>JARHVA010001266.1:2012500-2612500 GCA_037957365.1 Torreya grandis
TTGTATACTTTGCATGATAGTTATATTTTGATTATTCTATACATTGAGGATGTATAATTGCTAGTTTTACATCATTGGTTAATGATGACTTGGACTAACTACCTATTTGTTATGAGGTGGATGCAAGATAGGTCCTACCCTCAAGGTGTGATGAGGGAGATAATCATCGAAGAGGATCGGTTAGATGGAGTGATTAGAAGAAATACCAGTGAAAATGCTAGTGACCCTACACATACACACCATAGATTTTATTATTAGACATAAATGTTAGCGTGTAATTATGAATTATTGCCTATGATTATATTTTGTGTGTGAGGAATTAATTTTAGTGTGCATTTAATTTATTTAGCTTAATTGATTTGGTTTTTGATTTTAATCCAAAAAAATAAATATTAGTGTTAATACATATAATTATTGTGAAAATAATTATTCTGTAGGTAAAATGCAATTAATGATTTATTTTTTATTTTAGTTAAATAATTGTTTATTATTGTTTTCAAAAAATTGTATGGAAGTTGTGATAATGCAATTTAAAGTAAAAATTTAAATTATAGATGAATTTTTTTTAAAATAATTTGGAAATTAGTTTTAGGAGTTAACTATGACTAAAAATAAGGTTTAACTCTAGTTATTAAATTTAGAAGTTGAGTTCAGGCACCATATAGGAATTTATTTGAAACTTAAAAAATTAAAGATGATCTAACTATGACATGCATAGAATGAAAATAAAAGGGATTTTTCATGCAAATAGGAGGGCACAATAATTTGAAGGAAAATAAAGTTTATAAATAAAGCTTCTTGAAAATTAAGAAGACATAGAGAGAGGCACAAAAAAGAGAAGTAGGTAGCAGATGAGAAAAAAAGAAAGGTAACTAGTTTTCATCTCTTCAATTTAGAGGCATCACAGAGGTAGGTTCTATAATTTTAATTTTGTGTGTTAATATTTTATATGTAAGTAGATTATAAATTTATCAAAAATCTTAGCAATTTGACTAGAGTATTCTAGACTGTGTTTCAGATATATTAGGTTGAGTTTTATTAATTAAAGGCATACTAAATGCTACTATGTCCCACTATTATAAACCTACGTATTAGTTTTAGAGGTATGAGTTTAAGTGAATGTTTGTATTCTATATTGGTTGAGTTAATGTATTTTGGACTGTGTTTTAATCTAATTAATACTAGCTAGTATGAGTATATATACACTTGTCATCTTAAAATATACCTGGACTGTGTTTTAATTAAATAGTTGAGACAAAAATATGAATCACTGAGCTAAAAATTTATTACATTTTTATTTGATAAGGTAAATAAATAGGTTTTATAGGGAGTTGGAACCATGAGAGTGAATTAAATCAGTTTAAACAAGCCAACCAGGGTCGAAAAGACAAAAACAACAAAATAAGTACTTAAAAATGAAATCAAGAAATAAAAGCAAACACCGTTTGACGGAGAAAGTCCCTCCTGAGTATCTTCAATAGTAGTAGTATCCTTTTCTTGGATGGTTGGTTTGTATTTTGAAACCTTGGCATGAGTATAGTTCTTGGGGCCTTTTACTACCTCCATGGGGAAGATCATTCTAGGCCACTTCCTACCTTTCACCTACAAAGGAGTCTATTTAGGGGGACCCCCTTGAGGGATCCCAGAGGGAGGGATTTTTGGACCTTGGGGATTTGGGATGGTTTAATTGAGTGGAAAAAAGATTGTATAGTGGCCTCAACCACCTGGTGGAGTTCATTCTAGTCTTGTATAAGCTTTGCCAAGCCAAATATTTCCTGTTGAACCCTTGCGTTAAAATTTTCTAGCAAAATTCTATTCTTTTCCAAATCTTCCATCATTATTGCCTTACCCTTTTAGCCTAACTACATAGGGGAATCAATTTCAATGGGTTTTGACTTAGGGATAAACAATAGTTTAAGGGGTAGGTCATCAAGGGGGACTGGGATAAACTATTTTGGGAGGAACATTCAGGAAGTTGGTGGGATCCCTTGGGAGGGTCCTCCTCCAGGGAGTCCTTCTTGAAGAAGGATCCCCCAGGGGGACCTTTGTTTGACCATGCTTGACAAGTAGGAGGATTAGACCCTGATGGAGAATAGGGTTTGTATCATTAACCTGGTGGATTAGAATAATACTTTTTATGGATTTGAGAAGGAAGTAAGGCAAAGAAATTTTGAAACTAATGAAGTCATTCATGAACAAGAAATGATGTGAAAAAATTGAGGTATACTTAACTTCTAGATTCATGTACCTCATGACCTGAAGGTAGATCTCTGACCAGTGATGTGGGAGGTTGGCATAGGGGAAACCCTTCTTGTTAGTTTGTATAAATTTATTTGTTCTAAAGAATCACTACAATGATTCTTGCTTCTTGTACTAATTTTTGTATTCTTTGGCTCTATCACAGGACATGCCCATGGTGTTGCCAATGAATTCCTCTGAGATGTTTATGGAGATGCCTCACATAGTGACTTTATATTTTTTCCATGTCATGATGAATTTTTAAAAAAACATGGCATTATGTTTAGTAATGTGCTCCATAAACTCAGTAAGGTCCTCATTCTTGAGTTTTTGTAGACCTTTTATTCTCGAACCTGTTTACATGAGGTGGGTTCTAAGTGGTCTCTATCTCCACCCATGGGTGCTAGAGTCATAGGGATGGAATGGGAGGGACAAAAGTTTTGGATGCATCCAAAAAAACTAGGAATCAAATGGGAGGGAATGCCCATTGAAGTCACAATAAAATAATTAGACCCCCTTCAAAATAAATGCAAATCAGCTGAATCAGGGTTTGCCCCATCAAGTTGAGGGGTTACACATGCAAGGGGATGATAGTTTTAGGTTGCATTAGTACCTTTCACATGGATTAAATCATTCAACTTAGGGGGGACATTGCCTACATTATGATCATTGAATCATTAAATATGCTGATTATAAATGGAGATATATTTTAATCACTGAATACACTCTTTCTTTAAATGGAAAAGATGAGTCTTTTATAATCATCATGTATATAATATATTTAAATAAATTGTTGGGGAAATATATGCTATGTATATTATAAGTTTTAATAATAAAATAATCAATATTATTTATTAATTTTTGAGTTTTAATAATAAAAAACACCATACATTAATTTGAAGTGCCCAACTTACTTTTGCACTGCCCAGTGTTTATGTTTTTAGCAAAAGTCGATATGTAAGCCTTAAAAGTTAGTAAAAGTCTATTTTAAATGTTAATTCATTATTATAATGAAAGAAATAAATTGGGTTGCATTCATTTATAGAAGACTGCGTTCCATTTTGGAACTCATAAGTTAAAATTTGTAAACATTGTATTTTACTTTGAAATATTAGACTACTTTTATCAAACATAGTAAATAAATTTATAAAATGGTTGAGTGTTAAATTAAATGGATTATTGAGTCTAAATAATTATTAAGTCACCGAAGTAGCTAATTAAATGAAAAAGCCTAAATCGCCTAGTAACAAAAGATGAAATCACTAAATATAAAGGATCAATGCTTAGCCATTTAGCAAAAGTGCTATCATTTCAAAAAGCCTTGAACTTATATTGGAATGCGTCTTAATCTTTTGGACTGTGTCATAAATTTAAATTCTTAAATGCGTAGAATGCAATGATAAAGTATTCCCATTAGGTATGCTACATTGTATAGTTAAGGGTCCGTGTTTTATTAATAGAGGGCAACATTGATTTCTAGTTTGGGGTCTAATTTGTGTAGGCTGAGTTATTAATTGCTTGGCTATGTTAAAACCCTAAGAGGTTGTGTCTTAAATAAAGGATTTTATTTTCTTTTAAAGCCAAAAATTATTATCTTTTGGGTTACATCTAATGCTATGGGTAGTGTGAGCTTTGAGACCAACATGATAAAAATTTAGACTATGTCTTAAGACTTATAAATAGTTTGTTTTGACTTTGAATATTATATATTTAAAGCTGCATTGAAATTTAATTGCGTGTCCTTGAGCCTTAAAATAAGTATAGAATTGAGTTTAACAAAATATAAATGTAAATTATAATAAAATAATGTTGAGTTATAATTATTCATGCAAAGCTTTATCTTTTATATGCAACACTAAGTTAATGAAATTACACTATTTGTAATATTGAGCCAATTATAAGTAAGGTTGAGTCAATTAAATAAAACACCAAGTAATTAAGTGGAACACCAAAGTCATTTTAATAAAAGGAAATTATGTATCTCCTTTGATGCAAGATTCAATGTTTGATGGAATTTTATTTTGTCTCATGTTCTCATATTAAGGTTAGCCAAATTTTAACTCGATTGGTTAAGCATAACTATCATGAAAACTTATCTTGAGTTGGAATATTTTCCCTGTATTTCCCTTTGTTTGGTAATCAATGTTGAAATACTCTCTATACCCAATTTGGGAAGAATTTAGAAAGAAATATTAAAATATTAATTATTATCTGATTATTAAACCCAAAAAAATGTACTATGTCAATAACGGTTGATGAAACCATGATAAGAAATTGGTTGGAATTCATTTTATAGTTGAACTTTGTAATCTATATTTGTATTTAGTATGTACCTTTGAGAGTAATTAAGTTTACAAGGGTATTATTATAACTATATCTTTCATAAGTGTTTTAGATTCTCTATTTAAACTAATATATATGCAATGAGTTATAATGAAGTCGTAACTTTAGCCATATGAATACTTCCCCTTAAATTACGATCATACAAGTTATAACCTTGATTTACCATTAACCATGGTTATGAGAATGGTTAGTGATGTGTTATGTGTTCTTGTAGGGACAATGTTTTCTTATATAGTTATACTGAAACTAATCCTTAGATGTGGCTAAAACATTTGTAAGATAGGATAACTTAACCTCCTTATACAAAGTGTATATTTCTTGTCTGATACAACACTTGAATACATTTTCATGAGGTGTGTTATGATTTTGAATTAATATGTATTATTCTTAAGTAGACTTCTGCATGTTGAGAGGAATGCAGATCAAAACCTAAGTTGTCTAATTTATTATTGAGGTTTAACTTGTTTTAGGGTTATGATATTATGATAACTACTAATGATTAAAACTTATGTGTAAATGATTAGACATTCTTTTCGGATTAAAATGATGCCTCATAATGTGTACATAGAGATATGATTTCATCTGATTATCATTGTGAAATGTAATATTGTACTTATTTTATTGTTAGGTTTGGGTGTAAGATTATTTTTTGGTATTTGAGCTAGGTGCTCAAACATAATAACCTATGATATTATGAGCTATTATAGAATTTTACAGTATGAAAGGTACCTAGATGGTACATACTAAATTTGTGATATCTAGACCCACACTTGGATATTTATATATGTATTGGATATTGTAGCATTTGTTAAGATATCATTTAGGTGTATATACCATCTTGATAGTGCAAATTGAAGTTAAGATAGAATTACATGCATTATATGACTTGTTTGTTATGATTATACTTGATTGAATATGAGCATATACTTCCATGTTTATATGTTTTCTATGATTGTTTATGGATAGCTATAAGTCATGCCTAAGAACACCAGACTAAGATGATATGGGTTATCTTGAGGTGTAGTTACTTGGATCTATTTGTGTTTTTATGGGTGGTATAAATAGTGGTTATTATTTTCTAGTTTGGGATTGATTTTAATGTAAGAAATATTTATGCATAAATGAATATGTGTATATATTATTTTCTCCAATTAGAGGTACAATCACTGAGAGGGGGTTTGAATCAGTGAGCCTAGATATTTCAATCTCAATTCCAATCCTTTCAAACTATTTAAATAATCAACATTTATCAACTTGATCAAGCAACATTAATAAGAGAGCTCATTCATTCAATGCATACACAAGATCAAACACATAACACAGTTCCTATGGGAAAAACTCATGGGGAATAAAACCTACTCTTAAGGTTATAACACATGGACTAATTTTACTATAATAAATTACAAACAAGAGACTGGTCAGCTCCTTTAGATCAGCAAGCCTTGATCATACCCTCCTGACTAAAGGCCTTTAGTGAAACACCTATTTCACAAGGAGTAACTACCCCTAAGGAAGGTCAAGTCATTTAGACCCTCCTTTGAACACCTCCACATTAGAAATGATGTATTCAACACCTATTGATGGTTATATATTTATTTAACCCTTGTAAAAACTCTCTCTGCATCTTATACAATACTCTCACATAGGCATGCCACAATCTCTATCCTTCACTCAAATTGTCCTCATATGCACACTCAAACCTCTTCACATATCTTCAATGCAAGATCACTTTTTTGACATAGAAAGTAATAACTATAAGTCATACACATATTCATCAATTTTCTCTACTCATCAGTTCATCAACTAGGCACTCTACCTTTCCTTCACTCCACAAATCTCACATACACCTTGCACAAGTCTTCTCACACATATTTTCTAAAGTCTAGAAACCAACACATTTGGTTTCACTATATATAGAGAATTCATGAATTATAAAGTCCAAAATATTTATTTTTCAGCCACAATACATTCCTTCACCCTTAAGCCATATTACATGGGTCACACTTAAGCACAATCCACTTTCAAATAGGCCTAAGTCACGTTTTAGGTCCTATGGAGACCCATTCACCTATTTGAAACTTTTACAAGAAAACTAAGAACACATGACCACTTTCAAATGCATGGACCCATTAAAAATGACCCCTTTAACATCTTAAAATTATCATAGTTTCCAAAAAAAATTTCTACTTGAGCATAATTTACTCAAACAACATTTTGTGCACACAATCACCATGAATGAATATACAATTGACTTGTAAACCTTTGTTCATACTACATATGATTGATCAAATATTCCTAATGCACACATAGCATATTCATGGAGTCTAAAACACTCCTAAATATCTAAGTCATCATGAGACATCTAAATACCATTAGAACAAGCACAAATATCCTTCTCAGGTTACATACAAAACATAGTCAAACACAATCAAATTCAAACCTCAATATAGTTTACCGTACACACTTTCAAATATTAAAATCTATATTTATAGACGTGCCTTAGAGTCCTCTACATCTTTTATTTTTACACCATGTTCAAATTATACATAGATCAAAAGTTATGTCCCAAAAACCAGACACTCATTTTCCTTCATTAAATTCAAATATTTGAATTCAAACTGTCATATTTAAACATTGATCACTTTTCTTGCATCTCATGTCCTCGCATCTTTAGATTCAATGTGAACCATTGATCTTATTCAAACTTTAATTCATAGTGCACCAATTACTAAATGTTAAACTTCATATAGTTGACCTCATCTCATTTAATATTGCAATATTGACTCAATGCCCAACATCGATCTCTTATACATAGCTCAATGTTTAACAATGCTAAATAGCTATCACATTGACCTATTGAATTTAATATGCACCATTTATCTTGATAAGTAAAAACACATACTCACCATTGATCTTTGGAAGAATCTTGATATTTATATTTGCTTAACATTAAATATCACACACTTCTTACCATTTGTCTAAACATGCACTGTTAGATCAAAACTATACGATCACCTGTGCATTGTTGGATCTTAGAATAAGCTCGATATTTATCTATGTTAACCAAAGAATACTTTGACCTATTTGACTTGATTTTCACCATATATATTCACTTTACAATTTTTCATGAGCCATTATACCTTCATTTGGTACTAATATTTAACATCATACAAAATAGACTAAGTATGGGGACCACTGCTATCTACCTAGAAAGCCAACTTTGGACCTCCATATCTTTTACTTCGCTCAAGTTCAAGTTCTAAATATTAGACCATATGATCTCCTCACATAGGATAATCCAACCATGTGATAATCTACTCCTAGAACCCTCACATGTGTGAGATATAATGACATTAAAATTCTCACTCAGATTTTTCTCTACCACAGAGCCAACAATGTCAAGAACTTGTGTGGAAGGCCAACTTTGCACATACATAAATTTTGATGCACTTTATCACTTAAACTAAAAGTTAGATCAAATCAACTAGGCACAAAACTAAACAAACCCATAATATCACCTTCTCCTGAAACATCCACACATGTGAGACATGTCCCCATCAAAATGACTACTCAACTTTTCTTGCCACATTGTAAATTTGGCCAAGTATGGGAAAACACTATCAAAATGATTGAGATCCCATATATGCACTTGCATATATTTTTTCACACTTCATCATTAGACTTGAGACTTTGTGAATAGAAACTAGGGACTAATGTGATCAGAACCATATGACCAACTACCCTTAAGTCATCCACAAATGGTAATTATGATGACATCAAACTACCTACTTAGATTTTTTGCTATTGGACCCAAAACGTCTAGATGAGAATAGTGATGAATCAAGTGAATTATACTTAAGCATACTGATCTAGAGGATTTTTTATTCATTAGTCCTTATCAATTTTCAAAAGGTCAGCTACATAGGCCATAGCTGATGGAGCTCACTTTTATAACGAAAGGGGACTCTATCACAATATATGGTAATAGTGTTTTTAATTTCATAAGTACACTATAATTTAACATATATTATTATTTTGGTGCTTTTAGTTGTGACACATGGTAGGATGAGGAGCATTTGGAAATGTCCATGTGGCAGGTCCTCAGGTCACCATGTGGCCTGCCGCCACATCCTTTCTATTTTCCATGTATACCAAGTTTGAGCCAAGTCTTAAGCCAACTCGAGACTATGTTACACAATTCTCAAAGTCAAGTCAACTTGAGATAGATAAGAAACTCAATTCAAGTGCCATCTCGATGAGACCAAGTTCGAGTAATGCCAAAAAATTAGCTCATCATCCCAACTTAATATGTGGATTCAATGACCAAATCTTCCAAACCAAACTCAAAATCAACTTGATGACCCAACATAAGTGCCAACTCAACAACCAAGCTTGAGTATTCTAAAATAAGCATCTAAATCAAGTTCAAAATATTCAAATTTGGCATTGCCAAACAAAGTGGGTGAGGTACATGGCCAAAGTCATAGGTCACATTATAACTCTCACCTATTTAAATAATTTTTAACATTCTTATCCCATGAATGTGGGACCTTATTTACTAAATAATGATTGTCAATATTTAAGAGGCTCAATTTCAGCTATAAATTGAAAGGGCAGAAATGCATTTACTATTTTAAGGTTGTTTTGAAAAGATGTTGGAAAAAATGAACAAAGAAAAACCTATGAGTGGTTGTTAATGTAATATAGTCATGAATATTAAAAGCATGACTATCTTTTTGAGCGAAGAAGGATTGAGAAAATCAAGGTGTTTGTTTACTAGGTTGAACCTGTGAAGGGTAAATTTTTTTCTATTGATGGCCTTTGACCATGGAAGATGTGCATGGATTTTAAATATAGAAGACATGGTCTGGAATGGAGGAGATGATTACTCATTTGGAGAAGTCCACTATATATGAGGAGGACTTTATGGGTTCATACAACCCTAAATGTGGGAGATAGTCATCTTGATAAGCCTTTAAACTATGATGAATGGTGATTTCAATTGTAGGTACACAACCCTACATAGCTCAAGTACATATTATTTAAAATGTAGGCTATTTGCACATAGACTCCATATGGAGAAGCTCATCATTTTGGATAGAGAAGATCTTCACCTATTTGAAAGGCTAACTAAGCCTTGGTGATGGTAAATATTATGACTCTATTGGGGTACACAGAGTTATGAATCATGAAGTGTCTTATTATTTTGGTGTGGTGACTATATAAAATGTTGTTTTAAATCTAGACGTGAGTGTTAGTTGATTGTAGTTTGATTAGAGCCAAGACAAACTATGTCAAAGATGACATATGACTTAGAAATGTGCAAACTAAGCCCATGCCTATGGACATAGTGTAGTTTAGATTCACCATGGATCACTTATTTAATAGGTCATCAAGCCATGTTGACAAGAAGTCACTATGCCTATTTGGTGAAGGCCCAAGGATGTATGATGAACTGAGTTGGATCGAGTGTAACTTGCTATTAGAGACCCAAACCAAGGGTGATATCCACCTGTTGGTATTTGGTAAGGTCTTTGTGCATGCATATGTTATTTTTCACCATTTTGAATGGGCTCTATTTTTATTTTATTTTAATTATGGGAAGATAGTTATGATCCAGGAATATGTATGTTTTCTTCTATTTATAAAGCCTTTTGGCCCCAAAAGTATATATGTAGAGTTGTATGTTTCAGGAAATGAATCCCAAATAGATGAGATAACATTTTCTTCCATTTAGAAAGGTTTTAAGCCATGGTGGAATATATAGTTGGGTATTATTATGTTTCCTTCTATTTGTATGGCTTCTAGCCAAGGAAGGGATGCAACATGAATATTTGACCAAGATGGTATTGACAAACACAAAGAGATCGAGTTTGGTTATTTTCTTCTATGTGGTAGGCAAGGAAGATATGTATTGTGTGACTTTGTATTGATATAAAAAGACTGGTAACTATATTTTTAATGTCTCTATTTTAAAGGGCCTTTTGCCATGGAGGATGTATGCATATAGTTGTAGGGTTGATTTAATGAGTTATAGGTCTGGGAAAGGTAGAGAATAATTATAGACCTCATTATGCCTATTTTAAGAGTTTGTTATATACTCTTAATGGATAATTTCTTGAATGCATTGAGAAGGCTACAGGTGATATAGAATTTGATAGACAAATAAAAAAATCTTCAAAATTTATTTCAACACCATTATAGGTTCTTCAAAATCCATTCCTAATGTAAGTTATTAATTATATAATTACATCATTTATAATGGATTAGATTACAGTTAAGCAATATTGAAGACGTAGAAAAAATATGTGAATTTCATTATCACATTTGGTGTTTATAATTTCTTTTTTAGTTATTCTATGTTTCCTTTTCATTTAGTTTGCAAAAATGATTAATCAAACACTAGAAAATATGAAAAGTTCATTATGACACCAAATCAGGAGTATTAAATCAAGAAATGAATATGAAAAGTTTTAAGAATCATTTACATTCATTACCAAAATTCCACATTATAATTTATATTTTCATTTAATGGGAATTGAGAGTTGCAATATCCATTGTCAAAAACTATTTACCTAGTTTATAGATCAAATTTGGTATCAGAGCCAGGTTATTACAAGACTTGCTTCAGTTGTGATATATTTCATTTGGAGTTTGTTTTTGGATATTAGATTCTTGATGGTATTTTTATTCTATTGAATTGGTCATGTAGGTGGTTAGTGTAAATTAAAATTAGAAGGTGTTCCATTTGACTAGAAGAAGACAAGCTTCTAACAACCAAGGTTATGTAACCACTAGCCCTGTAGGATCAAAACGGATGAAGAACACAACACATGGTCACTTGAAGGTGTGAGACAATGTTGAAAGGATCAACCTTTCTATCTTGGGAATCATTTAGATAAAATGCAACGCATTTTTAGTGATGCACATCCCAAGAGGAATTAGTTTCAGTCCTATTACTATTCTTACACAAAGGGTAGATTGAAGTATGGTTATGGTCTGAATTCATATTAGTATTGAAAAAATATTTTGGTCTTTGATAACCAATTGTGTAGTCTTTATATTTTGGATTAATAATCATATTTTTAAAGCCTATAGGAACAAGTGAAAAGACTAGTTCCATGGTAAGGTACAGAAATGACAATAAGGCATTATTTAGGATATTAGATAGGTTTTTGCACTTTGAGTTTTGAGTTTTTAACTGGTTCAATGATTGGTGTGTTTCATGGATTTGATAAGAGTTGTAGGAATAAAATAGGAAGCTATTTAAGATACCAACAATATGATAGCCAGTACTCAACAGGTGCACTTCATAGTTCTCAAGAGTTATGAGTTATTTTCAAATGTAACTGTGTTTGCATAATTTTGGTTTAAATTCAAATAATCTTTGTGTGGGTTGCTTTGGAAGTAAAATATACCTCTATTTGAAATTGTTTTTGAAATCCTTTTGGAAAGGTTAAATGGATCATCTAACTCTAGGTAAGATAGAGTTTTGAATAAGATGAAACCATCTACTATCCAGTTAATTGAAACCATAAAAAAAGAATAACCCTTAAAAATTATATCGTTTAATTGGATAGTTTTGATAAGAAGACTATGGTATTATTTAGTATGCTTAGATTTTACTTCAAACACTATATTCAAATAATTCCTAACTATTGGATCCAAGGATGGAATTTTTGATAAAGTTGTGTTTTGAAGAATGTTATTGATATCTCATATTTCAATTTTTCATTATGATAGAATTTTTTGGAAACTAACTCAGTTGGATGAGTTGTGGAGGTATTAATCAGGGAGTATTCAGATGGTGAAGGAAACATCAAGACAAGTTTAAAATTCTTGGTCTTCTTCTCACCTTATATGATATTTGCTTATAGTTTCTTATATATTAATGAGTTTATAAAGAAGCTCTTGTTATAGAAAGTCTCTAAGTTGACATTGGAGTTTAATAAGGAGAAGGAAAGATTTGATAATTAGTTTCAAGGACACACCAATTAACTATGTTGTTTACAATATGGTGATCACATTTATTTCCCTTGATTATTCTCTCAGTGTATTGTGCATTACTCACCTTAGGATAGACAAATTCACTACACATTTTTATACTTGTGAATATACATTTAAGTCCCACAGTATTATGGGAAATGTTTGCATTTCAAACTTTTTATACCTTCACATGTATGTTGCCATTCACATCATAGTGGTGTATTTTCAAAAGACCCATAAATGGAAAACATTTGTAAGATGTAAGTATACAAGTACGTAATTTGTTTGTAAATCCTATGAGGTATTTAGCACATTTATTTTCCCTTATGTGATATTAATAACAAGGTGAATACCTTAGCCTTCATGTAGTGTAAGGGTTGAGAGAAATCACTAGGTGCAATGAATATTTTGGGTAAATAGGTCAATTTGATAGAATGACTATTAATTGTAGGTTTCTTTACGTTGATGTGATATAGAGAACTATTTAGCAGATGTAGTGGAGTATTTGGACTTTTGGAGACCACAAGCCTCTTTGTGGGGAGGTTTGATTTGGAGTATTTTTTATTCATTAGTCCTCATCATTTTGAAAAAGGTCATCTATGAAGACCATAGCCATTAGAGCCCAATTTTATAATGAAAGGAGACTCTACCACTTTATATGGTAATAGTGTTTTTAATTTCAAAATTACACTATAATTTACCATATATTATTATTTTGGTGCTTTTGGTTATGACACATGGTAGGATGAGGAACATTTGGAGAGGTCCATGTGGTAGGTCCTCAGGTCACCACATAAACTGCCACCACATCCTTTCTATTTTCTATGTATATCGAGTTCGAGCCAAGTTTTAAGGCAATTTGAGACTACATTCCATAATGCTTAGAATAAAGTCAACTTGAGATAGCTAAGCAACTCAATTTGAGTGCCATCTCGACAAGACTAAGTTTGAGTAATGCCATGAAATCAACACATCATCCCAACTCCACATGTGGTTTCAATAACCAAATCTTCAAAACCAAACTTACAATCAACTCAAAGACCCAACTCAAGTATTCTAAACTAAGCATTTATTGAAAGTGAGATATTCAAAGTTGGCATCACCAAACAAAGTGGGTGAGAACTATGGCCAAAGCCACATGTCACATTCTAACTCTCACCTATTTAAATACTTTTTAACATTCTTATCCTGTGAATGTGGGATCTTTATTTACTAAAGAATGATTGCTAATATTTAAGAGGCTCGATTACAGCTATAAATTGAAAGGGCATGAAATGTATTTAATATTTTAAGGCTATTTTGAAAAATTGTTGGAATGATTGAACAAAGAAAAACCTATGGGTGGTTGTTAATGTAATACAATCATGAATATTGAAAGCATGAATATCTATTTGAGTGAAGAATAACTGAGCAAATCAAGGAAGGTGTCTATTTACCAAGCTAAGCCTATGAAGGGCATAATTTATTCTATTAATGGCCTTTAACCATGGAAGATGTGCGTGGATTTTAAATATAGAATACATGGTCCATAATGAAGTAAATGACTACTCATTCAAAGAAGTCTGTCGTATACAAGGATGATTGTGTGGGTGCATATAGTGCCAAATGAAAGCGATAATCATATTGATAAGCCTTTAAACTATGGAAAATGTTGATTTCAATTGTAGGTATGCATCACTACATAGATTAAGCAAAAATTATTTAGATTGTAGGTTGTTTGTACACAGACTCTATATGGAGAAGCTCATCATTTTGGATAGAGAAGATATTCACCTATTTGGAAGGCTGACTAAGCCTTGGCGATGGTAAATATTATGACTCTATTGAGGTACATAAAGTTTTAAATCATGCAGTGTATTCTTCACTTGGTGTGGTGACTATATAGAAGGTTTTTTTAAGCCAGACATGAGTGTTAGTTGATTGCAGTTTGATTAGAGCTTAGTTGAGATATGTTGAAGATGGCATACAACTATATAAATGTAAAAATTGAGCCCATGAATATAGATGTAGGGTAGTCTAGATACACCATGGATCACCTATTTAATAGGTCATCGAGACACATTTATAAGAAGTCACTATGCCTATTTGGTGAAGGCCCAAGGAATATGATGAACCTGAGCTGGACCGAGTGTAAATTGTAATTAGAGACCTGAACCAAGGGTGATCTTTGCTTGCTAGTATCTGGTAAGGTATTTTTACATGCATATGTGATTTTGTACCATATCAAATGAGATTTATTTAACTTATATTTTAATTATGGGAAGATAGTTATGATCTAGGAATATATATTTTTTATTCTATTTTTAAAGCCTTTTGGCCCCAAAAGTATATATGTAGAGATGTATGTTTTAAACAATGAATCCCAGAAATATGAGATAATGCTTTCTTTTGTTTTGAAAGGTGTTAAGCCATGGTGGAATATATAGATGGGTATTATTATGTTTCCTTCTCTTTGTATGGATTCTAACCAAGGAAGGGATATAATGTGAATATCTGATCGAAATGATATTAACAGACACAAAGAGACTGAGTCTAGTTATTTTCTTCTATGCAGTAGGCAAGGAAGATATGTATTGTGTGACTCTGTATTGATACTTAAAAACCCATAAATTTATTTTTTAATGTCTCTATTTTAAAGGGCCTTTGGACATGGAGGATATATACATATAGTTTTAGGGTTGATTTAATGAGTTACAGGTCTAGGAAAGGTAGAGAATACTTCTAGACTTCATTATGCCCATTTTAAGATTTTGTTATATAATCTTAATGGAGAATTGATTGAATGCATGGAGAAGGTGCATGTGGTACATAATTTGAAAAATGAATTACAAAATCATCAAAGTTAGTTTTAGCACCATTATAGGTTTTCAAAAATCCATTCATGATGTAAGTTGTTGATTGTATAATTACATCATTTATAATGGATTGGATTTTGGTTAAGCAATCTCAAAGACATAGCATAAATGGGTGAAATCTGTTATCACATTTGGTGTTTATAATTTATTTTTCAATTATTTTATGATTTTTCAATCCAGTTTGCAAAAAGGATTAATCAGATACTAGAAAATAAGGAAAGTTCATTATGACACCAAATCAAGAGTATTAATTGGAAAATGAATATTAAAAGTTTTAATAATAACTTGCATTCATTCCTAGAATTCTGCATTCTAATTTATATTTTCATTTAATGAGAATTAAGAGTTTCAGTATCCATTGTCAAAAACTATTTACCTAGTTTATGGATCACACACAAGCTCTCCAAATCATATAAAACCTCTTATATGACCCCTAGCACATGCTCAATACTCCATACTCATCCTTGAACATCTTTAACCATGCCAAAACTGAAGAACAACCAAGCCTCCTTCAAGCATACTAGAATAAGCAAATTAAACAGTTTGTCATTGTCACTTAGACTATTAAGGCACTTCATCCACTCCCATGGACACATCCATGACATCAGCATGACATCATTAACAATTTTCCAATAATCTCCCCCTTTGTGATTGATGTCAAAAAACATCAAAATCTCACCTTCCTTCTCTCTCTTCAAGCACTCTCACAATAGGAACATTATCCCCCTTTGACACAATAAGAAAGTGGGAACCAACTAATTATGAGGACCTAAAAAGACCATCAATAATAAATGACCACCTAAAAAATATGATACAGACCCTCCATTACCTTGAGCCTACCTCTTCTTGACTTGACAACATCCTTCTTGCTCCATGTCAAGACTCTCTTCAACCAAGCACTAAAACTAATGAATAAAGAATACACAAAAGTATTGATATCTTATGGAACTCACCAAGAAACATCTGAGAGGGATTCCCCCTAAGATTTTTGAGCAACTAAATATCTTGATCATATTCATATATTCACACCATGAATAACCATCATATAGACTTATTAGCCTTCTATTTTAAGACACTTCCATGACCACCAACTCTAAATTTGCACTATAGCTTCTTTACAATTATCTGGAGCAAGCTCATGAAATTATTGTTCCTCCTTAAACAAAGACATTCTATTGATTCATAGAGAAATAAATGACACCCAAGATTTGTCTTAGATACTAAAATGTATATCTTTATAATGGTTTGGTCATAATATCTGTAAACTACTCTTTTGTAGGCACATACTCCAACTTAACACTTTGATTACTCACTTGTTCTCTCAAGAAATGATATATCATAGGAATGTGCTTAGTTTTTGAGTGCGTAACATGATTCTTTGAGATACTAATTACACTAGTGTTATCACAATAGATAGGACAAGGTCCATTTTGTCTTACCTTATAATTTTCCAAAGTTTGTTTCATCCACATGACTTGCATGTAACAAGAATAAAATACTATATATTTAGCTTCTATAGTTGATAGAGACACTAAGGCTCGCTTCTTGCTTAGCCAAGACACCAAGCATTACCTTATGAAGAAGAGCCCACCACTGATACTTCTCCTATCATCCACACATCCTGCCCGATCTACATTAGTATAAGATTTCAAAAAAAAAAATTACTCCTCAAATACCATAAACCATATTGTATGGTGCCTTTGAGATGTCTCAAAATATTTTTGACTAATTTTAAGTGAGACTCTCTAGGGTTAGCTTGAAATCTTCCTAAAAGACCCACTACTTGCATGATATCAAGCCTATATGCATTAGAGTATAAAAGACGTCCAATCATGGATCTATACAAAGTTTGATCAACTTTTGGTGAGTCATCTAGTTTACTTACACCCTATGATAAATGGAGTACCCATTAGCTTACAATCCATCATGCCAAAATTATTTAGCATATCATTGATGTATTTATCTTATGAAATAAATATCCCTTCATCAAGTTGATTAATCTATAATCCTAGAAGAAAGATAGTTCTCCCAAAAATGAAATTTCAAACTCAATCTTCATAGTATCTACAAATTCTCTACTCATTTTATCATTGTCAAATCCATATACTATATCATCAACATATAAAACAACTATCAATTGATGATTGCCTTCTATCTTAATGTAAAAATTACTATCATCTACCCCCTTTTTAAAACCTTGACTCAAAAGGTACTTATCTAACCTATCATACGAAGCTCTAGGAGCTTATTTAAGACCATACAGAGCCATCTTCAGTTTACACACAAAATCTTGATTACTTGACATGAAGTATCCTTCAGGTAACTCAATGTAGACTTCTTCTTCTACGTTTCCATTCAATAATGTAGATTTCACATCGATTTGATATACCTTAAAACCCTTGAATCTTGCATATGCCAAGAAGGTTCTAATTGATTCCATTCTAGCCATAGGAGCAAAAAGTCTTATCTAAATCTATTCCTTCAACTTGAGCATATTATTTACACACCAATCTAGCCTTGTTCCTTGTGATTTCTCCTTTGTCATTCAACTTATTTTTGAAAACCCACTTGGTACCTATCACATTTTTATCTTTTAGTCTAGGAACTAAGTATCATGTTTCATTCCTTTCTATTTGATCAATTTCTTCATCCATTGCATCATTCCAAATTTTATCTTTGTTAGCTTCCATGAATGTTTTGTGTTCAATCATGGACAATAGATTTGAGTCTTATTGATTCTAATTGATCAACATTCTCCTTCAGTCTGCAACCTTGCACCATCATTTCAAATAATTTGAGAGATTGGATGATATTTTTGAATTCTTCTAGATGGAGCTTTAGAATCATATCTTTCTTCTTTCTAATCATCTTCATCATCTCTTTGAACAGATAACTCATCATTGTTTGCAACAACATTCTGAATTGAGTCACTTACCTATAATTTTATCTTCTTGACTCTACTAGTCTCATCTACCCTTACATTTGAACTTTCAATAATCTTGTCAAGTCTCTTGTTGAAGAACCTATAGGCAGGATTGATAGAAGAGTAACCTAAGAAGATGCCCTCATCATACCTTGAATAAAAATTTCCAAGATTTTCTTTATCTCTTTTGATGAAACACCTGCTCCCAAACACTCTAATTTTTTTGACATTAGTTGCTCTATTATTCCATAACTCATAAGGAGTCTTATCACTATTTGATATGATTTGACACCTATTTAGGATGTAAATTGAAGTGTTGGCTGCCTCTTCCCAATAACCATCTGATAGTTTGGAATATTGAAGCATGGTTTTACTCATCTTTTGAAAAGTCCTATTCTTCCTTTCAACAACACCATTCTATCATTGTGTTCTAGCAATAGAATATTATCTCCTTATCCCTTGTTTTTCACAAAAAATCATCAAATTCATGAGACCAAAACTCACCTCCTCTATCTGATCTTACACACTTGATCTTTGACCTTTTATCATTTTCTAAAAGCACTTTGAATGCCATAAGTTTTGAAAAAAATTCTAATTTTTCTTTAAGAAAAAACATCTAAGTCATCCTAGTAAAATCATCAATGAGAAGCATGAAGTAGCTATTAATTTAAATACTTTGGGTTCTCATAGATCCACATAGATTAGTGTGGATCAATTTAATGGATTTTTAGTGGAGAACTCCTTAGATTTGTATCTTATTTTGGTTTGCTTCCCATGAAGACATGCCTTGCAAAGAGAATGAGAAATCTTAGAAATCTTGGGCATATGCCTTATCAACCCCTTTGAACTGATCTTTACCATGTTATTAAAATTTATATGTCCAAGAATTATATGCCAAATCCAAATTTCTTCCAATTGGCTCATGAAGAACTCCTCCTTATTGGATTTATGGAATACATACATGTTGTTATCTATTTTATAAACATTTACAACTAATTTTCTAGCCTTTCTTACTTGGCAAACATCATCATGAAAAGTTACAACATTTCTTTTCTTACACATTTGGATCACACTTAAAGTATTATGTTTCAAACCTTCTACATCTAAGATATTCTCATTACTATAATGACCATTATCTAAACTCATAGTACTTTTGCCAACTATGTTAGTAAATTTATTGTCACCAAATCTTACTGAACTAGGGTTGGTCTTCTTGAGAGAGATAAACTTGATCTTGTCTCCTATCATATGATTTACGCATCCACTATCTATGAACCATCTCTTGTTCCCATCTTCTTGAGTATGCAAATATGCTTGAACAAACATTGACTCTTTTTGGTGGACCACTTGAATTCTACTTCTTTTTTTCTTTAGTCTTAGACTTAGTCTTTTTGAACCATTTGATGGTGTCAATGAATTGTATATACTTTTTCCAAAAATCTCTTTTTTAGTTTTTGGCTATATGACCTTGTTGGTTACAATTTTAGCATATAATATTCCTTTTGATCTCTAGAGAGAAAGCACAATCCCTATATCTATAACTAAATTGATTGCAAGAGAAGCAATACCCATTGAAGACATCGTTAAAATTTGACCTACTTTTCTTTTGCTCATTACCTATCCATGAATTTTCATTCTTGACCCTTTTGGTGGAGCTTAAATCCATTTTATCCTTGGATAAAATCACATCTGAGTAAGTCATGACTTTATTTTCAAATTATTCCTCCCTTTAGTTGAAATCATTAACCATCATGTCTTTCAGATTCTTGACTATTGCTTCTAGATCTTTCACTTGCATCTTTATAGCATCCATGCTTGAATTGACATTTGATAAATCACACACTAGTTTATCTTGAAGACAAGCCACAACATAGTTTTCAACCATTGTACCTTTGATCACCTTCAAGTGGTTAAACTTGTAAAAAGGACCTATTCTAATACTAAATGTTAAAGGTACAATCACTGAGAGGGAGGTAAATTAGTGAGCCCAGATATTTCAATCTCAATTCCAATCCTTTAAAACTATTTAAATAATCAACATATATCAACTCGATCAATAAAAATTAACAAGAAAGCTCATTCATTCAATGCATACACAAGATCAAACACATAATACATAGTTATCATGGGAAACCCTCATGGGGAATAAAACCCACTCTTAAGCCTGCAACATATGGACTACTTATCCTATAAAAAATTACAAAAAAGAGAGTGGTCAACTCCTTTATATTAAAAAATCTTGATCATATCCTCATAACTAAAGGTCTTTAGTGAAATACCTGTTTCACAAGGAACAACTGCCCCTAAGGAAGATCAAGTCCTTTAGACCATATTTTGAACACCTCTACCTTAAGACTAATGTCTTCAACACCTGATGATGGATCTTTATTTATCTAACCCCTACATAAACTCTCTCTATCTCATACAAGCTTCTCACATAGGCATGCCCCAATCTCTCTCCTTCTTTACTCAAATTGTCCTCATATGCACACTCAAACCTCTTCACATATCCTCAAATTGTAAAAGCACTTTTATGACATCAAAAATATAACCTATATGTCATACACATATTCATCAATATAATTTTCTCATCAATTCATCAACTGGGAACTCTACCTCTTCTTTACTCCACAACTCTCACATACACCTTGCAGAAGTCTTCTCACGCATATTTTCTAAAGTCTAGAAACATGCACATTTGGTTTCACTATATATAAAACATTCATGAATTAACAAGTTCACAGTCTTTCCTTTTTGACCATAATAATGCCTTTACTTATAAGGCATCTTACATGGGTCACACTTAATCACAATGTACTTGCAAATAGGCCCAAATCACCTTTTAGGTCCTATGGAGACCCATTCACCTCTTTGACACTTCTTTGAGCAAATTAAGAACACAAGACACTTTAAAATGCATGGACCCATTCCACATGACCACTTTGACATCCATAAATGATCAAATTAAAAAAAACACTCTTTTACTTAAGCATAATTTGGTCAAACAACATTATGTGCACATAGTCACCATGCATGAATAAATAGTTGACTTGTAAACCTTTGTTCATATTGCATAAAATTGATAAAACCTTCATAATGCACAAAGATAATCTTCATAGAGTCTAAAACACTCTAAAATATCTAATTCATCATGAGACATCAAAATACCATCAAAATAATCTCAAATATCCTTTTTAGGCTACATACAAAACACAATCAAACACACAAGTAACTTTGAACCTCAATATCTTTGACTATACACACATATATTTTCAAATATATATTTATAGATGTGCCTTGGAGTCATCTACATATTTTATTTTGATACCATGGTTAGTTTTTGCATAGATCAAAATTTATGGCCCAAAAACTAGACACCAGTATTTCCTTCATTAAATTGAAATATTTGAATTCAAACGGTCATAGTTAAACATCAATCACTTTGATTGTATATCATATCCTATCATCTTTATATTAAATGTGCACCATTGATGTTATCCAAAATTTAATGCATAGTGTGTCAATGCCCAAATGATAAACTTCAAAAATTTGACCTCATCTCGTGCAATCTTGTAATATTGACTCGATGTGCACCGCTGATCTTTTGTACATAGATTGATCTTTAACAATGTTAAAACAACTATCACATTGACCTCTTGAATTTAATTCACACCATTGATCTCGATTGGTATAAACACCCACTCACCATTTATCCTTGGAATAAGCTTGATCTTTATTTCTGCTCAATGTTAAACATCATGTACTTCTTACCATCTCGCTCAACATGCACCATTAGATCAAAATTATATGATCGCTTGTGCACTGTTGGATCTTAGAATAAGATCAATATTTATATCTATTAACCAAAGAACAATTTGACCTCTTTGACTTAATTTGCACCATATATATTCACTGAATGATCACCCATGAGCCATTAGATCTTCATTTGGTCTTGATCTTTAATATTGTGAAAAATAGACTAAGTATGGGGACCATTGCTATTTACTTAGAAGCCAAATTTTCACATCCATATATTTTTACACTCAACTAAAAGTTTTTAAAATTGGACCTTATGATCTCCTCACATAGGATAATCAAACCATGTGATAATCTACTCTTGGAACCCTCACATGTGTGAGATATAATGACATTAAAATGCTCACTCAAATTTTTCTCTACCAGAAATCCAACAATGTCAAGAACTTATCTGGAAGGCCAAATTTGCACATGTATAAATTTTGATGTGCTTCACTGCTTGACCTAAAAGTTAGAACAAAGCAACTAAGCACAAAATTGAAAAAACTCATAAAATCACCTTCTCTTGAAACATCAACACATGTGAGATATGATACCATCAAAATGCCTACTCAAAATTTGATTTCCACATTACAAATATGGCTATGGAAAAACACTGTCAAAATGCTTGAGAGCCCAAATTTTCACTTGCATATATTTTATCATGCTTCATCGCTAAACTTGAGACTTGGTGCATATAAACTAGGGATTAATGTGATCAAAATCATATGACCAACTCCCCTTGACTTATCCACATGTGGAAATTATGATGACATCAAACTACCTACTCAAATTTTTTGCTATTGGACCCAAAATGTCTAGATGAGAACAATTTTAAACAGGGTAAATTACACATATGTACACAAGCTCTCCAAAGCATAGTAAAACCTCTTATATAAACCCTAACACATGATCAATTCTCCATATGCATCCTTGAACATTTATAATCATGCCAAAAATGAATATCAACCAAGCCTCCTTCAAGCATACTAGAATAAGCACATTGCACACTTTGTCATTATCATTTAGACTATCAAGGTACTTCATCCACTCACCTAGACATCTCCATGACATTACCATGACATCATTGACAATTCTCCAAAATCTCCTTATTTATCTTGTGATGTGATATTATTTCTTAGAGAATGTAATCTATATGAGTCTTTAAGTTCCATACTATGACATATATATTGATGATACGTGTTGTTCCTAAAAAAATATCACTCATTTTTGGGACAACATTTGAACTATTTTGGTCCTACAGACCAAAATTGTCTCTTCCCTTTCCAAAATTTGTCCTGGGCATTCAAATTCCTCATTTTTCAAGCTTCTCAGGAATCTAGAAACTCTACAAGAAGAGAAATCTATGGACTCTATAGGTGGGTTCAATCAAAAGAATCAGTTTCCAACACTTAGTCATTTTCGAGATTGGTTCAGTGCCTTGGTTCAATAAGAAATGTCCATCAGCAAGCATCTGAGCAAGGATCCAACCATTGAACCATTGAACCATTGAATCGTTGAACCTTGAACCATTTTGGTTCAACGGGTTCAACAAGTTCAAAGGTTCAATGTCATTGGCAAGAGTTAAGCGCTTCATCAAGGTTCAAGGTTCAACGGCTTCAAAACACTTATCAAAGAGAAGAATGATTGAACCATTGAACCGTTGAACCACTTTGGTTCAAAGGTTTAATGAGTTTAAGGTTCAACAGGTTTAATCAAGCAGTTCAATGCTTTGGTTCACTCAGTTGGTTCATTCGCTCAGTTCAACACTTTGGTTCATCCGCTCGGTTCAACACTTTGGTTCATTTGCTCAGTTCATCGCTTTGGTTCAATTAAATGGTTCGTCAGTTGGTTCAAAGGCTTCATTTGAACCATTGAACCAAATCTTGGTTCAATGCTTCAGTTCATTCAATTAAACCATTGGCTTGAACCATTTTGGTTCAAAGCTTGGTTCATCGGCTTGGTTCAACCAAGCGGTTCAATGCTTTGGTTCAATCAAACGGTTCACTCAGTTGGTTCAATCAAAGGGATCATCGACTTGGTTCAAAGTGTGGTTCAAATCTTGGTTCAAAGGAGCGGTCCAATGCAAAAGTTCAAGAGAGCTTCCTGAAGGATAAGTGCCCTTGTGGAGGACACTCGACAACAAAAGCACCCTTCGAAAGGGTCATTTTCAAGGAAGCCACAAAGGTAATTCTTTCATATTTTTGTTTAAGGCAGTCAAAAAAGACTAAGGTAAGAAACAATTCTTTTGGACTTTTTGTCTGAAGGAATTCCTTCGAATAAAATGTCTGAATGAATTCAGGAAAGCAGCTGCAGGAGGAAAACTTGAAGGATTTTTTGAAGGCAAAGTGATCAGAACAATTCTGTGGACTTTTTGTCTGCAAAAAATATCCACAGACTTTTTGTCTACAGGAAATGTCTGTAGACTTTTTGTCTACGGGAATTTGTCCACGGAGAAAGCCTAGGGAAAGCACCCGTAGAGACAGTCCATAGGAAAGCCGCGAGAGACTGTCGAAGATAAAAGGCCACCGAAGGACCCTGAAGGGCAGGTGCCCTTGTGAGGGACTCTCGGCTGCCAAATTGAAGGGTCACCTTCCCTTCAAGAAGATGTAAAACTAGAAATCTAAAGGGTCACCTTCCCTTTAGGAGGATGCAAAACAAGAAAGCTGAAGAAGGACCAAGGGGTGACGTACTCGAAGACATCAAATTCAAGACAGTGAACTAACCGTTGAAAATGTAGTGACAGGCGTGTGAACGTCAATTTTAAAGCTCATAAAATAGCCATTGTTCCTTGTAATCTATAGACCCAAATGCATTCATAGGCTTTAAGACCAAGATCAACAGGAAGCAAGGAAGAAACAGAACAACAAATTGAATCTAGGACCTAATTCAATTAACCAGAAAAGAAGGAACGATGAAGAAAGATCAGATCATCAGGTGGACATCAAAAGATGCAAACTTTAATAGCGTGACTTGTTTCCCTACATTGAGAAAATCAAATGGGTAGATGCCCCTAAATTCTAGCCTATCTCCTTAAAAAATTTCAATGCAACATGATGTGTTACTGTTCCGGAGTCCTTCTTGAAGAGGCTATATAAGGGACTCTCTTTTATTGTAAATGGATCTCTTTTTGACAATCAAAAATGAAACTCTGCCCAAATTGAAAGGCATTACTAAGACTTTGAGCTCAGATTGTTGATCATATTTTGTTATTTGAATAAGAAAGCAAGTGACTTTTCAGACTTTGTGTTGTGATATCTTTGTTGTTGGGGAAACTGTTCTTATGTCTTTTTCCTTAATATATTTTTTGTTCCTTTAATTCAACAAGTAGAATTAGTGAAAGTAGTTAGGAATGTGTCCTGAAGTCAAGTGTGGAGAGACTTTGTGCCCCCATAATTGCCTTTAGTGTGTTTTCTTTTTGTTTCTGTGTAAAGGACCTTGGGACGACTTTGTGCCCTCATTGTCCTTCGTATCTCACTCTTGAGCAATTCAGGTGGAGTCTTTGTGCTACACAGCAATTTGCTGGTTACTACATCCTTGTTTACATTTTGCTTTTACTACTAGGAGTATTCTTGTGGTTTGCTGAATAGTACTTCTGAAAGAAGAGGAGTTCTTTCTATCATTTTCCTTGAGTTTCTCCTTTGATTTGCATGCATCATCTTTGAAAAAAGAGAGATGGATGGTTTGTCCTACCCTTGAGTATTATTTTATATATATATATATATATATATATATATATATATATATATATATATATATATATATATATATATAGGGAACCTCTCCTTGATGAGAGGAGAGATTAGTCCCTTTTTGATGCGGTAAACCTACACATTTGGATGACTAATCTTCTTACTTTGGCTGATCAAACCTATTTTTTTTATCAGTACATTGATTGACAAAATATTCAACCAACAATACTAATAGGTAGTGAGATGGATTCTACTAGCCTAGGTAGTACCACCAATAGATAATTTGATCAAGTGGTGTGTTATGAATTGACCAATCTAAATGATCATATATTATTAGAAAATTTTGGCGAAAGTAATGTGATATACATTTTCATTCATATGTTTAATTTTCATGCTATGTGATATCATGTTAAAATGGATTTCTTTATGATATACTACATTTTTTTAAATATCTTATATCACATGGGGTACTAGCATGTCTCATTGGATTTCTTGCACCATTCTATCTACCTAAATGGAGGGCCATTTTCTGATAGGAGATTGTGTGGGATCATTGGTCAGTGGTTAGTGTGGTAAATCACTTGGATGATGCTCTCCCTCCTCCACTATAGTATTACCTAGAGATGACACTTTAGATTATCAATGATACATGAGTCAGTTCAACTCAAGCTCTAGAGAGCTTGGTATTAGTCATTTTATGAGTATGTATGCCTAAAGTAATGTAATTGTATTATGTACTTGTATATTTGATTAGTAGATGTTCTATTGTTAGACCAACCATAGCTATGTCCTATTGTATTTGTCTTTCTATGGAGTTGTATAAGATTTACATTATATACAACTTTTGAATTTGAAGTACTATTTTAATTAGTTATGGTTTAGTTATGTTGTATTGTTTTATTCTATGGAATGCATGTTAATTGTTTATTAGAATTTTTTTTTTTGCATTTTCTTAAGTACAACTTGAGGGGTTGTCACATTTGGTATCAGAGTGTGGCTCGAACTATAGGACCTAATAAGTCTATTAGCATTTTCATACCTTCTGTTAGTAGAAAGGAGAATAAAGAATGTATATATAATACATTGAGTATGTACTTTAGAGTATTTGTACCCCCTTGGAGCTGCTAAAGGGTTGGGGTACCAAGTGTCTCATTGGTGATGGTCGTATATGGTGTTTGGGTAGATAAGACAATAGCTTAGTTCTTGAGTTGTGAACAAGAGTTTCCTACCATGTTTTCAATCTTTAGATTGAACACCTCAAGTATGATTTTGTATTTCTTGAATCACCTTCACCCTTTGTGTTTTATGTTTTAAGTGTTTTAAAATCATGGAGTGTTACCCACTTAGGTTTATATGTTTTAGCCTTATGTATTATATACAAAAATCTTATGAGTGGGAATTCTTTAAGGCCATTCTATTTTGGCACCACTTGGTGCATGAAATTTTTTTTGCAGCTAAATCTAGATGTTTTATTTGATATTCTTTTGTGTCATGAGTTTTCTATTTGGATTAGCATTCTTGTATTCTTATGGACTAGAAAAGAATTGTTATCTCTCTTAGTTAGCTGAGAGGTAAATTATTATGTTTTCACTCTCTTCTTACATCATTTCTAGCTACTAAGAAGATTCATATTTTTAAGATATTATTATAGAGTTTCTTTTGGTGAAAAACTTATTTTTGAATTATTTCTTGATTTTATTCCCTTGAGTTATGGGATAGTGTTTTCTATTTCTTGTTGATGCATCCTTATGGTTCATATTTTATTTTTAGTTGTGGAAGTAGGTGATCATACTAAACTTACAAGTTTGGTAAGTGAAAAGTGATGGACAACATGGTTTGCGATGTTACCTTCTACCATTTGAGCATATGTAGGAAGTTTTGGTTTATGAAATTCTAGTTCTCTACTTTCTAATTATAGATTTTTAGAGTCATAAATTTATCTAAATTATGGAGTTGATCATGAAGAGTGGCTAACAATGAATTTATACTATAGTTGGTTATAACAATTATGTTATATATTTGTTAGATTGATATTATTCTGAAGAGTACTATGTGTGCCTTTTTGCTGAGAGCAAGAAAAGTATAAGATGTGTAGAACATCTCAGTAGGCCTAAGGATTGATGTAAAAATTTTAGTTTTTGTGTGTTAGTTGTGCAAGCAAGGAGACATTGTCTCACTTGTATGATTGTAAGGATGGTATTATCCTTAGCCTTTGTATGCTATGATATTATTTCTTTTGCTACCAATATAACACCATAGGATAAGTTACCGGATATGATGCTAGTTTTGATTGATTAGCAATAACTTAATACAATCTCACAATGATTGTATGATTTCCCTTATGTGTATGTTAGTACGTACAAAATATTTTATCACATAGTATTGTTTTTTATGATCTATTAGAATAGATTTGTGAACCTTATGCACCTTTTGAAGATCGTTTGATCATGTAGACCTAAGGGATGATTGGTGAAATAGGAATGTGAGTTTATAAGTGATAGGAAAATATATTACTTAGCCTCAAATTGACTTGGTTGATACTAAGTTGGATCCAATAGATGGACTTGTCAAATCTAGGACTTGATAGGCAAAAAATGCCGAATTCAGTCGTATGATCATTTGTTTTGAAATTTTTATGATGAATTCATATGTTGTTGAGTTATCAATGAAAATTTTACTAAGTTATTTATTAGAATTTCTTATGGTTCTATACCTTGGGGTGGTCATGATAGAACTAATCAACATAAAGTGACTTCCATAAAACTTGTTTGCAGAATAGGAAATGTCACAGAGTAGAGTCTTGTGAAACCAATTCTCTAAGAATAGTGCTAATTAGGAGAATTAGTAGAAGTTCTTCAAGAAAATTTTGCATTTAATTGCATAATATGAGAATTGATACTAAGATTTTAAACTCTGTTTGTTAATCATAACATTACTTGAGTAAAAGTCATCAAGGTATTGACTAGTTTTTAAGGGGAGGATGTCACATCTCAATTTCAACCCATGACCAAATAAAATTTTAATCCATTGATTAGTATGGTTAATATCTGATTACCATTGATTTGATTTGAGAATTTTGACATATAATGGTATGGGATACTAGTATTATTGATTAGTATACATTACATGACAGTTATATTTTTATTATTCTATACATTAATGATGTATAATTATTAGTTTTGTATCATTGGTTTATGATGACTTACAGTAACTACCTATTTTTTGCAAGGTGGATGCAAGATAGGTCCTACCTTTAGGGTGTGATGAGGGAGAGCATCACCGGAGAGGGTTGATTAGATGGAGGGATTGGGGGAAATACCAATGGAAATGCTAGTGGCCCTACACACACAAATCATAGATTTTAAATGATAGGCATAAATGTTAATGCCTAATTATGAATTATTATCTATCATTATATTTTGTGTGAGAGGAATTAATTTTAGTGTGCATTTAATTTATTTAGTCTAATTGATTTAGTTTTTTATTTTATTTTAGAAAAATAAATATTAGTGTTAATAAATATAATTATTGTGAAAATAATTATTTTGTAGGTAAAATGTAATTGATTATTTATTTTACCTTTTAGTTAAATAATTATTTATTATTGTTTTCAAAAAATTACATGGACGTTATGATAATGCAATTTAAAGTAAAAATTAGAATTATACAAAAATTTATTTTAAAATAATTTGGAAATTAGTTTTACGAGTTAACTATGATTGAAAAGAAGGTTTAACTCTAGTTATTAAATTTATAAGTTGAGTTTGGGCACCATGTAGGAATTTATTTGAAAATTAGAAAATTAAAGATGATCTAACTATGACATGCATGGAATGAAAACAAAAGGGAGTTTTCATGTAAATAGGAGGGTGCAGTGATTTGAAGGAAAATAAAGTTTACAAATAAAGCTTATTGAAAATTAAGAAGACACAGAGAGAAGCATGGAAAATAGAAGCAGGTAGCAGATGGGAAAAAGAGAAAGGTAACCGATTTTCATCTCTTCAATTTAGAAGCATTAGAGAGGTAGGTTCTATAATTTTAATTCTGTGTTAATATTTTATATATAAGTAGATTATAAATTTATCAAAAAGCTTAATAGTTTGATTGGAGTATTCTAGACTATGTTTTAGACATATTAGGTTGAGTTTTATTAAGCAAAGGCATCCTAAATGCTACTACATCCCATTATTATAAACCTATGTATTAGTTTTAGAGGTTTGAGTTTAAGTAAATGCCTATATTCTATATTGGCTAAGTTAATGTCTTCTAGATTGTGTTTTATTCTAATTAATACTAGCCAGTATGAATATATATATACTTTCCATCTTAAAATATACTTGGCTTGTGTTTTTATTGAATAGTTGAGACAAAAATATGAATCGCTGGGCTAAAAAATTTATTACATTGATTATAAATGGAGATATATTTTAATCACTAAATACACTTTCTTTAAATGGAAAAGACAAGTCTTTTATAACCATCATGTATATAATTTGTTTAAGGAAATCACTAGGGAAATATACGCTATGTATATGCTAAGTTTTAATAGATACAACACTCAGTATTTTTTATTAATTGGTGAGTTTTAATAATAAAAAAGCCATACCTTAATTTGAAGTGGCCAACTTACTTTTACAACACCCAGTCTATATGTTTTTAGCAGAAGTCGATATGTAAGCCTTAAAAGTTGGTAAAGGTCTATTTTTAATGTTGAGTCATTATTATAATGACTAAAATAAATTGGAATGCATTCATTTATAGAAGATTGTATCCCATTTTGGAACCTATGAGTTAAAATTTATAAACACTGTATTTTACTTTGAAATAAATAAATTTATAAAATCACTGAATGTTAAATTATATGGATTGTTGAGTTTAAATAATTATGGAGTCATTAAAGTAGATACGTAAATTACAAAGATTAAATCACCTAATAAAAGATGAAATCACTAAATACAAAGGATTAATGCTTAGCCATTTAGTAAAAGCGCCGAATCATTTCAAAAAGCCTTGAACTTTTATTGGAATGAGTCTTAGTATTTTGGATTGGCATCATAAATTAAAACACCTAGATGTGTAGAATGCAACACTGAAGTATTCTCATTAGGTAAGCTACATTGTATAATTAAGGGTCTACATTTTATTAATAGAGGGCAACATTGATTTCTAGTTTAGAGTCTCATTTGTGTGGGTTGAGTTATTAATTGCTTGGCTATGTTCAAACCTTAGGAGACTATGTCTTAAATAAAGGGTTTTATTTTATTTTAAATCCAATCATTCTTATCTTTTGGGCTGTGTCTAATACTATGGGTAGTGTGAGCTTTGAGACTAACATGATAAAAATTAAGACTATGTCTTAAGACTTGCAAATATCTTGTTTTGACTTTGAATATTATATATTTAAAGCTACATTAAAATTGAATTTCATGTCCTTGAGCCTTAAAAAAATATAAAGTTGAGTTTAAACAAATATAAGGTTAAATTATAATAAAATAATGTTGTTTTATGTAATGTTGAGTTATAATTGTTCATGCAAAGCTTTATCTTTTATATGCAACACTAAGTTAATGAAATTACACTATTTGTACTACTAAGATAATTATAAGTAAGGTTGAGTCAATTCAATAAAACACCAAGTAATTAAGTGGAACACCAAAGTCATCTTAATAAAAGGAAATTATGTATCTCCTTTAATGCAAGATCAAATGTTTGATGGAATTTTATTTTGTCTCAGATTCTCATATTAAGGTTAGCCAAATTTTAACTCGATTGGTTAAGCGTAACTATCATGAAAAATTATCTTGAGTTGGAATATTTTCCATGTATTTCCCTTTGTTTGGTAATCAATATTGAAATACTCTCTACCCAATTTGGGAAGAATTTAGAAAAAATATTAAAATATTAATTAGTATCTGATTATTAAACACAAAAAAATGTATTATGTCAATAATGGTTGATGAAACCATGATAAGAAATTGGTTGGAATTCATTTTATAGTTGAACTTTGTAATCTATATTTGTATTTAGTATGTACCTTTGAGAATAATTAAGTTTACAAGGGTATTATTATAATTATATGTTTCATAAGTGTTTTAGATTCGATATCTAAACTAATAGATAGGTAATGAGTTATAATGAAGCAAGAACATTAGCCATATGAATACTACCCCTTAAATTATGATCATATGAGGTATAATCTTGATTTACCATTAACCGTGGTTATGAGAACGGTTAGTGATGTGTTATGTTTTCTTGTAGGGATAATGTTTTCTTATATAGTTATACTAAAACTAATCCTTAGATGTTGTTGAAAAATTTGTAAGATAGGACAACTTAACCTCCTTATACAAAGTGCATATTTCTTGGCCGATACAACACTTGAATACATTTGCATGAGGTTTGTTATGACTATGAAATAATATGTATTATTCTTAAGTAGACTTCTACGTGTTGAGAGGAATGCAGATTGAAACCTGAGTTGTCTAATTTATTATCGAGGTTTAACTTGTTTTAGGGTTATGATATTATGATAATTACTAATGATTTAAATTGGTGTGTAAATTATTAGACATTATTTTTGGATTAAAATGATGCCTCATAATGTGTGAATAGAGATATGATTTCATATGATTATCTTTGTGCAATGTAATCCTATACTTACTTTATTTTTATATTTGGGTGTAAGATTATTTTTTGGTATTTGAGTTGGGTGCTCAAACCTAATGACCTATGATATTATGGGATATTATAAAATTTTAAAGTATAAAAGGTACCCGGATGGTACATACTATATTTGTGATATCTAGACCCACACTTGGATAATTATATATGTATTTGATATTGTAGCATTTGATAAGATATCATTTAGGTGTATATACCATCTTGATAGTGCAAATGAATGTTAAGATAAAATTACATGCATTGTATGACTTGTTTGTTATGGTTATACTTGCTTTAATATGAGCGTATGCTTTCATGTTTATATGATTGCTTTGTATAATTTTTTATGCATAAACTAGAAGTCATGCCTAAGAATACTAGACTAAGATGATATGGGTTTTCTTGAGTTGCAGTTACTTGGATTTATTTGTGTTTTGCCCAGGTGGTATAAATAGTGGTTATTATTTTCTAGTTTGGGATTGATTTTAATGTAAGACTCATTTATGTGTAAATGATTATGTATATATCTTATTTTCTCCTTGTTTAGCTTGTGATGTAATATTATTTCTAAGAGAATGCAATATGTATGAGTCTTTGAATTACATACTATGATATACATATTGATGGTACTAATATATAGTGAGACAGATTCCACTAGCATAGGTAGTACCACCAATAGATAATCTGATCAAGTGGTGTGTTATGAATTGACTAATGTAAATGATCATATATTATTTGATAACTTTTCCCAAAGTAATGTGATATACATTGTCATTCATATATTTGATTTTCATGCTATACGATATCATGTTAGAATAGATTTCTTTATGGTACACTACACATTTTTATAAATCTTAAAGCACACGGGTTACTAACATGTCTCACTAGATTTCTTGCACCATTCTATCTACCTATCCATGAAGGGAGGGCCATTTCTTGATAGGAGATTGTGTAGGGGATTGTTGGTCTATGGTTGGTGTGGTAAAGAGCTCGAATGATGCTCTCCCTCCTCCATTGTAGTACTACCTAGAGGTGACACTTGAAATTATCAAAGATACATGAGTCAGTTCGACTCGAGCTCTAGAGAGCTTGGTATCGGTCATTGTATGAGTCTGTATGCTTAAAGTAATATAATTATATTATGTATTTGTATATTTGATTAGTAAATGTTATATTGTCAGATCAACCATAGTTGTGTCCTATTGTATTTGGCTTTTTGTGGAGTTGTTTAAGATTTACATTGTATGTAGTATTTCAATTTTAAGTACTATTGTTATTAGTTATGGTTTAGTTATGTTGTATTGTTTAATTATGTGGAATGGATTTTAATTATTTATTAAGAAAACAAAATTTCCACATTTTCTCAAGTATAACTTGAGGGGTTGTCATAATAGGTCACTAGAATTAATGGAGAAATAAGAAATATTTAAAGACCTATGAGAATAAAGAGTGGACCTATGTGTATAAAAAAGGCTGCATTCAATAAAATATTTAATGGAATATAATGAAAAATAACAATAAATAATGACTCATAATGGTATCAATAAAGTATAACAGTAATCACCATCACAAGGACCACAACCGATAAACATAACAACCAAATCAAAGTGTTCAAAAGATAATCAAACAACAAGTATACCTGTCAAACATGTTGACTTGCTCAAAATTCATTAGTTCTAGGAGTATAGCCTCCATTATCTGTGTAGCTCATAAACAAAACCTGTAACCACCAAAAATGACATCATCACATTATGTCATTAATTGATAAAAAATATAGATTTATAAAATCAACCTTAGTAGTAATAAGTCCATAAAATAATTAATCACAGAATTAAGTATGCATCCATCACTACTAAAACTAGTACTATAGATAATCTAGCTAAACAACAGCTAATAACCAATCTAATAATCATAGTCAATGTCATAACAATATAATATATAATGAAAATACAAGATTGTAACTACCTATCACAGAAGTCCATATTAAAAAATGGTTGTAAAAAAAAAATAATCTATAAATTGCATGATAGTTAAGAAGTGCATAGTCTTTATTAAAATGATAAAAGAAGAGTGAGATTTAAAAGTGCATAGTTTGCACTGTGTACACATAATAGTTTACATTCATTTCACATGTATTTCACCATGCATTACACAAAATAATTTACAGTGTTTCATTTATATATATATTTATAAGACTAATTTAAAATGATATTGGAATTTATTCTCATATATATATATATATATATATATATATATATATATATATATATATATATATATTGCGAGATTGGTAATTACAATGAGTGATTTTAAGTGGTTTTATATATTTATAATACTAATATACAATGAGAATTGAGATTGGTAATTGACACTCAGATTGGTCTCATAAAAATGACTAATTTATTGTGAGATTGGTAATTACAATGAGAATTAGGATTGGTAATTTACACTCAGATTGGTCTCATAAAAATGAAACAATATATATATATATATATATATATATATATATATATATATATATAATTCACTGTTAATTAGTATTATAAATATATATAAAAATGAAATTATATATAATATAAATAAAATATTTCAAGACACCCAAAATTGTACTCATCATCAGTCGACACCCTTTATAAGACTAATTTAAAGTGAGATTGAGATTTAATATCGTAAAACTATATATATATATATATATATATATATATATATATATATATATATATATAATTTATATATATTTATAATACTAATTTATTGTGAGATTGGTAATTTACACTCATATTAATCTCATAAAGAAACAATATATATTCACTACAAATTAGTGTATATATATATATATATATATATATAAACTAAATCTTTCAAAATATCCAAAATTACAACTATCAACACACACACACACTCTCTCTCTCTCTCTCTCTCTATATATATATATATATATATATATATATATATATATATAAAATTTATATATATTTATAATAGTAATTTATTGTGAGATTGGTAATTTACACTCAGATTAATCTCATAAAAATGAAACAATATATATTCACTACAAATTAGTATTTTATATATATATATATATATATATATATATATATATATATATATATATATAAACAAAATCTTTCAAAATATCCAAAATTGCAACTATCAACACACTCTCTCTCTCTATGTGCGTGCGTGTGTGTGTGTGTGTAAACAAAATCTTTAAAAATATTCAAAATTGCAACTATCAACACTCAGCATCCTAAAAGACCCAAAATATCCAAAATCTATATTCAAGATAAATTTATAAACCCTACACATCTCTCTAGTTTTCTAGTTTTAAAATAATTAATTACCTTGATTTACTAAAGAAAAGCTTAGCTTGATTAGAACTTAAAATCATGTTATGAGTCTAAGACAAAACCCTCCCTATAAATAACATTCCATGTCACCAATGGCCATCATAACACTTCATTTTCATTTAATTGCTTAATAAATTTGGGAGGTTTATTACTTACGTAAATATACAGATTACAATCTCTAGAGTTTGTAAATAACCTTACACACCACAAATCCAACTGGTTCAAACTTTGGTGGATAAATAGCCTTATAGAGCAGCATAAATGGCTTCACCTTGTGAATTTATGACTTGTGATCTAGATAGAGTATTGATACTAACTCTAATCCCATGCCTGGAGTAGCCATGGCACACTGCCATTATTAATTACAATTTATTGGTAGTTGTAAATTATTCATGATAAAGGCAATGCATTAAAACAAATTTAGCCTCTACAGTTGTTAACTGGCAAAGTAGAAGTCTAGAATAGCAAATTAGCATTACAAAGTTACAAATACAAGTTCAACAAAATGTATTAGGATTTTTTTTAAAAACAAATTAAAGTTTTAGAAAAAATGTGGGAGTCAGTAGGACTGGGAACTTTGTGTCACATAAATGCCATTAATAGAATATCATGGGACTAAGAGTGGGTAGTTATCCATTCAACAATGCGGTGTTCACCTTCCTCTTTTGGTAGTTCAAAATTTTATGGATAAATAGTATTGCAGAGCATCATAAATGCCTTCACCTTGTGAATTTGTGATTTGTGAGAGATACAATATTGATACTAACTCTAAGCATGCATTTAGAGTAACCACAGCCCATTGTCATTATTAATTATAATTTGCTAGTAGTTGGTAATTAGTCACAATAAAGGCAATGCATTAAAATGAATTTAGCCTTCGTTAGTGTTAACTATGAGAGTGAAAGTATGGAAGATCAAATTAGCATTAACAAGTTACAATTACAAGTTTTATTAGAATGCATTAGGCTATTTTTTAAAATAACTTAAATTTTTAGCAAAAATACGGGAGTTAGTGGGACTAGGAATTTTGTGTCACATAAATGCCACTAATGTAATTTTGTGGGAATAGGAGTGGGTAGTTATCCATTTGATGATGTGACATTTACCTTTCTTTTTTGATAGTTCCACTTTCAACTTCCACTCATTAATCAGACTCGCCAAGTAGGTAGTGATAGCTTGACACCCAATTGGTAGCCATAGGGATGGGCTAGAGCCTAGGACTGATTGACGGGCATTTTAAAATCTCACCCTTATTTTTTAATTTTAATAATGACTATGCACTTATTAATTATCACATAATTTATGGATTTTATATCTTTTTTTATGGCCATTTTTTCAATAGAATTTTGTGATGGGTTTAGAGCCCTTAGATGGGTTCAAATTTGACCATTGATCATGAGTAGTAAATGTATGAACAATTATTAAATGGAAATTTAAAATAGAGATACATGACATTTAAATAAAATGAGAGTGTGTGGTGTGGTGACAAGAAAAAAATCCTAATTAGGTGGTAATAGGACTCAAATTTTGATAATATGGTTAAGTTGTGAATGATAATAAGATATTATGTGGCAGTGTCATACTGTGAAGTAGATGAGATAATACGGTATAATATTGACACTATATGAATATATATATTAATTTTTGTTTTCACTATTAAAGTGTAAATAAACAAGGGTGTTAGTACCAAGTATATATAGGAGTCTGGTAGGCGAAGGAAGAGTGGGAAATAAGATACCAAAATCTGGTGCTACTTCTATATATCCAAACTTGAAATTTAAATAGTTCCAACATTGTCTATCAAATAATGATATCTAAACTTAAAAATTACAACCACTACCAAACCAATGAATAATATGTCCAAAAATACCAATTTATTACCAATGAGTTTAAAAATATCAATGTTCAAATCTTGAAAATGGCTTAAACATTACATCAACATTCAAATTTAAACAATGGTAACATATCCATTAATAAAAGAAACTAGAACTTGTGTTAATTATATATCCAAACTTCAAATTTCCAAAACCATAACACCCTTGAATGATAATCATCTCCAAAAATACTAAATTTATTATTCAAAACACCAATTAAGTGTCTAAAATATTTAATGTCCAAAATACCAATTCAGATTTACAATTTTGGAGAACATTAACAATAGTTACATTCCCTTCAATGTCAAAGATAACATCAATTCAAATAATTGCATGTCTTTGATCAGTTCAATATTAATGAATGCCAATTCACACATAATAAATCTAGTCCTTAGGCAATAGTATAGTTTAGGCTATTTTACATATCAAACCTAGGATCCTAAGAACAACACATCAATATTAAATCTCTTAAAAAGGGATTAGACATTCACATCAATAATGCTTGAGTTATTTCTAACAAAAAAATAATATTAAAAATCAATGGCACCACACATTGCCAGACACATGTAGACATGACTAAAATTCTATGAATGTATTATATAATGCCATCATTATCTATGCAAAAAAAAAAAAAGATTGTGAGTAGTTTGATTTTAGATTTTGCATCAGGAAAAATGATCTTGTGTGAAATTTGATTTATCAAATTAAACATGTTCACACTTTATGTGGTAAAACTAACCAAGCCACCTGATCAACCTCTTTAAATTACATATTTTATTTGATTTATTTACAAGATTCCTATAATTTTTCACACATAATGGTAAAAATAACAACATATGCTCCCATTTATGGCACCTAGGCTATGATGAATTCTATTAAAAATGACTGTGATAACATCTCCAAACAATTAATGGCATCAAACAAAAATAACAATTTATTAAATTGATGGCATCTTGCTAAAATCTCAAATTATTGATCGCCAACATCCTTTATAATGCTTTAGTATATTCTTCTTAAATTCTACACATTGACAAGGAATTCATAAATAAGGCATTATAAGTCATAATTATTATTTCTAATATCTCCATTTGCTAGTATTACAATCATTACATTACCTTCTTGATTGATCCATAGTAATGTTGCCTTGTTGTTCAACAAAGAGTCATTATTTAGTTATATAAAGCAAAAGGTAGTATAAATATCCAATAAGAGGAAAATAATCTCATAAAAAAAGACAATGAAGCTAAATTTACTTTTTACCTCCTAAAAGGCTCTAAATAGACAAAATTATAGTTTGAATGTCATATATAGAGGACCATTTATCCTAGAACCAAGCATCGATGTGGTCCAAAAAATGCTTCAAATTGATTCATAACACTAAAAGCAACACTTAATTATGTAAAGATGCTTTTCCATGTAGAAGTATAGAACAAACCGAAAGTAAAAATATACTCACCTAATGAATATCCAAGTAGATGTTTCCAAAATGATTAATATTTAGATGGTGTCAATCTATCTCAAATTTCACTTGAGGCAGCTTGAAAGGATATTCTGTTGGAAAACACAAAGAAATCTTATAAAATAAGCCCTCATAGATAATATATTTCCCACTATTTATTATACCAACCCAAGATAACATGTTATCAACTTTTGGGAATGTGAGACTCTAGGATCACCACTCATCTATACATGCAAGCACAATTTAAGGTTAACATGTTAAATAAATTTATCAATCACACAACCATAATTTCAAGGTAACATAAAAATTGTAAAAATATTGCAAATACAACTCAAGCAAGACGTATATATTGAACATGTGAAAGAAAAATAAATTTAAAATTAATTGAGCATATATAGTAAAATCGAGTAAGAAAAGAAACTATGGAATTAGGAAACCATGAGCTTGCTGAATTAAGTTATATTAATGACAAAATTTGTAAATAAAATAATCTATAAAGTATAGCCTCTTCCCATTGTGACCAAAAATTCCATCTTCCCCGTGAGAGATGCACATTTAGGATTAAAAAACTATGTGTAATGTAACAGGGATCAGCAAGAAAACACTTCTCTTCTTCTAAGGCTTAAAACAAAACAAGTAAATTGCTTTGATTGTGTTATTTATTTGGAAATATTTCTTTGCCCAACCTAAAAGAAAGGATTGCAGTAGCATTAGGTAAATCAACAAAATAAAATCTCCTAGTAAAAAAACCTGGTATCATCATAACACAAATTTCAAAGTCTTCCATCTACAAAATAACAAGGAGACATGTAGATGCACAAACCCAATTTAGGGCATATTCATAAGCAAAAGATCCAACACCCAAAAAAATAAATAAAAGAGAGGATGTTAGGGAATTGTGTACCATTAATGACATAAGCTTAGAATGCAACCTAGTCAAAATACAAAAATAAAGTTAATCAAAAACCTCACCTACAAATAACTTTTAAACTATAATTATCCTTAATCCTTTATTTCTAAAATAAACCCTACACTATATTGTATTAAACCATTTAAACCATTTTTTGTTTCTTGATAAATTATTAGCCAAGCAAATTGGGTCTAAATCTGCATCAAACCCACTCACAGTAAGTAAAACTATACATTATACACCTCAAATAAACCCTATTGCTCATTGATGCCAAACTAAACCTCATGATCTTTTCTACCAAGCCAAATGATACACATTTATTTTACTGAAACTAATCAAAACAACAAACACCCACTTGAGTATTTTATTGAAATCAATCAAAATGATAGACAACCTATTCACTTTTTAACCAAAAGCAATCCAGACAATAGACACCTAATTTAGTTTTTAACCCAAACCAATAAAAACAATAGATACCCAATTAAATTTATTATAGAAAGGAATAAAAATGAAAAAAACTAATAATATTAAGTGGATAAGTTGGGAACATCTATTCTGGCACATAATTCTTCCCACATTTGTAGTACTACTTGCCTAGAACTGCCACATCGACCTTTAAGCAAGTGCATGGAATGCAAATGTAATTCTCTCCACACGAGCAATAAGTATGAACCTCTCCACAATTGAAACAATTTTTTTTTATCTGAATCAAATATACGATCATTCCACATAATTTATCATAGTTAAAAAAAATTAAAAGTAGTACCATTTTGAGAGATTTAAGTTTTTAAAATAGATGTGAGTGATTGAAGCTTTTTCAAAGTATCGTGACATAATTCTTTTTTAATGGAGCTGAAAATTTATACTCAATACTTCTAAAAGTATTGTAATGTAATATCAACATTTTCATATTTTTTGGTGGTTTTAGAATTACGTTGTGTTCTCTAATGTAGTGCTCTTAATACGACACTTGATAAGTCATGCCAGAAATAATTTAATCCACCAAACAAGAATTAGAAAACACATTAAAAATCAACCTAGCTAGAATTGAAATAAAAAAATACAAATGAAATTATAAAGCTTTTACACAATTGCCATCCAACCCCTTAAGTCAAATAGGGAAAAACTTAGAACATACCATCCAAGCTATCACTAAAAACCTTATGAGTGAGGCTCAAACTTATTATATCAATAAGGCTATGGTATGAGAAATAAGGTTTGTACATTCTAGCCTAATTCTAATATCTCCGTATATAGCTTATGCTCTCTCGGCACCCTATACAAAGATTAATGGGTATTAAATATAAGGCATGCATGACATTACCATTGAGATGCACATGACATTGCCTTGCCTCCTATGAAAAAAATATATAATTTGAAAAATTCTAATGTTTGTTCGTAAGGATGGATTCCTTTTTGAAAATGGTGTATCAGACAACAAAAAATAACTGGCAAGGAATTAGCCTCGTAATTTATTTATTTTTCAATTAAATATTTATACTATCTTAAAATGCCTCATTTCCTTAGATAAAATTTTAGATAAGCCTAGAAGCCCGTGTGACCTCACAACATGAATCTCCTAGATTAAACTACCTTTGTTGTTGTTTAAAACCTTATAAATCCAAGATAAAAATGATCATAAATGCAAGCCTAAAAATTTTAAAGGGATTAAAGCAAAGCAAACTATTTACATAAATATTATCTTTACTCAATTTTTTCAAAAAGGAGAGGTTATAATTTTTTGTTATCTAACGTCATATAAGCCCCAATCTAACATAGCTGAAATATAAGTGTAAAATAACATTAAAGGCCCTGCACTAAAGCTTGGTGCCATCAAATTATCAATGTCCATACATAAACCACTCTACTTCAATTGAATAACTCCAACTCTTCCATAACTACAACCAAATTTAGTAGCTTCTTTAAAGCTCTCTTAGGTCTACAGTTTGAATCCAATCATCCCCAAAAAAAGTTTACAAAGTCAACACAAAAATAACTGAATAGATAATAATATGTAGATCAACTTAGCTCTAAATTTAGATTCAAATGGGTAAATGATGGAAATAAATTTGATTGAAGTCCATTAAGATCCAAAAAAGAAGACCCTAGAAACTTTATTTCAGTGTTTTACTATTTTTATTTCTATTTTTTGATATGAGTTGTAGTTTAGTTTAGTAGTGAATACATTTTTAGGAAGAAATGTTAACCAAAATTAAGCAAAAGACACATAAAATCATTCTAGTTCAAAACCCTAGCAATTTGTAACAAAGCATTTAAATATCTAGTTAATCACAAAAATCCCTGCATAGCTACTACTCGGCTTCTTTCTAACCCTTTTCACTTCACAAAATCCAACAAACCATAGCAAGATTCTACAGATGTCTAGATATTTATAACCTGATGCCATGTTTTTTGATGAATTAATCCCACAATCAATATGAACTCATCAAACTTGATAGACCACACCCCTTGAACAAATGCATCTTTGAATGCCAGATCATACATGCATTGTACAAACCCACCCTTTGCCTACCATATTGTCAATGTCCAGCCTCAATCCAAGTGAAGCGAGCAATAACATAAAAAAATCAACCAATCAACTTGTACCAAATAACATTATTTTACCTATCCCATTAAAACACTTACTAATTCACTTTGTAAAAGATATATATATTTTTTGGCACGCTAATCAATGTAATCTGATTGACCAATAGATTCAAGAATAATTCCAAGTTAAAAGTAAATGAATCCATAAATCTCCCTTTGAAAATATTAATAAATTATTTACTAATTTGTTAAAAAAAAATACCTTTCAAATAAAAAATTATAAAGAAAAAATAGATAAAACATATCACATAAGAGTTAAGTTGTAGAAAACATTCTTTAAAAACTAATGATTATAAAGTTTTAAGAGACTTTAATCCATTAGATAAATTATAAAACCATAATACCCTTAATATATAAGGGTAATTATACTTATCATTTACGATATACTTGAAATTTTAAACCGTTGTGTGAAGAAACAAAGAGTATAAAGGATTGGTTATTTAAAGATTGATTTGGGTCTTGTAATGAAAAATCAATATTTTGCATACCCAAGACTATATAATTTATTATTGCGATATAATTTTATATTGTTGGCAAAGCTCATAAACATTTTTAATCTTGTTGAAATATGTTGGAATCTAGTGAACATTGTATCTTATTTTATTATTAGTGAAGATCATTTTATATTGTTTGCATTTATTTATACTCCTAGCGGTTATCTTTTGTTAGTTTAAAACTAAAATAAATCGGGCTATCTTTTATAATACCATAATAGTCGTTATATTTTTTAATCATTATAGAATGGCATTCATTTTAAAATAATATTGAAGTGGCACCTCATTATTTTTAGTGTCACATTTGAGTAACTACGGTGATGCTTTGTCTTTCTTTACCTATTTAATTTAAAATATTATGTCAAACCTTTGCATGCATGTTTATTGCATAGTTAAAATCTAAGATCCTATGTTTACCTCACTTGCTTAAATAAGAGGATATGTTTTCTTCTATTTTGATTATTTCATACATTTAAATGAATAGTTCAAACTTGCTACATCTATTATTATCATGTTGTATGTTGAGAAATATAGGAAATCTTGAATACAATAATAAAGAGCAAGTAATAGAATTAATGTTGAATGGATCATTTTTTACTAGAATCACAACATATTTCTTTTTGAATAAAGAGTTTATTACTTAGGTCTAAAGAATAAATACAATAAATATAATTTATTATAATTAGATCGGAGTTCTAAAACTCTAAGTATAGGGATTATATCTGATCATTGATTTTAAAACAAGACCTATAAATTAGAGTAATTTCAACCTATGATATGGACTTACATTATATCTAAAATTAGTAATTACGAATCCTTAGTACAATATGTTCAAACTAGACTGTAAACCATAGAACTGAAGGGATTATGAATGGTTGATAGGTTCTACTTGTGATGAATGGAATCCATGGATGATAAAACTTATAGGAATATATGGATTTGATTACACTCATGGAAACCTTAAAAATGAATATTATCAATTATTTTTTTGCTATTACTAGTTATTTTCATGTTGGAGTTGCACCCCTTGAAGAAGTGGTTTCAAGGCTCATCCCTCCAACTGCTACAATGGGATCAATCTGAGGTCATGAGTTGCCTACGGTTAGAGTGAACCTACAGAGAGGGTTGGTTCTCCTGATGGATCACATAAACTAACACTAACACTATTGTGCTTTCAATGAAAAGGAAGAGAGAGAAAGCAAAGCTTGAACTGAACCTAAGACCTAAAAAAGGAGGTGATACATTAGAATATTATGATGTCCTCGACTCTCTTAAGTATACACAATGAAGGCAAAAGAGATAATATCATGCACAACTCATAATATTATATCTCTTATGCCTATGTGTTTTGTAGGGAGGTAGGGAGCTCATGACAACACTTATAAGGGTTGGCAAATGGCCTTATAGGGGTTCAAATGGTGAAACTCCACAACTAAACATTGTATGAACTTAATATCACACAACCTACAACCTAAAAATGAGTATTCTCCTATATAAAGGTGAGGGAATTGGACAATAAATCAAGGAAAAAACAACTTTTTCACATGATAAGATCAACAATACCATGAATTTACACAATATATAGGCATATGAAAAGGCAAAATCAACTCTATTATTCATTTGAAGGCATAAGAGCTGACAATATAAGTCTTTATAGGGGCAGAGTTTTATTACAATTAGTAGAGAGATCATGGATGGACAAATTTATGTAACATTTCTGTGCTTAAAAGATTCCCCACATTGTGGTTACAATTTACCTTCTTAAATAGGTAGATTAGAGAGCTCAGGGGACTTACTCGGTCTTACCCATGACCATGGGTAGTTTTAGCATTCAATCATGATTGTGGATGTGGCTCAAGATAGTGGGGATTTCCTTAGGATTGTTATGGTCACCTTGCATAACTACCTGCCATTCCTGTTTAGGACTACATTTTGTCCTACAATGACTAAGGATAAATTCCACCATCTTTCTACTCATTATATGAATTGGCGCTGAGTTGTGCCATGATTTGCATGTTAGGACACTCCACAAATGATTCTATGAATCAATGCAGTTACACACTCTGCTCATGAAATTGATAGTTAAATAGGTGAAATGAGATATAAAATTAGTCTCATCTAGTGCTAGCATAGATTCCAACAAATTCCTTAGTGGTGGGTTCTAATTATGTGTCAACATTGGGCTCATTTTGGGCCTTCTTCCTTCTATGATTATATTCCCCCTTGGGCACTACCAACTATCCTCTTTCTATTTTTGGGGCCAATTCCCTTGTAATTATTGCCACATGGCACTACTTTATTGGAATAGAAACCCTATTATGTTAGTTTGTGTTTGTTAGTCTAGGAAAATCCTAGGTTGATAGGTGCCCATGTGTCCTATTCTAATTAGGCCATAAATTCTTAGGCTCTATCAGGTCCCTGTGACTGTTTGTGGTTGGTTCCTAATCCCTTCCACATGGATCCTTCTCACTCTTTCATTGTTTGGTTGAGGTTTCAAATGGATGTTGACTCTTCTCTCTACTATGAAGTGATATTTTGCCACATGGATTCATCCCACTCACCCACTACTCAGACACATTGCTAGGTTTGCACAAACCATCTCAAGGCCACAGAGCAATGATATTTTACCATGTGGTGTCATCCTCCTAACTCATTATCCCCAAGGGTTTTGAACCTGTATAAATGGTTCTAGGTCATCGAGTCACCAAGATTATGACACATGGAAACATCCTACTAACTTGATTTCCCTCTAATTTAATGATGTGGAGATCCATCTGACAATTTTGACTAAGTGTTGAAAAGCATTTTGAAAGGGATCAAGATCACCAGGAGATTAAAAATTTGCACTGGGGGAAGATAAAATACCTTCACAACTTTAATTGTTGATCCTTCACATAAAAAGTGCAACATAATTCATGATCTTTAGAACTTTTGTAACCTCTTGGTCACACAAAATTTCTGACTACCTTTTTGCCAAAAAGCATGAAGGTCAACCTCTTTAAAAATATTTTGTCTTTTCTCCTTTCAAATCATTCACATCAAAAAATGTGAATAAAAAAACATTGAAGCATGAAGGCTTGATTCATTTCTTAACTTAGCTTTTAATGTCAATCCTGAAGCCCTAAACTAAATTGGACACTACTCTTCTATGGTGACAAAAAATGGTCAACATTTTGACAACTTCTGCGAGCTGCTTGCCTATTAATCAAGAACCCATTAGCCTATGAAGTAATCCATTGGGCATGGATTCATAAAAGTATTTAACATTTCTCACATTTTGAAAGTGAAACCTGGTTGCAACCCACTTGGCCCACTAATGAATAAATTGAACCAATATTTACCTTTAACAAAAGGGAAATTAAGGAACAAGAAAAAATGTGTAAAAATACTTAGGGAAAGGAAAATAACTAAACTAATTGAAAAGACACTTGAAGGAAATAAAACTAGATAAACTACTATGTACACAATTATGAAAACCTTCAAGAGTAGAACTTGAGATGGATCCCATTCACTGGGATAGGCAGTTCTTCTCCACTTGGTTTTGAGAGATGAAAATAATTGGATTATTTGCAACTAGTTATGATATAAGGGCCACTACATAAGGCATAAAAATTTGTGTGCCTCCTAAGTTTGGCTCTATGTTCATCCCATTTGAGAATAATATCTCCTTCATGGAATGTCCTTGGAACTACCATTTTGTCAAAAGAGCTCTTCACTTCAGCTTGATAAAGCTCCATTTTATGCATAGCTTGGTCTCTAACCTCTTTCAATTCTATCAACTCTATAAATATATTTTCCATGGCACTTCCCTCCATCATTTCTATCTGGTTGAAAAAATTTATAGCTAGTAGTTCAAGAGATATAGGTAACCTTAACTCTCTATCATAAACAAACATGTAATTGGAATTATCAACAACCTTTTTAAGAGTGATGCTATTATCCCATAAGGTTATTCTCAATTTAATGTGCCATGTTATTTGGTTCTCCTCCATGGTTCTCTTTATAATCATGATAAGATTCTTGTTAGTGTATTTTTCTAAGCCATTCCCTTTAGGGTAGTTTTTAGAAGATGTACTCAAATGTATGACATGATTGATTGCCCACTCAGTTATCCTAGTTCCAATAAAGGCAATTTAATTTTAAGATATGATTGTAGAAGGGATTCCAAACCTCATGACTATACCCTCATCAAAATATAATACATTGGTTTCATTCACTTCCCTTAGAGCCATTACCTCTATCCATATTTTAAAGTAATTAGTGGCTATTAAGACCCACTTATGCCCTACACTGGTATGTGGGTTAATCATCCCTTTAAAATCTAAAAATCATTGCATGAAGGGATACTCTACTTGGATAGGGTGGAGGGGAAAAACCACTAACCTCTATTTACCTATGAATAAGGCACATTTATTACAATTCTTAACCCATGCATATGCATCACTAAACAAGTTAGGCCAATAGTATCCTTCCCTCATTATCTTCATAGTTGTAGTTCATGAATAAAAATGTCCACCTGATGGCCCATCATGAAAATATTATAGAATCCTAATAATTTTATTTGTTTCAACATATATCAAAATAACACCATTGATATCCTTCCTAAACAATATGTAATCCATACAAACATAACGAATAGATTGAATTCTAAAGTACCTCCTCTTAGATTTGTTTAAACCTAGAGGGAACTCACTTATTTGAAGGAAGCTGACCATTTCTTGGGTTTAGCTAGTAGGCAACAAATGTGTAGTTGAATATTGGCCATCTTAGAGTAATACAAAAACATTATTATCATATTTAAAATCTTAAGATATATTTCACACAAATGTTTTCTTCTTACCATCTTCATGACCTTGATGTCTACATCATACTCCATTACTTTTGTAATCCACTCTACCCTTTTCTCATTCAAATATTTTCTTAATATGAAATCCTTAACACTTGGATGTGAAAATAATTAAATGCACCTTATTGTTAGAAACCAAATTCATAAACTTCTTGAGACTTATTATAATAGCCAATACTTGCTTCTCTACAAAGGAATATTTTACTTCATAAACTTCCAAACCTTAGCTAAAGAAATCTATCAATTGATCCATACCTTCATCATTTTGTTATAATAATGTAGTTAAGATAGTGTCCATACCTATAAATACATATGGAATGAAGTCCTTGGTGAAAACAATATTTATGAGGGTAGGAACTTGTGTTATGGTTTATCTATTTGCTTCAAAGCTACCCTTCCCTTCCTTGGACTAGCAAAAGATCTTATTTTTATTTAACATAGTAGTTAGAGGCTTTACAAGGTTGGTGAAGTCATGAATAAACTTCCTAACAAAATTGATCCTTCTTAATAATATTTACAACCCCTTCTTGTGACTAGACAAGGACAATGTTAGAATGACACTTACCCTGTCAGGATCAATTATAAACCCTCTTTTGGGGATAATATGTCCCAAAAGCCTACCTTCCTGGACTAAAAATATGCATTTCTTGGGGTTAATTGAAACTCTAAATTATCAAAATTTGTCAAATACTTGTCTAATATATACAAATTATCATTAAAATGCTAAACCATGGCTTTCTAAAAAGTTACCCATGCATTAGACAAACCAAAAGGCATTTTTATGTGAGCACAAGTTCCCCATTTATTAGTGAAGGTTATCTTAAAATGATCCTCTTATTGAAAAAATATCTAATTGTAATTATAATAACCATCAAGGAGTGAAAACCATTTTAAACCTTCCACCACTTACAATATTTATTCCATGGATGACAATGGGTAGTGGTATTTAAAATTAGCCTTGTTTAGATCCCTAAAATCTACACACAACATTATCTCTTAATTTATATTTATAAGAGGGAATAATTTTGGTACCCAAGCTGAGTGTTTGATAGGAATGATTATGATGGCCTTTATTAGCTTGTTCAACTCTTTCTTCACTAGAGGCTATATCTTTGGGTTTATAGGCCTTTATTGTTGCCTAATAGGTTTGGAATTTGGGTCTAATTCAATTATGTGTTGGGTTGAATCAATATTAAATCCATTAAGATAAGCATATCCCCAAGAAAAAATCATCTTTAAACTCTTGATAAAGACTAACAAATGCACTCTTTTCTTATAGAGTACATACCTTGTCAAGTCTGAGAAACTTGTCTTTGTCAATGGTGATTTGCTCATAGTCTTCACTCTTAACTAACATGTTTTTTTTCTCTCCTCTAATATAATAATAAATATAAAATATATACTCAAGATTAACTAAACCCTTTGGTAGCTTTTTTGACCTTAACTGGATATTTTTCTCTTCACATAGTTGTTGTAGTTTGTACTGATTTTTAGCTAAGAATTCAGATTCCTCTCATAGGAAATTAATTATCTATTGGTAACTTTCAAAAACTTTATAATTGGTTTTATTATCAGGTATATGATTCCTCACAACCATATTGAAATGATGTTATAATTTTTCACTTTTTATATCATAGGAACATCAAACTGTGCACCAATGGCAACTAGCCTATCAACATGTTTATTCATATCTCTTGGGATGGATTGGATGTTGAATGATTAAAATTACTATATGAGGTCCCATCATATATGTTTGAAATATTTAAACAAGTCATTTTTTTTACATTCAACCCTCTTACTTTATTTTCCATCAACTCATTGTCACCAAAAACTTGCAGCTATTTTATACCTCTCTTTCTAGCCCATTGGAGACCCTTTATGAGAACTTCATACTCAGGTGAATTATTGGTGAAACTGAATTGAAATATAAAAATAGAATAATACTTATCCTTCAAGGGAGACACCAACATGACACATCCTCCTACTCCATGCCTACTTCTAGATCTATCAAAGTACATTTTCCATACTCCATTATCATGCTTATTAGTCTTCACAAGTTTGGAATGAAATAATCTTATTTATGAAAGCAATATGTAATTAAAACAACTTAATAAATGAGTATATAAGGATAAAAATCATGATTTTCAGCCCCATATTCATCAAATAATAAATCAGGTGTGCCTTCAAGGTGTGTACTTGGATCTTGTTCAATACGATGATCTTCTAGTCAAAGATTGTATAATTGGCATTTATGGAATTTGGCACATAAGGTTCAATGTGGTTCTTAGAAATTGGCTTAGACCTAATGGTGAACTTAGTGCCATACCTATTTCTAAAGATCATATGAGACTAATTAGATGATAGATATTCTCTAATCTTGGCAATAAAGTCTCTAGAAAAACACAAAGTAAGGTATGGAGGGAGATCAATTATGAAAACATCTTGGGGAATGGAAAAGTTAGGACAAACATGCAAAGTGAGGTATAAAATATTTATGAAACCAATATGTTTAATGACTATTGCATCTATTTGTCTACTCCTTTAGAGATTGGCTCATATTACAAACCTAATTTGCCTGCTATTTGCTTTGGCATTACTGAGCAACTAGCCCCTAAATCTATCATGCAATTATGGGATAAATGATTTCCAATGATCAAACAAACATATAATGGTGGAGTAATCACACATTTATTTGATTTATCTTCTTTTGGATAGGGTGCATTAGTAAGTAATATTTTTGGTCATTCTCTTGATAATCCTTCTAAAAGACTAAGGTTAGATAAAGTTGTTTGCAATAGGTCCTTTTGTCCTAGAATGGATAAAGACTCCCACATTGATATATTCACATTTTTTATTTGTACACTCAAGAATTTTAAAAGGGGGAGTACCAATATTTTGTTTTACCTTAATAGTGCTAGTACCTTTTTGCAGTTGTGCTGATTAAGAATGGTTTTTGGGTTGCTCTTGACTCCTTGAAGTCTGATTTTTTATAAATTTATTACACATTTAGAGATGAAGTAGGACTAAAAACCTATTTTAATATTTGAGGAGATGGTGTGGGAAACTTACCAACTATTATTTTAATTTCTACAACCCTTTTCTTATATCTAGTATTGGCTAACACACCTGAAGAAGAAGCTTGGTTCCATGCCTACAACTGATTCACTCCATAATACTCATCTCTTTGACAATTAGAAGCATAATATCATGTTGTATTGGCTCTTGAGAAGTCCTTAATTATGGTGATACTTCAATCTTTGTCTCTTGTTGTGGTACTATGCTTTTCACCATCAATGCTTGGTTAAGGACACCATTAGGACAAATGGTTTGGTTTTGGGGAATATTACATGGAAAACACCACTCAGCCCTGTACCAAGTTATTGTTCATAGGAACAAAGGCATTAGATATGATGGAAGTATTGGGATTGAAATGTTAATAAGGCTTTGCAGGAGTAATTTGGCCTTGGCCTTGAGGATTTACTTGATATGGTGGCTTACTTCAGGGTTTTTTTAGTGGTGACTCTTCACTAATTCATGAATATTTAATTTTCTTAAATTTGGTTTTGGCAGTTTTTTTGGACCAATAAAGAGCATTGGGTCATCTAAATTTTTTGGTTGTAAATTAAATTTATATGTCATCTCACCTAATGTTTACAACTAATTCTATAATTATGAGTATAAATCACCATGGCCTTGAAGGTCATTCTTCTCAATTTTTCCATCATATGTGGAGATACCCTAGATGCCTATCTACCCACTCTAGATGCTAGACTAAATTCTCTAGATGCTAGACTATACACTCTAGATGCTTATTTGAAAAATGAGGAAAAGGTCATCATAGATATATTTTATCCTAAAATTTATTGACTATTTGAATATCTCTATAAAATAGATAATTTCAAAAAAATAATCATCTCGATCCAAATTTGTATGAAAAATTTATGCCCATTTGAGGTTTTGGACAGTGACTAGAGGCTCTAGATGGTGTCCATAGGCTCTGGTCATCCCCTAGAGTCTCTAGTCACTGTCCAGAACTTCAAATGGACATAAATTTTGCATACAGATTTAGATCAAGATGATTATTTTTTGAAAATTTATATTTTTAAAGAGTAATCCAAATATGTAATAAATTTTAGGATAAAAGTTATCAATTATGAATTTTTTACATTTTTGAATGAGCATCTATAGCATACATTATAGCATCTAGAGTGTGTAGTCTAGCATCCATAAGGTCTAGACACTGCCCATAGGGTTTGGACATCATCCATAGTCTATGGATGCTATCCATAGGGCCTAAAAACCATCAATAGGGTTTGGAAACCATATTTAGTGTATGGATGTTGTCTACAAGGTCTAGATGCCATCCATAAGGTCTGGATGACATCTAGAGGGTCTAGATGCTATCCACAAGGTCGGGATGATGTCAAAAAGGTATGGACAATGTTTAGAGGGTCTAGATAGAGGCATCTAAATATTATGTTCAGGTGACACCTAAGATTCACCTTTGTAATGCAATGAATTTCCCTTCAGTTTTCCAAGAATTGTAAATGTACTTTTTAATAATCATAATAATTTTACATAGGGATTTTTCCTAGGGGCCCTTAAAAGAAACCCTAGCTTACTTGGATGATAAGGTCCTTGATAAGGAGACTTATTAGGCTAATAAGGTTGATAAGGTGCTTGATAGGGTCTATAATTTTGAGCCTACTACCTTTTGAGGGTAACCAACTCATTTCTAAAAATTTGAAGAAGGCTATTAACCTCTTGCAAATCATTTGATGGGTTAGGGGTAGATTTATCTTGGCTTAATGGTTGGATCATTAACATAGGAAGGGGTGATAATGCAGTCTATTTAGAAGGTGGTAACTCTAGGAATATTGGCATGGGAGGTCCTAGAGTAATCTTTTTAGATTGTATAAGGTAATTTTAACCTTAATGCCAATCTCATATGCGCTGGAAAGAGTTTTAGCCCCCATAGATTAGATTATAACAACTATATCACTATTTAAGGCTCTCAGATAATAGAAAAAACATTGTTAGGTGTGGGCTTAACTAGATTTGGGATTATATCCCAAGTTCTTTAGAACCTAAAATTGAAATCACCCATGAATTCTTGTGGATCTCTCTTAATAATAGTCAGTTGTTATAGTAAGGACATGGTTTCTTTTATCTCCAAATTTCTTTCATAAACCTTCCCCTAATTCATCCCATGAGTCAATAGAATTAGGTTGTGAGATTCTATTCCATTAAATGGCCTTTCCTTTGAATGAGGAAGCTAAAATCTTAATAATAATGTTCTCCTCAATAATATGATGTACTCAATAAATATTAGAAATATCTTTGATGTGTTCTATAGGTTTGGTTTTATTCTCTCCAATGAAATAGGGAATACTATTAATGGTTGCAATGGGTATATCATCATATTGGGCAAGGTTTAATGGGCTTACTCCATTTAAGGGAATAAATCCCTGATATATAGGGACAACCATATAAGGGATTAGAAGAAACCCTACCCTTTGTTGGGGAAATCTACCAAAAGGAGGTATAGATTGAGATCTTAAGGAAGGTTGTCTAATATTTTTACATATTAATACAAGAGACAAGGATGCTTTAGTTATTCTTATTCTAGAGGGTGTAGACAATTCAACAAACTAGTAGTTACCTTTTGGAGATCTTGTCTCTCTTGGCATGAAAATATTTTGGGACTGGTTTGCTAGAGATCATAAATGTTTGGAGTTTCTAGGTGCTTATTTGATGTCTTCAACATTGTAAATTTCTAAGAGTAGCACCAAATTCTCAGTTGAAACTCTTTTAACCCAATAGAATTAAGTATGTCCCACCAAGCATGCAATAAACTATTATCACATTATATTTAAACCTCTTGAAGGAGTGGTTTCAAGCCTCCTCCCTCTAATTGATATAATGGGATAAATTTGAGGCTATGGGTCACTTATAGTGAGAGTGAAAAAGAGGGCTAGTTTCTATGATGGATCACATAGACTAATAATAACACTACTAAACTTTCAAGGAAAATGGAGAGAGATAAAAAAAAATATTAAACTGAACCTAAGACTTAAAAAAGGAGGTGATACATAAAAATATTATGATGTAATCTACTCACTTAAGTATACATAATGAAGGTGCATGCACAACTCATAATATTACAACTCTTCTACATAAGTGTTTTGTAGGGAGGTGGGAAGCTCATGATAATACTTAGAAGGCTTAGCAAATGGCCTTATAGGGGCTCAAATGGTGAAAATCCATAGCTAAACATTGCATGAACTTAATATCACATGACATACAACTTGAAAATGAGTATTCTCTTATATAAAGGTGAGGTAATTGGATAAAACATCAAGGAGAAATCAAATTATTCACATGATAAAATCAATAATCCCATGAATTCACATAAGATACAATCATATGAGAAGGTAAAATTAAATATATTATAAATTCAAAGGCATAAGAGCTAACAACATAAGTCTCTACATGGGTAAAGTTTTTTTATAATCAATAGAAAGATCATAGATGGACAAATTTATGCAACTTTATATGCTTAAAAGATTCCCCCCATTATGGTTACAATTTTCCTACTTAAATATGTAAAGTCTAGAGCTTAGGGGACTTGTTCAGTATTACACACTACCTTGGATAATTGCATCATTTAATCATGATTGGGGAGGTGGTTTGATATAGTGGGGATCTCCTCAAGATTGTTATGGCCACCTTGTGTAATTGCCTACCATGCCCATTTAGAATTGTAGTTTATCTTATGATGACTAGGGCCAAATTCCATCATTTTTTCAATCATTTTTTCAGTTGGAACTGAGATGTGCACATCAGGAAACTTCATGATTGATTTTATGAATCAATGTAGTTACATAATCTATTCATGAATTTGACAGTTAAATAGGTAAAATGGGCCATCAAATTAGTCTCAACTAGTGCTAGCATATATGCTAAAAAACTCCTCAGTGGTGGGTTCTAACTATGTGTTGATATCAGGCTCATTCTAGGATTTCTTAATTCTATGAATATATTCCCCATTGGTCCCCACCAACTATCCTCTTTCTATTTATGGGGCCAATTGCCCTACAATTAATGTCACATAACAATACTTCATTGGATTGGAAATCTTATTATATTAGTTTGTGTTTATTATCTATGGAAAAACTTAAGTAAATAGGTGTCCATGTGTCCTTCTTTGATTGGGATATAAATCCCTAGGATCTATTAGGTATATGTGACTACTTGTGGTTGTTTCCAAGCCCATTCCACATGGATCTTTTTTGCACTTCTATTGTTTAGTTAAGGCTTCAAACAAATGATAATTGTTCTCTTTATGGTGAAGTAATATTTTTCTATGTGGCATCACCCCACTCACCCGTTACTTTGACTCACTACTGGGCTTGCACAGATCACCCTGAGACCATGAAGTAGTGATATTTTTCCACATGACATCATCTCACTAACCCACTATCTTGGAGGGTTTTGAACCTTATGAATGGTTCTGGGTCACTAGGTCATTGAAATTGCAACATGTGAAATCATCCCACTAACCTACTTGTATGATACTTTATTGATATGGAGATCTACCAAGAAACTTTGAATAAATTTGACAAAGTGTTTAAAACTATTTTTATAGGGCTCAAGACCACTGGGAGATTGACTTAGGTGAACATAGAAAACCTTTGCAACTTTTACATACTGGGCCTTCACAAAAAAAGTGTGACATAATTCTTAGTCTTCACAACTTTTGTAAACTCTCAATCACACAAAAGTCATGACTACCTTGTTTCCAAAGAGTATGAAGGCCAACCTTTTTGAAAATATGCCAAGTCTTTTCTCCTTGTAAATCATTCATGTCAAAACATATGAAGACCAAAACCTTATAGCATGAAGGCTTGATTACTTTCCTAACTTAGTCTTTTTTGTCGATCCTTAAGCCCTAAACTGAATTAGATGGTACTCTTCCATGGTGACCAAAAATGGTCAACACTAATTTACAAAACTAACTCTTTTATCGACTAAGCCATACCTTTTTAAATAATATTTCCATGTTGAATATAAATTATAGTTTTGAGTTTTTGAGTCCTTGATGTATTGGAATCATTTAAATTATTGTATATTGTAGGAGTTAAACTTGTATATTGAGATATTGTATCATTGAAATCCTTTTAACTACTTGTTTAAATTTAAAAACTCCATATTATGGGAATTAAGAGTCATTGATTATGATTTTTTTAATCATCACCTAATAATGGGTTATAATGTCTTGCATAGGTGGTATAAGGCACATGCATTATGTTATAACTCATGTACTATTTGATGATCATATTCATTTTAAGCTATGATTCATTTAGAGATCTTATATTGCCTGGAATGTATAAGAGTCAGTGAGATGATTGGATAGCTTGAAAAATGTGTAACAAACATTGGGATGTCATAATTATAGAGATGGGATGGATATTATAGTATAGTTTGATAAGAAATTTATGTTATTTTTTTTTATCTTATTGTGTATTTAATGGTATAAATAAGGTAAAATATTAGAATATTCAAATCACATAAGATATAACATGATACATAAAAAATTGAGTGTAACTATCATTTATTGCACTTTACTATTTATAAAAATGACCAAAGTAATAGAGTACTTAGTTTATTCAAGATTCTTTTATGTTTTGGTTTTATCACATCCATCAATTATGTTCTATATGGGTTATTATTAGTTTAGATCAAGAAATATACTATTACCACCTTTGAGGACACATATGGTATTATTTATATGCCTTTAATAGTTGAGTTTGTCTATTATGTATCAAAACCATATAGGGTGATTACATTGGTATATGATAGTCTAGATCATTGAGCCTATATCTGCAAGTGAAGACATTATATCCAGAAAAATTTCAAAACCTACCTAAATAAATTTATTTTCCTTATCTTTGCTTCAAACCATAGCTTACATTTTTGATACCTATGTGACCTATAAAATTGGGTTGTTAGGTTAGGTTATATTGACCTCAGCTAATTCCTAATGACTAATTAAGTGTTGCTTGCATTTCTAATACTCTAAAAAGGGCTCAAATAACATGTAATTATCCCACTATCATGTGTGTTCCAAATCATGTGAATGAAATTCTAATTGTAATTTATCTTAGCCCTCTTTTTGTACAAACATACAAATAGATATATCCTTTAGAATCTTTAAAGTTTGAATACCAATAAGCTATATGGTTGTGCTCTTAGTGAGCCTTTGTTAATCATTGAGTTTCTATTATTAATATTCTCCTAAGGGGTTATTATATAGGGTTGTTAAATTTTAATCGATGAAATATTAGTGTGCACAATCTAGCCAAAAAAAGATCCAAAAATGTAAAATAAAGTGCCCCAAAGGGTGGTATGTCCTAAAATAGACCCAAAATGTATGATAATACATTTCTAAAAAGTATAGACATTATCAGTGACTATCCCTATCCAATATTATAAAACTATATTTAATCTATAGAAAAGTTAAAATCAATAAAACATGGCTAGGAATCCTTGTGACATAGTAAATAAAGATCACAATAACTCAATAGAAGATTGCATAGTCAAATAAAGTATACAAGAAGAGACAAATCCATGATAAATGTGCCAATAAATACCATTTTTTTAATTCAGAGTATATAGATGTAAATTTATGTGAAACAAAAATTATAAAAAAGGCTTATATTAAATTTGGGTGTCTATAGGATTAGGGTTTTCTATGGAGTTTACCAAGGTTTACTAGACATGCCCTAGTATTCGAGCTAAGATGAATTTAAGGATTCACCTATTGTTATCCCTAATTCATATGGCCATATTCATATACCTTACTATATACTAGGAATGATATATCATTCTAGTTCTAATTCATTGTCATGTACTATATTGTCACATATTGGTTACATGTTATTTTAGTCACACACACACACACACACACACACACACACGAATTATCTCTCTACCATATATGATTTTGTATTTGTGAACAAGGAATATATAGAGGGGAGTTTAGTATTGTGTTAGTAAATAAAACCAAATCAAAATAATACACTAAACACTTAAAAACCTCTAGCCTAGACACTACAGGGTGCATAGTAATAAGCATGCAAGTGAAAACACAACTAGAACATAAAATAAATCATTATTTTGCATTCTGAAATGTCTTGAAATTAGTTTTACCATGCCCAAATCTTAAGTCAAGAAGTCAAGTACAAGGTGCCAAGGAGAGAAGGAGCTAAACAAACTTTATTGTCAAAAACTTTTTGATGCACAAGCCAAGCAAGCCATTCAAAAAACTATTTGGAGCTATAAGAAAGGTAAAAGAGTAAGTTATTTTATGTTTTTTTGTGCTTTCATTTTTAGTATTGTTACCTAAGCTCTCCATAGTGTCTAGGCTAGAGGTGTTAAGATTTTAGAATGTTTATTTCATTTGTTTTATGAAACTAACACAAGACTAACCTCCCCTCTATGTATTCCTTGTACACACTTAGTGGGTTTCATTATATCAGGACATGTTAAATTTCTCTATTTCTTAATTTAATGTGTGATGACCCACAATTTTCATTGGGCCTAGCTGCATCTTTACTCTTATGTAACCTACATATTTTTCCAATCTAACACATGAGATAGATTAGGTACACATTTTCTTAGTAATGCAATATTAAACACATCATGAATTCTTGACAGAGAAGGAGGTAAAGCCATCTGTTAGGCAATAGGACTGATTTTATCCATAATGTCAAATGGGATGATAAAGTGAGGAGCCAACTTGGAGGTTTTATCAAAATTGATGGAACTCTTATATGGCCTTAAATACATAAAAAACTTTTCACCAATAATAAATTCATGAGTCACTCTCTTCAAATCAACATAAACCTTTTATTGATCAGAAGAAACCTTCATGTTTTGGCATATTATGTCCATTTACTCATCATATTCTAATAACAATTATGGATTAGCAATGGCCCAATTTCTAGGCTATCCCAACCAAGTGGAGTTCTACATTTTCTCCCTACATGGCTTCAAAAGGAGCCAATTTAATTGTAAAATGATAAGAGTTATTATAAGCAAACCCAAATAAATAGAGATAATCCTCCCATTTGTTCTGCTAATCCATAACATACATGTGCAACATGTCTTTGACTACTTGGTTCAATCTTTCAATTTAACCATCCATTTTTGGGTGGTATGTAGAACTAAAATTTAGATGAATGCCAAAGGCTATAGTCAATGTTTGCCATAAACTTGATGTGAATAGATTATATTTATTGGAGATAATGACTTCTAGCATGCCATGTAACTAAATCAATTCTTTTACAAAGTCTTTAGTAAAATCATCTTCATCAGTCAAATTCCTAGTAATAAAGTGACCAAATTTGGTTACTTTTTCAATTACCACCAATATAGTGTCATGTCGACTATGGGATTTAGGAAATCTGACAATAAACCTAAGTGAAAACATTGCCCATTTATCTCTTGGTATGTCATGTGGGTATAATAAATCCCCAAGATGGTAGTGTTCAACATTTACATGCTGACATTCTAGATATCTTGCCATAAAGTTGGCAACATCTTTTTGCAGACTAGGCCAAAAATAGAGCCTTTTCAGTTGATGGGTCATTTTGGTGAACCATAGATGGGAAAAATGGGGTGATGTATGCACTTACTATAGTACAACATTACATAGTCTACCTGATCTAGGTATAAAAATTCTATTTTGATGCCTTATAAGGCCGTTTTTATCATTATAAAAATTAGCAAATTTTTTTATCAAGGGCTTGTTAGCTAGTCCAACACTTACTTCTTGGAAGTAATTATCAACAAGCTACAATTGTAGGATGACATCCCTAAAATTCACTTGTAAAATAAACAAGGCAACAAGATATGTATGCTTGTTGAGTGCATCATCCACACAATTTTACTTACCCTTCACATAAGAGATGTCCATGTTAAAATTAATGACAAATTCTAGCCATCTATGCTAGCAGGTATTCAAATCATCTTGTGAGAACAAGTGTTATAGGCTTTAGTGATCAGATTTCACCTTGAAATGTTTTCTTAGAAAAAATTCCTTCTACTATTTTAATTCATGCACTATGGTAATAAGCTCTAAATCATGTGTGTAATAGTTTTTTTCATCTTCCTTGAGCTTGTGAGGTTCATAGGCCACCACTTTGCCTTATTTAGTCAATATACCACTGAAGCCTTCCTTAGAAGCATCAACCCATACCTCTAAATGATAGTTTGGATCAAGTATAATCAATATAGGTGCTGTTGTTAATATTTATTTGAGCTTTTTAAAAAGCCTCTTCACATTGAGCTGTCCATGCAAATTTTATACCTTTGTGCTACAAGGATGTAATGGGGTTGGCTAGGTGAGAGAAATTTCTACAAACTATTGATAGTTCTAACCAAGTGCATAAAATTATGTACTTTGTCTACATTAGATGGATCAGGCCACTCTTGAATGGCTTGAATCTTTACTAGGTTCAAAACGATGCCTTTCTTGGAGATCACATACCCCAAGTAATGTATTTGTGTTTGGTAGAAGGCATATTTGGATAAATTACCAAATAAATTGTGTTCTCTTAATATTTTCAAAACTAACTTTAAAATCTAATCATGTTCAAATTCATTATTGGATTAGATGAGAATGTCATCCGATAAAACTAGTACAAATTTGTCTAGGAAATCTATGAAAACCTTATTCATTAGATTCATGAATATTACAAGTGTGTTTTCACCCATAATGAATTCAAAAAGTTTTTTTTTTATATGTCCTCTTTGATCCTTATTTGATGGCAACTAGATCTTAGATCAATTTTATAAAAGACTAATACATATTTCATTTGGTCGAACAAATCATTGATCCAGGGTAGTGGGTAACTATTATTGATCATCATTTTGTAGAGCATATGATAGTTAATGCACATCCTTAAAGTGCCATATTTATTTCTCATGAAAACCACCAGAGCACCCCAAGGTGACACACTTGGCCAAATGATTATGTTGTCCAAAAGTTCTTATAACTAGACTTTCAGTTCTTACACATCTTCCACATTCATTTTGTAAGGAGATTTTGATGCAAGGGTAACCTCTTGCATAATCTCAATGGAAAAGTCAAATTCCCATTTTGGTGGAAAACTGAGTAAGTTTTTTAATAAAAACATCCACAAATTCTTGTAAAATAGGAAAATTTGAAAAATATTATTCTTCCTCCTTGGTAAGTTCCTGAAGTTGGACTGCATAGAGCTTTCACCCTTTCTAAATAGACTTCTTTAATTATAGTTCTGAAAGCATTCTCTAAATTTTTGGCCCTTGAAGACCTTGAATTTTAAATTTTTTTCTGTTCTCATCAGTGCATTGCATCTATTTTTGGGAGAAAAATTTTCCATTCTCATTAGTGCATTGCATCTATTTTTTGGAGCAATCAAGTGTTACATGGTGTTGTAGCCAATCCATACCTAATATGATGTCATAAGATCCCAAGGGTGTTAAAAAAATTTCAATCTTGTTTTGAAGGAGCCCAAATCAAGTTTAGTTCACTCCAAGCATTCTTAGATAGGTACCCTCTTATTAGTACCAAAATTGACTTCCCATCCTTCTCTTAATGACATAGATTTTTTATTACATTTATTTACTAAAATAGGTGAAATAAAGCTATCTATTACAATAAAATCAATTAAAATAACTACATAGTTAGCAACAAGATTACCTCTTATCTCTATCAGAGTGGCCCAAAAGTCAACTTTTTTATTATCTACTATAACATATACCCTATGGTCTACTAGCTATCCTAATTTTAATTTTGGGTAGTCCTTGTAGTAGTGGTTATCACCACATTCCTAGCACACCATTGTACTTTTTGGAACTAATGGATCAATGTTTACCCTTGTGGTTGGTCCACATTAGCTACTTTAGTGCCGGTCCTTCTTGAAAAACCTATTTTTAGAGTTGCATTGGGTTTTAAAATTCATTTTTTTACCTTGAAATAGATTGAAATTCTTTTTGTTCACTTAGAACATGTGATTCTCATCTAATTCATTAAAAAATTTAGACATGGGAGGCAAATTTTTAGCTTTTGACTACTTCTATTCATTTCGAAGTCTTGTCTCGATTTTTGTTGAGGCTTTTCTTTCTCTTTTTCCCTATGGGCAAACTCTATAGTAGTTACCAACATCTTAGGAGTTGTCATATTGATGTCATGCATCAATATTTATTTCATCCCCAACTTGATCTTGGTTATTTTTTTCTCTTCATCATGCATGTAGTCTACATGATGTATCTGATTTAAACACTTATTCTCATACTCCAAGACTGACATGTTCTCTTGCTTGAGTAGTAAAGTTTGCACTTAAGTACCTCTTTCATAATTGGCTCTCAAAAGTTGGCTAGGTAAGGGTCATAGGCTTATACCCTTCCACGTCATATAGATGTTTTCACCATAAGGAAATAAAAAAATTTAGTTGATAGACAACAACCCTCACCTTCACATTAGATGGCATTTCATGAAGGTTAAAGTATTTCTATAGATTTACACGCCATACATCGATTGCATCCCCTGATTCCTCCCCTAAAAATGTAGGTGGGGGAATATTTTTTAATTATCTAATTATTTGGTCTACCATTCTTATAGGTACTTCTTAGAGTATTTGCTCCCCTATTTGTCTAACTTCTAATTAAGGCACTTCTTCCTGAGGATCAACCTCAAGATTATTTAACCTTCATTCTTGATTTTCAATTTTGCCTTGAATGACATTTAGAGTAGACAAGATTCAATTGAGGACTTCTTATTGCTTATCATTTGGTACTTCACTATTGTTATTATCATAATCATTGTCGGGAAAAGGCTCATTTCTGATTTAGTTTGGTTTTTAGGTAACATAACCCCTACCTTGGCTTCTACCTCTACCTCAACCTCTACCTCTTAATACCAACCTATCAATTCCTTGATCATTTTCAACCTAATTACTGCCAACCTTAGTCTTAACCATTTTCATTAGAAGTCACCAAATAGTTCTTAGGGATTTTAATAGAAAAAAATTATTATAAGTCCTATTTAGAATTGTGTTTTAGAATTGATAACTTAGCATAGGCTCTTATACTATGTGAAATGACCCTCAAATGTTTTTGAGCATCCCTTCTTTTAGAGCTCATAGTGGAAAGTGAAATAGTTTATTATATGTAACTTGGTTTTGTGTGACCTACCACCACATTTACATGAATATAAACATTAGCCAAGGTAATTATCCCTAGAAGATTCTATAGGAAAGATTATTTTCCTAGGTAAACTCTCATATAGTTTAAGGTGTATCGATATGCAATCCATATCAATAAGCTCAAAACTACATGGTGGTAGACACCTTTCCAATTGGACAACCTAGGTGTCCTTATCCTACCAAAGCATTCTACATCCATAGAAACTCAATATAGGTTAGGGTAGATAATCTTCCCTTATTTGGACTTGGGATAATTATGTTAAATACTTAGGTTATTAATGTTACTCAAATGCTATGAATCAAACATGAATTGATTTCTTTCTTTCTAAGTTTAAAACATCCCTTTATAAGCCAAGTTTCATAGCATTATTCTATCTAATTCAAGCAATGACATTTAGCTGAACAAGTTTTAAAATTTGAAATTATACCTATAAATATCTGAGATGTAATATTAATTTTGAAATTCATGCTCTTGATATATTCTATTGTAAGTGAAGAGCCCATGGTGGTACTAACCCTATTTTGATCATTGTACCATGATCTATAGTTTTGGGGATCATTATACTTCATGCTTCACTTTATAAAATATTTTACTGTTATGAACTAATTAAATTGTTATAGTTCTTTCCAAAGTTGATGTTTTTCATAAGCATATATTATTGTTTTGAACTATAGTGGTTACTTATTCTTACTAGATCATCATGTAAATCATCATCTAGATATTTATAGTTATTTAGTGTTATTTACTTGTCAACTGCTCATAATGATAAGAATAATAAAAGTATGCCACTCAAATTTAGTTTATATGATTTATAAATTAATTTTTTTATACCTTAACTTATGTAATTTGTTCCTTCAGGAACATCAAGGCTAATTGTGCTAGTGGCTAGAAATTTAGAAACTATTAACGTGTTCTAATTATCACACTAATGGGCTTATTTTTAAGACCAAACATGATTTCAATATATCCTTTTAACAACATATTCTGAAATTGTAAATTTATGTCATGGAAGGCAACTTATTTTTCAAGATAACTTGGAATTCATATTGACACAATAACATCAATTCTAACCTCTATATAAATTAGTTGTGATTAGCAAAAAGAATATGAACTAAGGTTAGGAACAATAGTTTTAAAAAAATTATCTTAAATTGAAATAGATTTAATTCTCAACATAGTAACTTAGGAAAACCTTATTATATTTTATAGAATGAAATGACTACATCTTTTAATTTGTCAATAAGGAGAAATTTTATAATCTGACAATTGTGACTAAAAAATAATTATCTAACTAAATATTTTGACATTCATTTATGAATATCTTGCATGCATGTATCAAGTTACTCATGAAGGATATATATATATATATATATATATATATATATATACACACACACACACACACACACACACACACACATACATATACATATATATATATGTATACATATACATATATATATATGTATATATATATGTATATATATATATATATATATGTATATATATATGTATATATATATGTATATATATATATATATGTATATATATATATATATATATATATATATATATGTATATATATATGTATATATATATGTATATATATATATATACATATATATATATATATATATATATGTATATATATATATATATATATATATATGTATATATATATATATATATATATATATATATATATATATATATATATATATATATACATATATATACATACATATACATATACATATACATACATACATACATACATATATATATATATATATATATATATATGTATATATGTATGTATGTATGTATGTATATATGCATGTATATATGTATATGTATATGTATATATGTATATATATGTATATGTATGTGTGTGTGTGTGTGTGTGTGTGTGTGTGTGTGTGTGTGTATGTATATATGTATGTAGGCATGCATGCATGTATATATGTATCCACCATGGTTATCCTTATACCACAAGTAATATATTTAATGCAACATGGTTTTTGATTAAAATATCTATAAAAAATAGAATACACTGGTATATGTATATGTATATGTGTGTATATATATGTGTGTGTGTGTGTATGTATGTATGTATGTATGTATATGTATCTATGTATGTATGCATGTATGTATGTATGTATGTATGTAGGCATGCATGCATGTATTCATGCATGTATATATTTATCTACCATGGTTACCCTTATATCACAAGTAATAGATTTAATGCAGCATGGTTTTTGATTAAAATATCTATAAAAAATAGAATACACTGGGCAAGGATTGGAAAAGCAAGCCCAAGGAATTATTAAACCCAAGCCCATGCCTAATCATAAAGGTCAATAAGTCCTCAAGTAAAAGGATAACTCAAAGGTTAATAAGGAAATTCAGACAAAGAATGTGAATATGTAAACACACTTCCTTATATCAACACCTAACCAGTCACAAGAATTCCATCATGTATCAACACTAGAGTTGGTACAACCTAAACTCATTGATGATATAATTTTACAATAAATATAGGAATTAGATGAGTTCCTTAATTTGATTCTCTCTTGGAATGTTTGGGTACATATGAGGATTTATCTTCCTTTTATCACAATAAAATATTTTCTTCTATGATTAATTCCAACACATATTTTGGAGAGATAAAATACTTACGTGGTGAAGTCCAATTAGATGGCCCTGATAGAATTGTTATTACACCATATGTGGAATATTTTTAAGCATTGTTGAATGATTGTAGGAAATTTTGCCTCCCAATACCAAATGCCAACCCCTATAACTAAAAATTTTTCATGGCCACCACCCAAGCTTGCACATGGTGATCTCTTGAGTGATGTTTTCTGAATTGCTTCTTGGAGTCATTTAACACTGGTAGAGGTGTCATAGAGTCTGGTTGTGATCATCATATGTCCTAGATGTCTTGGGTCCTTAGGTGAGGTGATATATCATCATGATGGTATTAGATTGAGAAAGTGTCAAGAAGTCTTGTAAGGTCAAAATAATGGTCTTAACCCTGTTTGATAAGATTAAGGTCATTTAGGAAATATTAAGGTAATTTGGAGAAAATAAGGTCTCTAATTCTTATAGTTTTAGACCACTTTAAGCCTTTTCAAGAAGGGAAAAGCTTGAGAATGGTATTTAAGGATGTTTAAACATTGTTTGAGGTCATAATATGAATATAAATAGTGTGTTTAAGGTCATTATTCATGATATATTTATCCAAACCCAATTAGCACCTCAACTCACCCTTATAAGCCATCAAATACCCCTCAAATCAATTCATCTGAGTTTATTTGAATTAAAAACCTTAGAAAGGGGGAAGTGTTTTGATTAAATTTCGTTATAAGGTCTTGAAAAGATCCCTTTATTATAATATGATCATGACTCACCCATTTCATATCCATAAGAGTCCTTTTAAAGACCCATTTCCATTTCCTACCCACCAAGTGGACCCCACACATGACAAAATGTGTATCTCCAACTCCATATGTTGTATATCATATTTGGAAGTGTAAGTTAACTCGTTTTTTCCCTATTTTCATCCTTCAATGGTGGGTCAAATATTGAAACATGGAGAAAATGTAGAAAAATAAGGATTTTTAGGTGTTTTCTATTGATGTAAAAATTCGTATTGAAAATTCCATACAAAGAGGGATCTAAAATTGTAGGTGGGGTCATTGAAGGTATTCCAATGATGTTTAATGATTAGAGAAGTCCAAAAAGGTCCAAAATTGACTTCTCTCTTCAACCAATCTCCTTTGTAGCCGAAGAAAGCTTCCAAGTTTGTGGATAATATGGACTGGAGATAGAAAATGGGGAGATGTCTATTTGGTAAGAAGAATGGGGTATCTTAAACTTAAAATCCATGTAATTTTAATTCATGTTATTAGTCTATTCTTTATGAAGAAACATCAACACTTTGGTCACTCCAATGAGCTTCTTCATCTATGTAGGGTTTAGAGATGCAATAGTTTTGGTGCATGTTTGAGGAATTTTTGCAAACAAATAATTGGTGTGTGTTTCTAAGGTCATAATATACCATATACATCACCATAAAACCTCATTTCACAAGTGTGGGTGGTGGGATAAAAAAAACTTCATTATTTCTTCATCTTGTAGACTGTAGACAAGTGTATCTATGTTGTAGAGCATTCATAACACAAATTTGGAAGAAAGTGATATATTCAAGCATGTAATGGTCCCTTGATATCTTTTAAAATATCCTCTACCTTCCATACTTAGCTAAGTTAGATCAAGGGACTCCTTCAAGTCATGTTCCAAGGTGGTTGTTATAATTACATTGTGTGATCTCTTGACAAGCATAAGCCTATATCATTATAGTGACTATGAAGGGTTCCAAGTCAATAAAAATTTGACATCAGCTCTTTCATGTTATCCTCATTCCTTGTTTTGTTATCCTCAAGTCTCCTCACTCCCCTATTTCCAAACATTCTTAGTTTTAGCCTTGAAATTTACAACACCCACAGTCATATCATGCCTATTGTATAAGGCAAGAAGATGAAAATCCATTTTCTAAAATGAAGTATGTGAGGTTGAGAGACCATAGTAAGGATTCAGGAGGATCTATAAGAGGTATGAGAGAGGATCCAAGCTCAATCAAAACTCCTTTGAGAATACTCAAGAATATAACTATAGACCTAAGATATTTTGCATACTTAGAAGGTGAAATGAGGATAGAAGATTTGAAAAAGGGCCTAACTATAGGTGATACCCATATTATTAATTATATGATGTTCATAATGGTCTTAATGTGTGGCTAAAATTATATATTAACACACATAGTCAGTGTCTTGAGAAGGTAAGACTAGTCATCAAAGCTTAAGGTGCATATATAGGATAATTGAGTGAGAAATGGGGTTCATATGGAGTTTCAAGGGTGTATATACTAGTTAAAGGCCCTATTACATTATATTTCCACCAATTCAATTATTTAAAGTACCAAGCAAGGAGTTGTCTATTTCAATAGCTTAGATAGACCTAGTTACCAAATAGAGGTAGGGTCCCATATAGATGGTAAGGTATAGAGACAATAAGGTTATGAATTTTACTTGAGGGTTATTAACCTTTATGGAATAATATAATTCATTGACGCAAGTAAAAAATGAATAATGACCTATTAGGCTTTTTAGGGATAAAATAAATGTAAATAAGTCTATGACTACAATTCGAGATGTTTTCTATGCCTAGAGGGTATAAGTATAAATAATTCAAAAGTATGTGTAGGTGGATGTATTATTATTCATGTTATGATGATTATGTGAACCTAAAAACATTATTAAGGAAGGAAGCCACATATACAGTTTTGGCAGACTTACAAAAACAACCTACAAGTAAGATCCCTAGCTAAGAAGATGAAGGTGTTTAAAACCTTGTATGGTGATGGAGAGAGTAAAGGGTAAGGAAGTATTCTCCTTGTTTCCAAATATCTCAATCCACCTTTCCATTACCTCTCCCTAGGATACAATAGAAGCCTAATGACCTAAACAGTTGGTTAGGCCTAATTAGGCCTAAAACAAGTCTATAGCTATAAACTAGAGTTTTATACATATTCTAGAGTTTTTGAAAGGTTGGAGACACCTGGTAAGGTAATTAAAGTAGGTTTATCAAGGGTATCATTTGTTAATAACCCAATATCAAGGAACAAAGAGATTAAATGGCCTAAATAGGCCTTTCAAGCCTAGATAGACCTAAAGGAGATCCATACACATAAGCTGGGGATAGATGAAAGATTTTGAGGTAATATGAAGGTTTGTAGACATATGAAATAATATGAGAGAGGCAGGGAAATGTTTTATGATGAGAAGATATCTAGTTAATGATGAGAATACACTAAGCACAATCACCAAGGGTTATGCAGACATGACTATTTGCAAACCCTAAGACTATTGTTTGGGAGTGTGTAGAGGATTGAGTTGTTGAAGGAATTGTATATAAAGGTGTTGTCCACCTAAGAGTATGAATATGAGTTAAAAATCCATACTTATATAGTGTAAGGTAAAGATAATCTACTCAACCCCTATACAACTACCAATGCATTTTAGGCTCAATAATGAATAGTGGTATTCAAGACAACCTATGAGAGAGTGGGTAGATGTGATAGTCTAGATATTTGGAAGAAGCTATAAAAGGATAGAAATAGGTGAGAAAGGGGATATTATAATGATATTAAATTCCTCCAAGTCATTACAGGTTAGTTAGACCCCCAGAACTTAGTCAAGGCCAATTAGCCCTAAAAGCCCATCTTAGGCCTAGAAGACCCACACCACCTTGGGGTACACTCAGACCCTAATAAGCAAGTTTGTCACCATAATAAGGTATATGAGGTTGTATCAAGTCTTATAGAGAATGACTCAAATAGGGGAGATTAATGAAATGTAAAGTTTTGTCCTAGATGCCTTGTTGATGCTTCTAATTACTCCATAGAGTGTTCCTAAGTGTTGATGAACACTTCTCATTTTAAGATTACAAGAATCCAAGGCATGAGTTGCAATTTGTGAAAAGTAATGTGTCTATGGTAGAATAGTTGGAAAAGTATGAAATTATCCCACAAATTTTTTTTGATGTGGTGGTTGGGAGTCACTAAGGTCTAAGTCTTTGTAGTCTCGTAGTCTTCCTGGTCAAGATTTGTAACTCTAAGCTAATCTAAGTGAATATTTACAGTGATATTTAAAATAAAGTGAGTATTGATAAGATAAAATCAAAAGGTAGGGTAAGGTAGAGAATAAACATGATTTCAAGCATTAGTCTCAAACATAATGACAAAGTTCTATTCAATTTGAGCATATATTTAACCAATCAGTGATGCAACATAATATAATCCCAAGCTTCACCAAAAATCAGGCAAGATTCAAAGGGAAATATAAAGATCATGAGTAAAATTCAAGATTACTTAAAGATTTTTATATGTTAATCTGAATTTCATAAGAACATTCAAATGCAAAGCAAATAAGATGAAGTAAACTTAGAATCCTTATACTAGTCTAGCACATCACAAACTAGAAACCTCATGAACATGAAATATAGCTCATATATCCAAGAACCATTCAAATATAAGACATCCACATATAATTGAGAGAAATAAAAAACAATATAACACAACATAGATAATATTTTTAGAATTCCAATTGTATTAATTGCTCTAATATAAAATTGCTCAAAATCCCTCTCTTTATAAATGGTAACACTTGTCTGTTTATAGAAGACATAGGTAGTGTACTAGTCATCTTTATTTCAAAATTTTACAAGAGGTAAGGAAATCTTTCCTTTTATAAATAACTCTATAGTACATATGGAGGTTAGGCACCTATTAGATTAAAAGACTAATATTTGCTAACAAACTAGCATATATAGTTTAAAAAAGAATAATATTGACTTTGCTCTTGGGTTGGTGGGCCCCCTTGATCATTTAGGCTGAAGGAAGTCTTTCACCTAGTGTATTTTTCTTTAATTAACTATAAATTGATTGCAAGCTTCATTAGACTCTCTTCTTCCTGTTCAACAAATGTATCATATTCTTTGTCACTTCTGATGGTGACCTCTTGTAAGCACTTTGCTTCTGTTATTTGCTCCCCTATGACAAAGATGACATTAAGGACCTTTTAATTATCTTTATTATATTAGCCTTGGTTTTCATCCTTGATTCTTTGGATTAAGGCTTGGAATCTCTACTAGAATTCCATGTCACACAATAGGCTGATGGTAGTAGGTTGAGAAGGGGGCACCAATAAGGTTCTTAGTAACTTTTCAGTTATATTCACCAAATCCTTGTCCTCCTCCATTAAATCATTGGTATTGTTGTACCATAAACTTAATTCCTATATTTGATTTACCAGGATCCCTTAAATGGAATTCAATTGCCTTTCTTTAATGATTTTGAAATCCAAAGCATGTTTAGTGATGTATACTTTGATCAACTCTATCATCTGGCCTTTGGTTTCTTGTCATTGCTACATCAATGTTTATGCCTTCTTGGCTTGAAGTAATGAGGTATTAAGCCTGATTTTGATGGATTTTAATCATTCAAAGGAATATAAGAGGTACTTATCTAATATCTTCAATAGGTCCTTTAGAATTGATAGTAAGACTTGGGCCTCCAAGTCTTTCTTCTCTTTCTCCAAGTCCAGGATCCTTTACTTCATTCCCTAAATCCCACCACAACCATTGTTGATTGGGCTTGCACTAGACTTGAAATATCTTCTTGATGAATGGGTGGTCCCCTAATTCCTAACCTTGGACTAGAGTGAGTCTTGCAAATGGATCCACTCTTTAGAGAGTGACTTCTTTAGCTCCAATGGTTGCTTTCTTCATAGTAACCTTCTCTAGTATAGCTGTATCAAGGTTAAATTATACTTTGGTCTTTGGTTCTAAAAGCTTTGAAACCTTAAATGTTTTGAGACTAGCCTCATTTTATTGTCTTGATTCTTCAATTTTATTACTACTCTCCTTATCATCCTCAATCATTCTCCTCTCCTCTTGATCCTTCATGAGCTCTAACATCTAGGGCTGGACGTCATCATTGACCTCAACATTGGTAGTGCTAGTTAAATCCCATGAATGTATTTGAGAGGGTATCTTTTGGAACTTCCCATAGATGAACTAGTCAGGGGTGATAGGTCCATGTATGGTAAACTCATCACTAAACAAGTTCACCTCACTTGTTGGGTGAATCCACTTGGGTTTCTCTGGGGATTTAGGCACCAAAGCCATATCCATCTCCCTCATTCTTTTGGTCACAGGGACCAAATTTAAGGCAACTCCTTTGACTTTTTCTATCTCTTTAGCTTGAGGACCTTCAATTAGTGCCACCTCAGCTATGGCTTGTCCTTCTTCATCCCCTTCATTATATGATCCATATGCATTTGCAATTTCCTTGAAGAACTCATCCACTATTTCATAAGGCTCTAAGGCAACCATATCAATGTATTTCATAGGGGAAGGGGGTCTTTGAGGTAGATATGAGGTCAAAGGTCCCTCTCCTAGCCTATGTTCCATCTTTTGTTCACTAGGTCCTTCAATTTTGGGCACTTGCGATTGAGAGAGCTGCTATTATTGAGGTGGACCTTGAGGCACTTGTGGTGGACCCAAAGTGGAAGGTAAGAGGTGGTATTACAAGGGATTCATTTTACATATTTATCCTGATGGTTTTTCTTCCCTCTGCAATCTATGTTCTAATTTGAATCCACACCCCTTAAACCTAGCTAGTACTTCCTCAAAGTTAGCTACCTTTGTGTATAAGTGGTCATATGGACCCAATTGATGTTCATAAGGCACCTTATATAGTTTTTTGGATTGTAGATAGGAGAGAACATTGCCATTTAAATCCCATGTCTTGAGGTCATCTAATTGGAAGTATAATTCCTCTTGATTCCTTACTAAGATCTCTAATTACTTCCATCCATGAATCATTGTCTTCCTAATCAGATATGGGAAGAGATGTAGGATGCCTTTATTCTTCGCTTTGTATACATGGTCTATACCATGAAGGAGTTGATGAGCTATTTCACTCTTGACTAGCTTGATTGGGACATGCACTAGTAATCTAAAGGGTTGGGTTTGGATTCCTTTAATCCTAATGATTATGTAATCTAGGTATAACCAAATATCTCCAATGGGTTCTAAAAATTTAATAATGAGGGGGGGAACCCTAGGCATTGGAATTGTATTAATTATCCCAGCTAGAGTGGGATATATGCAATCATAAATGAATTACATGTGATCTCTATACTTTAATATGTGAAATTTGGAGTAATGGTGAGAAATGATAATCTTGTTGAAAGGGACCAATTATTGATGGTAGGGAAGAAGGTTGAGGCCATGAAGGTGTCCAAAAAGTAAGACATCACTGTGAATAGCTAGCTTGTATTCCTTTTAATTCCATTGAATTCTCCCTAGATTGATACTTATCATTTCTCCAATAGGTGGAGTCAACTTCTTTTCTATCATGAAATAGACATAAGAGACCCACCTAGGGTAAACATAGGATGTGATTTCCACCCCAAAATCCCTATTTAAAAAATTCATGATGATTCTAATCCCTTCCCTGAATTGTACAATTGGGATTTTATCATCATGGTTTCTCATCACATGAATTCCTCTATCCAGCCATGGTCTTAGGATATTATCTAAATCATTCTTAGTGGTCCATTCCTTGATTATAGGGAGGTCTATGTGAGTCTTGGTAAGCTTATAGTAGCCTTTAAAAGCTATTAGAGCTATATAATCAACCCTCTTTGATGTACCCTCCTTAATTATCTAGTCTCCATCTACTCGACAATCAATGAACATAGGAGCTAGGATATCGACAAAATGGAGTACCTCTAGTTTGGTAGCTACAAGGTGAAGTTTAGACATCTAGATTTCCATGAGATCTTCATGTCTCCTTTGAATTGTAACAATTCATTACTCATTTGGGGCTAATGATTGTAAGAGGTTGATTGCAAAAAATATTTATGACTAGATCTTCATACCATTATTAAAGGATCCCACATCTAATTCTATGTCTTTGTAACATCTTCCTTCATTGTCAGTAGAAAAATAAACCTTAGCTTCATCTCTCCATTATTGTCTAGTAGTGGCCATGTTCCTCCAACTGGTTAATTTCCTTTAGACTACATGATCTCATTGAGTGTTTTTAGATCTTTTGAATGCAATTATGGCTTAATTGAATAAGAATTAGGGATTTATATTAAAAAACTAGGGTTTTTTGTAGCTTTAATGGTGGAGGTTGTGAATCAATAAATTTTCTCATGTTTCTCCCATAAAAGTCCTTTCAAAATCTAGCCATTAGTCTTTGAAAGTTTCCTTCATTTCACACCATTGGATTGGATCTAAAAGTGAGCATGGCCAATTGATCTCAATCCATGACGTCTTTTTTGATTGATCACCTTTGTTATGCTTTATTTGGTTGAAATCTCTTTGGCCATTTTGCACCATCAGATCAAATCTTGTGATGAAGCACGAGCCTTTGGATTTGTGAAGATGCACATGAAATAAGTCTCAAAAATAATAAAAACTTAGGTCAAAATCCATTATACTAAGTTTTCATGTTTAAAAAAAAGCAAAGGGGCCTTTTAAAGGGTCAAGAGATACAAACCTTCGCTAGGTTTGAAAGTTTAGACTATGTTAAATTTGACGACCTTAAGAACATTTAAAATGTTTTCATGGACGTCAAATGATGGGTGTGAGGCTGTCAAATTTAAGGTCATCTAATGTACTTAGACTATCTTAAATTTGACATCCTCATGAATGTCAAATTTTTTCTCAAAAACGTCAAATGGTGGGCACAAGGCTATCAAATTTAAGCTCATCTAATATATTTAGACTATCTTAAATTTGACATCTTCATGAATGTTAAAAAACTTCTCATGAATGTTGAATGATAGGCATGAGATTTTCAAATTTAATCTCATCTAATATAGTTAGATGACTTAATCTTAAGCCTTGTGGTCATGCTGTGTTAAAAAACACATTGTTCTTTAAGCTAAAAATATGCTCTTCAGGCCATGTGACCAAGTCTTCAAGCCTCAAGATAACTTAAGTCCTTTCTTAATTGTCCACTTAAACCTAGATTAGGTTTTAAGCCTTTGTCTATTTTTCACTGTTGAATCAAATCTTTTGATAAAGCACAAACCGTTAGATCTGCAAAGATGCACATGACTTAATGACTTCTAATATTTGATATGACTTAGGTTAAAAGTATGTTTATTAAGTTAATTTATGTTAAAAAACACATGGGGTTCCTCTAAGGGTCAAGAAATACATCCCTTTACTAGGATTCAAGGTTGTACTACGTTGAAAAGTCATCGATGACTTCACACCGTCAGATCAAATCTTGAGATGAAGCATGGACCATTGATTGCAATCTATGTAATTATCATTGATTGGTCCCTATAAATAGAAAATATTAGGGTTAGACACAAAACAAGGAACCTATAAAGACTTCACGCAGTTTCCTTAAACATTTTTCAAATGGTCACTTTCTTAGGGAAGTGTCTTAACCAATTCTTTTGAAGGATAGGTTTCAAAAATTTGAAGGGTTGATTGTTTTGGATAGAATGTCCATAAGAAATAGTGCCCAAAATAATTTCTTTGAAGAGCACTTTCTACCAAAGTGGATGGAGACAACTTTCATGAAGGGACACTTTACGAAACTCTGAAGGGTACTTTCTACCAAAGTGGACTGAGATAAATTTCCTGAAGGGACACTTTAAGAAACTTTGAAGGGTCACTTTAAGAAACTCTAAAGGGTCACTTCAAGAAAGTGCCTCAAATTTAGGATTTCAAAGGGTATTTTCGGTTTTAGGTAGGCTTGTTTGCCTGAATTTGATTCACATCATCCGATTAGATTGATAAATAAGACACTAAAGTAAGATGGGTTAAGAAACCCAAACAAGTCTTTCCTCCAACTTTTGAACTCAAAAGTTATGTTTTTTTGCAAGGGAAACCTAGCCTTCTTTATATAACTTGCAATTCAATCTTCAAAGGTAAACCATTAGCAAAGTTAGTCCAAAAACATAATCATTATCATTAAGCATGTATAAATCATATCCCTTTCAATTGGATGATCTTCAAATTCTAAAAAAGATAACCTCTTCAAGCAAGCTTTCAAGGTTCATATGTTTTTAAACATTCATAAGGGTCCCCCATTTGCAAAAGCAGGAAAGTGGGGGGTATGTTGATCTAAAAAATGGTGACTCACAGGGGAAACATAGAAATATATTAGAACCTAAGGCTCTAGTTTAGACCAATACATAAGTCTTTCATCCATTGGGTGAATCACCTTTGCTTTTATTTCCATAAATTTTGCAATAAGTTTCATCTTTTTTGTCTTTTCTAGGTATTTTTGTAAAAGGTGGGAAACAATATAGCTTGGTTTTAGGGATTTGGTCAAGTGTTTGATTCTTGGGGTAATAAATTTTAGTTTTAACCTCTAACACAAACAAGGATGTGTTTTAAGTGCTAGCATGAAACGTGCCTCAACAACCTAAGTTTTCTTCTAGCACATCATTATCTTTGAGTTACATCATGGTGCTTTGTGATAACCTATGTTCATCATTTCAAGATTTATATTCCTATTTCAAGATACTAGAATTTTAAGCAATCTTGTGAAAAATTAAGAAAAAAATTATTTATAGGACTTATTGGAAACAAAAGAGCACAACCAAGCAAAAGAAAAAAAACACAAAGCAAACACACAACAAAAAGCAACAAGCAAGAAGAAAATAAATATGTACAAGCAAAGTAAGAAGGGAAAGCAAGAAAAGAAACTAGTTATCCTACCTATTCTAATCTAACGAGTCTTACATATTTTAATCCATGAAGACCCTTCGTGGAGCAGTAAAAAACTAATGCTTGAGATACTGCCCATTGAATAATGTCTAGTAGCCTTCAGCTAACAAGGTATTGGATTTCTTCCATATAATTCTTTATGAAATTAAATTTGGGAAACTTGAGGGTTATGGGGAAGATAGGTTCCTTTCCATACACCAATAATAATGGTGAAGCTTTGAGGGCTTTCTTAATCCTTATCCTATCTACCCATAGTATATACTTCAGGAGCTTGTGCCACATTTTAGGTTTGTCTTTTGTAGACTTTTTAATAGCCTTCATCAAATTCTTATTTGTAGATTCATAGACTCCATTACCTTTGGGGTAATTATTATATGCAAACTTTAGAGTGATACCATTATCATATGACCATTCAGTCATCTTAATAGAAGTGAAGGCAGATCAATTATCATCGACCAAACAGATTGGGGTTCCAAATCTTGGATAAATGTTTTCTTCTATGAAGTTAATTACGTCTTCTATCTTGCAATTTTTGGTGGAGAAAGCTTCACTCCACCTTATACAATAGTTAGTAGCATTAAGGATAAGTTTTTGGCCATCAAAATAATTAGGATTGATCACCCCTACAAAGTCTAACCCCCATTGTGCAAAGGGTTTATCAACTATCATAGGTTGTAAAGGCATGGCTACCTTTGGATCTTTTGTGTTAAATATATGGCATGCATGGCACTCCCTCACATGCTTGTGAGCATATTTGAAGAGGGTACACCAATAATACCTAGCTCTAAGGATCTTTTGAGTGGTGGTTCTTCCTAAAGGATGTCCAATTAGCTTCTCATGGAAGGTAGTCATGATATGAGCTACTTCTTCTTTGGATACACATCTTAAATAAATTCCCTCAAAGTTACTTCTATACAATACTCCATTCTTGATGAGGTAATGAGCTGCTTTGAGCCTTAAGGCTCTCCTTTGTTCTCTTGTAAGTCCTAGGGGACAAACACCATTGATAAGTAAGTGGATGATAGAGTCATACCACTCATTAGGTTGGAAACTTTGCTAGTCAACTTGTATGACATGAAGCTTGGGGTTTATATTGGTAATCATTTGAACTAATCCATGGCACCTTACCAACTTGGAAATCTTCATTTTGATGTCATACTCTTGTAGAACTGACATCCATTTGCCTCTTCTTTCTCCAAGCTCATTTTGACTCATCATGAGTTTTATAGTTGGGTCTGATAAGATAGTATGTACCTTATTCCTAAGGATATAATGCCTAAATTTATTAACTACTTTCACCAATGCATAAGTTTAATTTTCAATCATAGAATAGTTCACTTCAGCATTCTTGAAATTGGTGCTCATGAAAGCTATGGGATGATCATTCCCATCAACTTTTTGAGTTAGTACTATATCTATAGTATGCTCATAATCAAATGAATATAGATATAAATCCTTTGATAAGTTAAGAATTATGAGGATTGGGGATTCAATTATTACCCTTTTAATGTTAGTAAAGGCTTTCTTAGATTCATCATTCCAAGATATCTTGGCATCCTTCTTCAACATGTCATTCAAAGGCTTGACAATTTCAACAAAGCTTGAGATGAATTTTTTTACAAGGTTAATTTTCCCAAATAATGACTTAAGCTCTTTTATACTGTTAGTCAATTCAATTTTGGAGATGGCCTCCACTCTGTCAAGATCTATGGAGATTCTTTTCTTGGTGATAATGTGGCCTAGTAGTTTCCCTTTTGTGATACAAAATATACTCTTCTTTGTGTTGAGCGAAATGCCATATCCTTTGCACCTTTCAAACACTTTTTGTAAGGGCATGAAGTGATCCTCTCTATTCTTGGTGAAAACTATCAAATCATCCATATAGATGATGATACATTTGCCTACCAGACCTTGGAAAGCATGGTCCATGGCCCTTTGAAATGTTGCTCCTACATTGATAAGCCTAAAGGGCATCCTCTTGTAGGCATAGGTTCCCCACTTGGTCATGAAAGTTGTCTTCAATTTATCTTGTTTGTCAATTAGCACTTGGTTATACCCTAAGAAACTGTCCAAGAAAGACATCATAGCTGACCCTGAAATAACTTGTATGACTTAGTCTAAAGAAAATAGAGGATAGTTGTCCTTTTTAGAATCTTTGTTCAAGTTCCTAAAGTTAATACATAATCTAATCTCCCCATTCTTATTTATTACTAGGACCAAATTTTCAACCCAAGTGGAGTGCCTGATAGGAAAGACAATCCTTACATCTAATAGTTTTTTGATCTTTATAGATCATAGGCTCCAAGACAGGATTGACTGGCCTTTGTTTTTGCCTAAAAGACTTGCAGTTTTCTTTGAGAAATATTGTATGAGTTATGACCATTGGGTCAAATATCTTCAAGTCTTCATAAGACCAAGCAATGACATCTTTGTACTTTATGAACAACTCCCTTGCTTTCTTATTCTTCATTTTAGTGCATGCTTTCCCTATTTTGATGGGTTGAGGTTGGTCTTGTGGACCGAGATCGACTAGTTGGCAGTCTTTTCCACTCACTTTAGGTACCTTCGTAAGCTTATCATGATAAAAAAACCTCTCTAAAGAGATAATCCCTTTAGGTATCTTGTTATCACTAAGCTGGATGATCTTACCATTAGGCTCCTTTTCAGGAGAACTTTCATCCACTTCATCAATGATATGGGCTTCAAAAGCCCCATATTGGTCAAGAAATCAATGATCTGTTGATCATCATTAAAAAATTGGAAGTGATTGATGTTATTAGGGATTGATGGGCAAGGTACCAACTTAATGCTAAAGTAAGGGGAATCTTGATTTAGCATAAGGTTGGCTGCAACAGAAGCAAGCTCATCAATAACCTTGTTTTCTTCCTTTAGAATAGCTAAGATGTTGAAGGCATCAAAATATTCAATCAAATCCCATACCTTGAACTTATATCTCTTCAAGTAAGATAAATTGCACTAATATTTACTCTTTACTTGGTTGACCACAAGTTCAAAGTCTCTATAGACCAAAATCTCTTTGACTTTGTGCTTGATGGCAAGCTATAATTCAAAAATAAGAGCTTCATACTCAACTAAGTTATTAGTGTAAGGAAATTTCAACCTATAAGATGCATGGTAGTGTTTGTCGATTGGTCTACTAACACAATTCCAGCTCTTGATTCTAATTTGCATCTTGCTCCATTAACATGTAACTTCCATAATCTAGGCATTGGAGAAGGCACTTTAGAATTTGGATTACGTGAAATTTCTAAGGTGAATATTCCAAGATTAGAATCAAGGAAGTTTACCCTTTCATTAGTTACATTATACTCAGTTATCATATGCTTCATCCTTGACTCTCTCTCAACCCTTATCTGATTAGGAACACCCTTTCATGGTAACCAAAAATGAGAATAGTCAGTGGACATGTAACCATTCAAAGCTTTGGTCCATTCCCTACTTAGAAGTAACAGATAAGCACTAAGGATGTCTACTACTTGAATGCCAATAAACTATAAAACTCTAGGTTCACTTGCCAATTGAATATGCACATTAAGCAACTCTCTAATGAATTTGACTTTTGATTTATCCAATTTTGTGACTACTCTATCTAACTTGATTGGGTTTAGGCCAAGTTACTCATAAATTCTAGTAGGCATGATATTATTTGAAGCTCCTAAATCTAGTAGACAATTATGGACATTCTTACCAAACACTCTGACTGTGAGCAGAAAGGGTAGAGACTCAGATTTTTCCACTTGCATAGTTACATTGGTAGTATAATTTTTGGGTGGCTTCCTAGGCTTCTTGGACAAGGATTCTAAGAGAAGGTCTCTTTGATCAGTTATCGATATTAGCTCATGTAGAGTGATATTTTCCTTGATTGTCTTCATGTCCTCAACAATATTGTATCCATTCTTATTCAAAGGTTCAACCAAAGGCTTAGGAAAACTACCTTTGGGTGGTTTAGGATCATTTATCGAAGATGTATCTAAAGGAGTACCATAGTTATTGGGAGGAGTAGAAGTAGTCAAGGGTTTTCTTTGCTACCTATTCCTTAAAGGGTAAGTCTTTAGAAACTATTAAAATCCTTGGATTTATTCAATAATATTGTTAGGCTCATTATCTTCTTGAAAGGGAAATTGGAAGGTCTCCACCATATGTACTTGATCTTGTGCTTTAGACCTAGAATTACTAGTAGTATTTTCCTTATCTATGATAACCTCAAAGGTGTTAAGCTCTTCCTGGAAGGCTTCAAAAGCTTTACAGAATTCAATACAATCTATCTCACCATGCTTAGAAGTGGCATACACTCTATAATAATCATGTAGGTTAATATCTATGAGATTAATGTCCATAGTCTTCTTAGCAGATGAAGAAGGCTCATTAGTTTTGTTGTTATTTAAGAAGTTGTCATTCTATAATTGATTTCTAGGTCTATTAAACTTTTGGAAGGTGAAGTTCCTTCAACTGCTGTCGTTAGCATTACCAACTTACTTTTGCAATTGTAAGAAGTTTGTACTATGATTTTGGACCATATTGAGTATGGAATCATTTTCATTCTTTGGATCTTTAGAAGCTTGAGCTTGACTATTGTTAATAGTGTTGACTGGAATTAGAGCCTTTTGACCATTGGCTTGAGATCCACTAGTAGTTTGCTAACCTAAAAAACCTAAGTTTTGATTAGGAGCAACATGACTAGTAGGCAAAATAGTTAGACCTAGTATTTGATTAAGAGCTAGATCATTATAGTTATTAGTTGGGAAAAGGTTCAAGGCTGGCATTTATGGGTTGATATTTGGAATTGAGTAAGCCATTTACCCTTGAGACTACATTTGGTCACTAATGACCATTGCTTCTGAATAAGCTTGAGCTAATGTGGTAATAGCTAGGATTGTTCTCTTAAGAAACACAAAAGTCATATGATCCATAGCATCTTTTTATATCTCTAAGGCCAAAGATTCATTAGGCTTGTAAGGATCTATGGTTCTACTGAACATCTTTTGAAATCTGGCATTAAAAGACCTAATAGGCTCACTTGCATCTCTCTTGATGGTAGTAAATTGATGATATATGACATAGGGGTTAATTATCTTCCCAAATTTATCAATAAATATGGTGTCAAATTTATTCCAAAAAGTGATACAATCATCAGGCATGTTTAAGAACCACTCATAGGCAACATCTTTGAAGGTAAAAGGGAATAACCTACAAGCTAAATCTTCATGAATGACATTTAATAGCCTTAAAGCAACTTTAAAGTACTTGAAATGTTCCTCAATAGTGACCATACCAATTGGACTGAAAATAGGCAAATATATCTCAAGATTTCATGGCAAATCATGAACTATACCTGGAACATTGATAGGAGAACTTCCAAGCCAAGCCATATCTGGTCGAAGGTTGAATGAAGGGAATACTTATAGGGGAAAAGATGGAAAAGACTTTGAATGTCTATGCCTTCCTTTATCCTTTCTAGTCTGTCAGTGTGTCTTGAGCTCAAGTAGAGGTTCTTTGGTTTTTGAATGAGAATTATTCCTAATTCTAGGTAATTCTAGCTTGAGAACTAAGAATCTTGCTTTGAAGTATGGTGCAACACATTAATTTATAAAAATTAAAAAATGACATGTACACTAAGATTAATTTACAAAGATTTACGTATGAAAATGTTAAGGACACTAATCTTTAACTGAATTAGCTCAAAGATCCAAGGCATGAGTTGTAGTTTATGATAAGTAGTGTGTTTGTGGTGGAATAGTTAGCAAAGTATGAGAGCTACCCACAAAATTTGTTTGATGTGGTGGTTGGGAGTCACCAAGGTCTAATTATTTGTAGTATTGTAGTCCTCCTAGTCAAGATTTCTAACTCTAAGTTAATCTAAGTGAATACTTACAGTGATATTTAAACTAAAGTGAGAATTGATAAAAAAGAAGCAAAAGGTAGGGTAAGATAGAGAAGAAACATGATTACAAGCATTAGTCTCAAACATAATGATAAAATTCTATTCAATTTGAGCATACATTTAACCAATTAGTGATGTAACAAAGCATAAGCCCAAGCTTCACCAAAAATCAGGCAATATTCAAAGGAAAATATAAATATCATGAGTAAAATTCAAGATTACTTAAATATTTTGATATGTTAATCTGAATTTCATAAAAACATTCACATGCAAAGCAAATAAAATAAAGTAAACTTAGAATCCTTTAACTAGTCTAGCACATCACAAACTAGAAACCTCTTGAACATGAAATATAGCTCATCTATCCAAGAACCATTCAAATCTAAGACATCCACCTATAATTGAGAGAAAGCAGAAACAATATAACACAACACCAGACAATCTTTTATAAATAACTTTATAGTACATAAGGTCTTTAGGCACCTATTAGATTAAAATACTAATATATGCTAACAAACTAGCATATATAGTTTACAAAAGAATAATCTTGACTTTGATCTTGGGCTGGTGGGCCCTCTTGATCATTTAGGCTGAAGGAAGTCTTTCACTCTAGTGTATTTTTCTTTGATTAAGTTGAAATCCACTTTAGGCTTCATTAGACTCTCTTCTTCTTGTTCAAGCAATGTATCATATTCTTTGTCACTTTTGATGGTGACCTCTTGTAATACTTTGATTCTATTATCTACTCTCCTATGGCAAAGATGACATTAAAGACCTTTGAATTATCTTTATTGGATTGGCCTTGGTTTTCATCCTTGATGCTTTGGATGAAGGCTTGGACTCTCTTCTAAAATTCCATGTCATGCATTAGGCTGGTGGCATTAGGTTGAGAAGGGGGCACTAAAAAGGTTCTTAGTAACTTCTCAATTCTATTCACCAAATACTTATCCTCCTCCATGAAATCATATGATTTATTGTACCATGAACTTAATTATTATATTTTATTCACCAGGATCCCTTGAGTGGCATTCAGTTGTATTTATTTAATGATTTTGAAATCTAAAGGCTATTTAGTGACATGTACTTTGATCAACTATGTCACCTAGCCTTTGGTTTCTTGCCATTGCTACGTCAATGTTTATGCCTTCTTGGCTTGAAGATCCAAGGTATTAAGCCTGAGTTTTATGGGTTTTAATCATTAAAATGCATTTAAGAGGTACTTATATAACATCTTTAGCAGGTCCTCCAGAATTGATAGTAAGACTTGGGCCTCTAATTCTTTCTTCTCTTTCTCCAAGTTCATTATCCTTTGCTTCATTCCTTGAATTCCCACCACAACCATTACTGATAGGGCTTGCACCATACTTGCAATATATTGTTGATGAATGGGGTGATCCATTGCTAGTTATCCTTGGACTAGAGTGAAACCTGCAAATGGCTCCACTCTTTGGAGAGTGACTTCTTCAGTTTCAATGGGTTTTTTCTTCATAGTAACCTTCTCTAATGTAGCTATATCAGGGTTAAATTATACCTTGGGATCTACTTCTAAAAGATTTAAAACCTCTAGTTTTTTGAGACTAGCTCCACTTGATTTCCCTGATTCTTCTATTTTCTTACTACTCTCCTTAGCACCCTCAATCATTCTCCTCTCCTATTGCTCCTTTATGAGCTCTAAGATCTAGGGCTAGACTTCATCATTGATCTCAACATTGGTAGTGCTAGTCAAAGCCCATGAATGCATATGAGAGGGTACCTTTTGGAACTTCACATGGATGAACCAATCAGGGAGGACAAGTCCATGTATGGGAAATTCATCACTAAACAAGTTCACCTCACTTGATGGGTGAATCCACTTGGGTTTATTTGGGGCTCTATGCACCAAATCCATATCTATCTCCCTCTTTCTCTTGGTCACAGAGACCAAATCTAAGGGAAACTCCTTTGCCTTTTTCTGTCTCTTTAACTTGAGGACCTTCAATTAGTGCCACCTCAGCTATGTCTTCTCCTTCTTCATCCCCTTCTTTGTTCAATATATATGCATCTATAAGTTCCTTGTAGAACTCATCCACTATTTCATAAGGTTCTAAGGTAACCATATCAATGTATTCCATAGGGGAAGGGGGTCTTTAAGGTAGATCTAAGGTCGAGGGTCCTTCTCCTAGCCTATGTTCCATATTTTGTTCACTAGGTCCTTCAATTTTGGGTGCTTGCTATTGAGGGAGTTATTGTTGCTGAGGTGGACCTTGAAGCTCTTGTGGTGGAACTGAAGTAGAAGGTAAGAGGTGGTATTGCAAGGGATTTATTTTCCATATTTCCCTTAATGATTTTTCTTCCCTCTATAATTTGTGTTCTAATTTGAATCCATGCCCCTTAAACCTATCCAACACTTCCTCAAAGTTGGATGCCTTTATATATAAGTGGTCATATGAACCCAATTGATGTTCATAAGGCACCTTATGTAGTTTCTTAGATTTAGATGTGAGAGCACATTTCCCTTTGGATCCCATGTCTTGAGGTCATCTAATTGGAAGTAGAATGCCTCTCTATTCCTTTTTAAGATCTATAATTACTTCTATTCATGAATCATTGTCTTCTCAATCAGATATGGGAAGAGATGTAAGATGCCTTTCTTCTTCTCTCTGCATACATGGTCTATACCATGAAGGAGTTAATGAGTTATCTAACTCTCATCTAGCTTGATTGGGACATGCACTGGTAATCTGAAGGGCTCAGTTTAGATTCTTTCAATCCTAATGACTGTGCAACCTGGGTATAACTAGATATCTCTAATGGGTTCTACAAATTACCTAATGAGGGGGGGAACCTTGGGCATTGGACTTCTAGTAATTATCCCAACTAGAGTGGGATATATGTAATCACAAATGAATTGCATGTGATCTCTATACTTGAATATGTGTAATTTAGAGTAATGGTAATCTTATTATGAGGGGACCAATTCATGATGGTAGGGAAGAAGGTTGAGGCCATGAAGGAGTCCAAAAAGTAAGACATCATTGTGAATAGTTGGCTTATCTTCCTTTTAATTCCATTGAATTATTTCCCTAGATGGGTACTTATCATTTCTTCAATAGGTGTAGTTAGCTTCTCTTCTATAATTAAATAGACATAGGAGACCCACCTAGGGTCAACATAGGATGTGATTAATACTCCAAAATCCCTATTCAACAAAGTCATGATGATTCTAATCCCTTCCCTGAATTGTACAATTGGGATTTTACCATCATGGTTTCTCATTACATGAGTTCCTCTATCTAGCCATGGTCTTAGGATATTATCTAAACCATTCTTAGTGGTCCATTCCTTGATTATATCGAGGTTTATGTGAGTCTTGGGAATATTACAGTATCCTTCAAAATCTATTGGAGCTATATACGTAACCCTCTTTGATGTACCTTTTTAAATTATCTAGTCTCCATGTACTCTACAATCAATGAACATAAGATCTAGGATTTTGACAGAATGGAGTACCTTTGGTTTGGTAGTTGCGAGGTGAAGTCTAGACATCTGGATTTCCATGAGATATTCATGTCTCCTCTGAATTGCAATAATTCATTGCTCATTTGGGGTCAATGGCTATAAGAGGTCAATTGCAAAGAAGATTTATGACTAGTTATTAATACCATTATTTAAGGTTCTCACATCCAATTTTGTGTCTTTGTAATGTCTTCCTTCATTTTTAGTAGACAAATAAAACTTGGATTTATATCTTTGTTATTGTCTAGTAGTGGCCATATTCCTCCAACTATTTAATTTCCCTTAGACTACATGGTCTCGCTAAATGTTTTTAGATCTTTTGATTGTAATTGTGGTTCAATTAAACAAGAATTAGGGATTTATTTTTGAAAACTAGGGTTTTTTTTAGCTTTAATGGTAGAGGTGGTAAATTCATAAATTCAATCATGTTGCTCCCACAAAAGTCCTTTTAGAAGCTAGTTGTTAGTCTTTGAAAGTTTCCTTCATTTTGCACCATTGGATTGGATCTACGAGTGAGTGTGGTCCATTCATCTCAATTTGTGATGTCTTTTATAATTGGTCACCTTCACTATGCTTTGTTTGATTGAAAAGTCTTTGGCCATTGTGTACCATTAGATGAAATCCTATGATGAAGCATGGGTCTTTGGATCTACAAATATGCACATGAAATAATTCTCGAGATTAATAAAAACTTAGGTTAAAAGCCATTATAATAAGTTTTCATGTTTATTAAAAAATAAAGGGTCATTTTAAAGGGTCAAGAGATACATCCCTTTACTACGTTTAAAATTTTAGACTATGTTAAATTTGCTGGCCTTATGAACGTCAAAAATGTTATCACGAATGTCGAGTGATGGGTTTAAGGTTGTCAAATTCAAGCTCATCTAATGTACTTAGACTATATTAAATTTGACATCCTTGTGAACGTCAAAAACATTCTCACAAATGTCGAATGACAGGCACGAGGCTATAAAATTTAATCTCATCTAATGTATTTAGACTATCTTAAATTTAATGTCCTCACAAATGTCAAAAATGTTCTCATGAACATTGAATGATGGGCATGAGGATATCAAATTTAAGGTCATCTAAGGTATTAGAGGGCTTAATCTTAAGCCTTGTGGTCATGTTGTGTTGAAAAACACATTGTTATTTAAGCTAAAAATATGATCTTTGGGCCATGTGACCATGTCTTCAAGCCTCAAGATCACTTAAGTCCTTTATTGATTATCTGATTAAACTTAGATTAGGTTGTAAGCCTTCAGCCATTTTGCACCGTCAAATCAAATCCTATTATAAAGCATGTTTTTTTAGATCTACAAAGATGTACATGACTTAATGATTTCTGAACTTTGATGACTTAGGTTAAAAGTACATTTCTTAAGTCAATTTATGTTAAAAAACACATGGGGTTCCTCTAAGGGTTGAGAAATACGTCCCTTTATTAGGATTCAAGGTTATACTATGTTAAAAAGTCTTCAGTGACTTCACATCATTGGATCAAATCCTATGATGAAGCACATACTATTAATTGCAATCTGTGTACTCATCAATGATTGGTCCCCACAAAGAGCAAATATTAGGGTTAGGCACAAAATAAGGAACCTAGAAAGACTTAATGCAGTTACCCTTAAATTTTTTTTGAAGGGTCACTTTCTCAAGAAAGTGTCTTAACCAATTATTTCGAAGGGTAGGTTTCAAAAAGCTGAAGGGTTGATTTGTTTCAGATAAAATTTCCACAAGAAATAGTGCCCCAAACAATTTCTCCAAAGGGCACTTTTTGTGAAAGTAAACTAAGATATCTTTCCTGAAGGAACACTTTAAGAAACTCCAAAGGGTTACTTTAAGAAAATTAGAAGGGTCACTTAAAGAAAGTGCCTCAAAGTTAGGATTTAAAATGGTATTTTGGGGTTTAGGTGGACTCATTTGATTACATTTGATTTTCACCATATGATTATATTGATAAAAAAGACATCAAAGTAAGAGGGGTTAAGGAACCCGAACAAGTCTTCCCTCCAACTTTTTAATTCAAAAGTTAGGATTTTCTATAAGGGAAACCTAGCCTTCTTTATGTAACTTGGAATTCAATCTTCAAAGGTAAACCATTAGCAATGTTAGTCCAAAAACATAATCATTATCATTAAGCATGTATAAAGCATATCCATTTCAAGTGGATGATCTTAAAATTCTAAAAAAGATAACCTCTTCAAGCAAGCTTTCAAGGTTCAGATGTTTTTAAACATTCATAAGGGCCCCCCATTTTCAAAATCAAAATAGTGGGAGGTATGTTGATCTAACAGGCGTACTCAAACTTCACAGTCCTAGATAGTCAATTTGAGCTATCTATTCAAGTGATTGTATCTCCCACCACAAAGGGACTTGGGTCAAATGCTCTTATCAATATTTACAAACCCTTATACACTTGATATCCATGGTAGAAAGAGGTTTACTGAGTGGCCTACTTTGATGAATCATTAATATGACTGTAGGTATGTTCAAAAGGCTTACAAAGGGTAAAAGGTTCACCAAATTACACTCATATCTCTCCACACGAGCTACATAGGAACCAAAGCTTATTAGAGGTTTTAGGGGGGTCTATGGAATAAACATACATGACCATAAGTTTGGGATTGGAGGTCTCATCTTTTTGAACCATCGTTAAGATGGTAGACCTCCAAAACCCTTCTTAAACTCTACTACATACTAGACCTAATAAAATTTAAGTTATTTTCACTCAAACACTCATGAATGACCTGATAAACACCTAAAACATCTAGATCACTTAGAGGATACCCTACACATAGTACTATGTTGTATAGACACTATACAGAATTATCAAAAAACCATACTTTTTTAATAAATTAGATAGATAATAGGGTGCATAACAATTTATAAAGTTTAAAATAATTGAAAGTGAAGGTTTTTCACTTATTTTGTCTACCCAAGTCATTAGATTCCAAAAACTATGCTTAGAGATTTCTCTACAAGTCTTTTCCAGTCAACCAATCTGTAGATGCGAGAGAGAAAGTGGCCTAATCACCTAGTTTGTTAAGGTTGCAGGTGTGAGCTAATAAAGAAGGCATATGTAATGATATGAGAGTTTGATTCAGGCCTAAATCTCATCTATCCACCTATCTTATAGGTCTCTTACAAGTTTTATGATGACCCAAGCAACCAACAATTTGATAAGTAGGCCTGATGGTCTATTTGGCATACTTGGTCAATAAAGGAAGTTGGAAAATGGAGTAGATATAATTTTTGAGGAGTTATTACAAATTTATTTCACCATGAAACTGATTATAAGGGTGAGCTAGGCATTCCTCATAGCCATTATGGAGGAATGGAGGCAGTTTATTGACTTGGTTAATATGCTCAAAAGGAGGATACACTGTTGTCTGATTTATGATGGCTTGAATACATTTCATTAATATTTTAAATGATAGGAATAGAATTTATTTGACCAAATATGGGCATATACATGATTTAAGAGAGGTTTAACAAGTCAACCACATCCTTCACCACCTCATCTCAATGCCCAATAACCCATTAAAGACTGTCAAGCAAGAGACCAATGCATAAAGGGTGTATGGCATAACTATGTAACTATTGGTAGATAAAATAATGAGTGTAATATGGTAATTTATGACCCATAACTCTCTCATTCATTCCATTATCCCCCTCTTTATCATCCCTTTCTACTATATATTCAGGGCTTAAGGCCTTGATTTGGATCCCTCTCTTGGGAATGAGGAGACTCTGCCTATATTGGCACTTTTTAACCTCTTAAGATAATTTAAATTAATATTTTCATACTCTCTGATATAGGTTTAGTGTGTTATATTATTTTTATTTTCACATGTGGTAGTTTTTCTCCCTTGGTAGGTCTTAATCTCACCTAGTTTCTAGTATATGATCTTATGCAAGTCATATATAGTGTTTGAATGTTAAGTGGATGAACTTGGAGTGGATATTTTATTGGTTAGTTCCTTTATCTATGCCTTACATCATTATTACCCTCATGTTTTAACCACTTAGTGAAACCTTTATGTGAAACACTTTTGCATAGGAGTCATTGGAGTTAAAAGATTCAGTCACTTGTGTTGCTTACTAGTGTTTGTTGAAGTCCAAATTGAGTGGATGAATGATCATATTGGTGCATCATCACCCATTAAAATAGATTTATTTTATGCACATTCTATCCCTTTTTACCCCAATAGTAGTAGGTCTTATCAAATCGAGCCAAATATATTCACTAGGTGAGCTAGCCCCATAATCTAGAGGTTTGGTCTAGTTATAAGTTCACCCATAACATTTAGGACATTCCCATGTTAGTCTAGGTTTGAAGCATAATTGAAAACTCTCCTTCACAGGGTGAAAATTAGGTTGTTAATAATTATGTAATTCTTTATGAGACCATATTCAAGCATCTTGGCAATCACAAGCAATTTTAAGCACTCACATGCTAGGTTTGCAGTCAGTAAATATCATATTGTCATCATTTCAAGGGTAAGATCATTTCTTGTTCATATTTCATTGTTATTCATGTGAGTTATGGTATCTATGGCTGCATATGGGGTAGATTTATATCATTCACTTCCTTATCAATATCCCTATGATCCATTCTAATTCCATTATGTAAACTACCAACCCTGCATTCACCCTTGTCAATAATATGAGAACCCTTACAAGGCCCATGATCCTCTTAAATACCATAGACAACACTCTAACTCTCCTTTTGAGCCTCATTCACCTCCTTGGAAGCATTATTATCAACCTAATAAGTCATGGAAACCTCATGATGTTCTTGATCAACCCAACCATGTCCCAAACCAATCCATATCAAGATTTAAACACACCTTGTTAAGCTATGAAAAATACATAGTGAACATTGACACACAAAGGAGATATGGGTAGGAAATACCTATTCATGTGATTGAGAGCATCAGGAATTTATTACATCAATCTAAGAAATAATGGGCATTTTTCATGAGAGAAGGTCATTTAGGAGTTAATGGTAATATGCTTGACATAAGTGGTTTAATTTCAAGCATTGAAGAGAGGTTTTTAGTGTATGAGAGACAACAAGTCCAATCCTACCACTAACATGTTCCCTCCTTCATTCCACATTATTCCTCCATTGAACTACCCTTTCCCCCTCAAGAGTCTCAAACAAATGTGTGTTACATCCCTCAAAGTTCCTCACAAGCCTTGCCAAATTTTCCTACTTGGAGGTCTGTCCAAGAGAGAGTTTAAAAGGGGAGAGAAGTGTGTCTTAGGAAGGATAAGTTCCAGGATTCAAAATAGACTTTGAAAGGCCATTCATCTTATAAAGAGAAGGAAGAGATCTCAAATTATATGATGTTTGACTTTGAATCTCACCTTGCTAAATAGATTAAACTTGAATAAAAGAATCTACATCAATTAATAACATCTACAAGAGTAGCATAATCTCAATTTAATATACCTTCATTCCTTCCACAAGTTGTGACACATGTGAATGAAACCCATATATCTAAATTTACAACTTGGAAACAAATTCATTAGTCAAGGGGAGGAGGAGTCCAGTCAAATATAAGCCAAGATGTTAAAGTGGAAGAAAAATTGGAAAACACTCAACCCCCACCCTTCCAGTCCAAGACCTTCCCCTCATGGAGGTATATTTAGGATAATGTGATATAGAAAGAGGAAATGATGGTTGTCAAGGGTGAGAAACCCAATTATCATGGTAAAGCATCTACAACACCATTGGATTTGACTCACCTTCTTGATCTCTTTAAATATCCACCATGCCATTCATTAAAAAGGAGCTTGTTCTTTATGAGACAAATGAAGAAGAAATAACTATAAGCATAGAGGTTGAGAGTGATTTGAGTTAACAAGAAGAGGAAGTCACTTTTGGGACACCTCTTGGTAAGAAGGAACATAACTAAGCCTTCAAAGATGCAAAAGAGGATGGGCTACAAGAACAATGTGGGTCACAAAATAAAGATGTTTTGGTTGAGCAAGAATAGCATGATTATCGAGACTTATTTGGTCACATGGTAGCTTCCTTTCATCATGAAAATCCTCAAAAACTTGTAGCAATTACATTAGGTAAGTCCATGCCATCCAATGAAGATGATGGACAAGGTAACTTTGAGAGCATGCAAAATCATCAATTTTTTAAGAATGAAGGAATTTCAAATGACCAAATAGATATGACAGAGAATGACTTGTATCCCCATGAGCATGATCAAGAATGCATCTTTTTAAACTATGATGTGCCTATTACTGTACCTTCTAATAGTCAACTTGAAGAGAGTCTAATCACATTTGATCTAGGTGAGAAATAATCAATGGACTTGTTTAAGATCATCAACTTAGGATACTATTTACTTGAAACTGATTCAATTTAGATTGAGAGAAGCAGTTTCATCAAGGAAGAAGGAGTTATCCTTCAAAGCACACCATTCCAAGAATTTTTATTATTAGGATATGACTTATTTGAAATTTTCAAGTAAGGTTATATACTCCTCACCACATCTACAAATGTCTCTTCACTCTTGGAAGGTAGAACTAAACTTAAGTGGCCTCAAGAAGTCATGAAACTAGATGCAACTCTCTTAGAATCTAACCTTACAACCATAACACAAGGGCAACCTCAAAATGTCCAACATAATCAAGAGTAGCTCATAAATGAGGCAAAATTGACATTGTTGATGCAAGGAAGGAAAGTTTGGAATGAGTATGATTGGGTGCTGGACTCATATAGACAACCCATGCATCTAGAGATGGAACCGAAAGGCCCAACTACTTTCGCAAGAGGCCATAAACATACCAATGCCCCCAGCTACAAGTGGGAACCCTCATACAATGAGAAATTCCTAATTAGACTCAAAATCAAGACATGGAAATCAGACCTCATGGTGCAATAATGATCAAACAATTTTTATATTTGATCTTAGAGGAAAGAATTTGATCCCAGGTTAGTTAATTTATTATTTGATATCTTAATTCAATAAGTTTGTCATAAACAAGTTTGTAGTTTGTTCCTTTTATTGTTTTGGTGTCTTTATTATTTACTTCTTAGGTGTAGGTGTTGTTTATTTAGTTATCTTTGCTATGTTTTATTAGTTTGTTTCAGTCCTTGAGGTGTCATAGGTGATAATATCTTTAACAATCTAAGAATAGTCATGAGCCATGTATGTGTTATCATTGCCATGAAAATGAGTGGGTTATCTTGACCAATAAGTTGGTCAATCCCTATGGGTCATCAAAAATGTTGGAAATTTGGCCTTCGAAGGAAAAATACCAACCCCTATAATTAAAAATTTTCATGGCCACCACCCAAGCCTACACATGGTGATCTCCTAAGTGATGTTGTTTCCTAAATTACTTCTTGGAGTCAATTAACATTGTTATAGGTGTCATAGAGTCTGCTTGTGATCATCATATGTCCTAGATGACTTGGGTCCTTAGGTGAGGTTATAGATCATCATGATGGTCTTGGAGTGAGATAGGAAGGGTCAAGAAGTATTGTAAGGTCCAAATAATGGTATTAACCCTGTTTAATAAGATTAAGGTCATCTAGCAAATATTAAGGTAATTTGGAATAAATGAGGTTTCTAATCCTTATATTTTTAGATTGGTTTAAGCCTTTTCAAGAAGGGAAACCTTGAAAATGGGATGTAAGGGAATTTAAACATTTTTTGAGGTCATAATATGAATATAAATAGTGTGTTTAAGGTCATTGTTCATGATATATTCATCCAATCCCAATTAACACCTCAACTCACCCTTAAAAGCCATTAAATATCCCTCAAATCACTTCATATGAGTATATTTGCATGAAAAACATTACAAAGGGGGAAATATTTTGTTTAAATTTAAAAAATAGGTCTTGAAAAGGTCCCTTTATTATCATATGGTCATGACTCACCCATTTCATATCCATAAGAGTTCTTTTAAAGACCCATTTCTACTTACCACCCACCAAGAGGACCCCACACATGCCAAAATGCATCTCTCTAACTATGCATACCATAAATCCTATTTGAAATTGTTATATAACTCATTTTCCCCCTCTTTTCAACCTTTAATGATGGGTCAAAGCTTGAAACATGTAGAAAATGCAAAAAAAGAAGGATTTTTAGTTATTTTCTATAGATGTATAGACTTGTACAAATAGTTCCATATCGAGGGGGATTGGATATTTTAGGTGGGGTCATGGAAGTTATTCTTGTGAGGTTTCACGATCAGAGAAGGTTAGATAGGTCTGAAACTAACCTCTCTCTTCAACTGAGCTCCTTTATAGCCCAAAGAAAGCTTTCAGGTTTGTGGATAGTATGGACTGGAGAGAGAAAATGGGGAGCTGATATATTACATAGAGGAAGGGGGTATCTTGACCTTCCAATCCATGGTATTTTTTTTTAGGTTAATGGTCTATACTTTATGAACAAATTTTAACATTTTGGTCACTCCAATGAGTTTTTTCATCTATGTTAGGTTTAGAGATGCAACAATTTTGGTGCATGTTTGAGGAATTTATGCAAAAAAACACTTGGTGTGTGTTACTAAGGTCCTCATAGACCATATCCATCACCCTTCAACCTCAATTCACATGTATGGGTCGTAGGACCAAGCAAAAATTCATGTTTTTTCATCTTATAGACTACATACAAGTGTATCTATGTTGTAGAGAATTTAGGGCATAAATATGGAAGAAAGGGATGTATTCAAGTATGTAATGGTCCCTTGATATCTTTTCAAATCTCCTCTACCTTCCATAATTATCTAGTTCAGATCAAGGGACTCCTTCAAATCATGTTCCAAGGTGGTTGTTATAACTACATTGTGTGACCTCCTGACAAGCATAAGCCTTTGCCACTTAGTGACTATGAAGGGTTCTAAGTCAATAAAAATTTGACATTAGCTCTTTCATGTTTTCCTCATTCCTTATTTTGTTATCCTCAAGTCCCCTCACTCCCCTCTATCTAAGCATTCTTAGTTTTAACCTTAAAATTTACAACCTCACAATCATATCATGCCTATTATATAAGGCAAGAAGATGAGACTCCACTATTGAATTGAAGTATGTGAGGTTGAGAGACATTAATAAGGAGTCATGAGGATATGTAAAAGGTATGAGAGAGGATCCAAGATTAGTTAAAACTCCTTTGAGCACACTCATTAATAGAACTATAGACCTAAGATATTTTGCATACTTAGAAGGTGACATGAGGATAGAAGATTTGAAAAAGGCCTGACTATAGGTGATATCCATATTATTCATGATTTTATGTTCAAAATGGCTTCACTGTGTGGTTAAAAGGAAAGATTCTCACACACAGTCAGAGTCTTGAGAAGTTAAGACCAGTCATAAAAGCTCAAGGTGTATACATAGGATGATTGAGTGAGAAATGAGGTTCATATGGAGTTTCAAGGGTGTCTATACTAGTTGAAGTCCCTATTACACTATATTTCCACCAAGTAAATGATTCAAAGTACTGAGCAAGGAGTTGTCTATATCAATAGCTTAGACATACGTAGTTACCACATATAGGTAGGGTTCCATATAGATGCTACAGTAAAAAGACAAGAAGGTTATGACTTTTATTTGAGGGTTATTAACCTTTATGGATTACTTTGATTCATTTTAGGTAGGTAAAAAAGGAATAATGACCTATTAGGCCTTTTAGGGATAAAATAAATGTAAATAGGTCTATGACTATAATCTAAGATGTTTTGTATGCCTAGAGGGTATAAGATGAATAATCTAAAAGTATGTGTAGGTGGAAGTCTTATTATTCATGTTATGAGTGGAAGTATTATTATTCATGTTATGATGCTTAGGTCAACCTCAAAACACTATTAAGGAATGAAGCCACATATATAGTCTTGGCAGACTTACAAAAACAACCTACAAGTAGGGTCCCCAACTAAGAAGATGAAGGTGTTCAAAAAATTATATGGTGAAGGAGAGATTAAAGGGTAAGAAAGTATTATCCTTATTTCCAAGGCTCTCAAGCCACCTTTCCATGACCTATCCATAGGAAACAATGGAAGCCTAATGACCTAAACAATTGGTCAAGCCTAAATAGGCTTAAAATAGGTATGTAATTAGAAATTAGAATTTTATACATAATATGGAGTTTTTGAAAGGTTGGACACACCTAATAAGGTATGTAAATGAGGTATATCAAGGGTATCAAGTGGTAATAACCCAAGATCAAGGAACAAAGAGATTAAATGGCCTAAATAGGCTTATCAGTCCTAGACAGACCTAAAGGAGATCCATAGATGTAAGCTAGGGAAATATGTAGGATTTGGAGGTAATATGAAGGTATTTAGACATCAAAAGGAATATGAGAGAGGTAGGAAACATTTTATGATGTGAATATATCTAGGTAATGATGAGAAGACACTAAGAACAATCATTAAGGGTTATGAAGACATGACTGCTTACAAATACTAAGACTATTGTTTGGGAGTGTGTAGAGGATGAAGTTATTAAAGGACTTGGATATAAATGTGTTTTACACCTTAATATTATGAAAAATAGTTCAAAATCCATCATCATATAGTGTAAGGTAAATATAATTTACTCAGCCCCTATACAGCTGTCAAGACATTCTAGGCTCAATAGTGAACAATGGTATTCAAGACAACCTATGAGAGAGTGGGTAGAGGTGATATTACAAATAGTTGGAAGTAGTTATGAAAGGATATAAATAGGTGATAAATGGGGTATTATAATGACCTTGAATCCCTCCAAGTCAATACAGGTCACTTGGACCCCCATAACCCAATCAAGGCCAGTTAGGCCTAAAAACCTATCTTAAGCCTAGAAGGCCCACACCACCTTGGGGTACACTCATACCCTCATAATAAATTTTGAAACCATAATAAGGTATAATATGTTGTCTTAGATCGTATAGATAATGACTCATATAGGGGAGAGAAATAAAATACTTAGTTTGGTCTTAGAGGCCTATCTCCAACTTCACAGTCTTAGACAGTCAATTCGAGTTATCTATTTCAGTGCTTGTATCTCCCACCACAAAGGGACTTGGGGAAAATGATCTTATTAGGATTTAGGAACCACTATACACTTAATATCCATGGTATAAATATTTTGATTAAGGGGCCTAATTTTATGAATCATTGATAAGACTGTAGGCAAGTTTAGAAAGCTTGCAAGGGGTATAAGGTTGACCAACGTAAGTTCATATCTATCCACACCAAATGCACGGGAACCAAATATTTTCAAATGTTTTATGGGGGTATTTGGAATAAACATTCATGACCATAAGTTTTGGATTGGCGGTATCATCTTTATGAAGCATCGTTAAGATGGTAGACCTCTAAAACCCTCTTTAAACCCTACTATAGACTAGACCTAATAAAAGTGAATATTTTTACATTAAAACACTCATGAATGAATTGATAAAAAATTTAAACATATATATCACTCAGAGGAAACCTTGAACATAGTACTGTGTTGTATTGTCACTATACAAAATTGTCAAAAAATTCTACTTTTTCAAGAAATTGGATAGAGAATAGGGTGAAAAAATATTTGAAAAGTTTAAAATAATTAGAATTGAATGTTTAGTAATTTTTTTGTCTCCTAAAGTCATTATATGCCCAAAAATATCTCAGAAATGCCTCTGTAAGTCTTCTCCAATCAGCTAGTCTGCAGATGTGTGAGAGAAAGTGGCCTAATCACCTAGTTTGGTAAGGTTTCAGGTGTGAACTACTCAATAAGGCATATGTTATGATATTAAAATTTTATCTAGGGCTTAAAATAATCTATCCAAATATCCTATATGTCTCTTTTAAGTTTTATGGCCACCCAATTAGCCAACAGTTTGATAATTAGGCCCAATGGCCTATTTGGCATACTTGGTCAATAAGGAGGTTGGAAAATGGCATAGAGAGACATTTGGAGGAGTTATTAAAAATTTATTTCACCATGAAATTTATGTTAAGGTTTATCTAGTTACTCCTCATAGCCATTATGGAGGAATGGAGGCAGTTTTATGACATGTTCAATATGCTCAAAAGGAGGATACACTGTTGTATGCTTTATGGTGGCTTGAATACATCCCGCTACTATTGTAACTTCAGAAAAGATAAGATATTTTTAAAAATATGGGTGTATCCATTATTTAATAAATGTTTAAAAATTCAACCAAATCCTCCATCACCTCATCTCAATGCCTAACAATCCATTGAAAACTGCCAATCAAGAGAACAACACATAAAGGGTGTATGGTATAACTATGTAACTATTTGTAACTAAATTAATGAGTTTTCTATGGTAATTTATGATCCCTATCTCTTTCCTCCATTCCATTTTCCCCCTCTTTCTCTTCTTTTTTTGCTATATGTTCAGGCCTTAATGCCTTGATTTGGATCCCTCTCTTGGGCATGATGAGACTTTGCCTAGATTGGCACTTTGTAACCTCTTAAGATAATAAAAATGATTGTTTTCATACTCTTTGATACATGTTTAATGTGTTTTATTAGTTTTATTTTCACATGTGGTATTTTTTCTCTCTTGGTAGGTCCTAATCTCACCTAGTTACTAGTATATGATCTTATGTAGTCACATATAGTGTTTAAATGTTAAGAGGCTGAACTTGGAGTGGAGACTTGATTGGTTAGTACCTTGATCTAGGCCTTTCATCATTACCCCCATGTTTTGACCACTTAGTTAAACCTTTATTTGAGACACTTTTGCAAAGGAGTCCTTAAAGTTAGAAGATTCAATCACTTCTGTTGCTTACTAGTGTTTATTGAAGTTAAAATTGAGTGGATGAATGATCATATTGGTGCATCACCACCCCTTAGAATAGATTTATTTTATACACTTTCTATCCCTTTTCACCCCAACATTAGTAGGTCTATCAAAAAAATACAAATATATGCACCGATGGAGCTAGCCTCATAATCTAGAGGTCTTGTCTAATTATAAGGTCACCCACAACCTTTAGGTCATTCCCATGTTAGTCTAGGTTTGAAGTATAATTAATACTCTCCTTCATAGGGTGCAACTTGGGTTACTAAAAATGACTATATAGTTGAATTAAAATATGGAATAGATAATGATCCAAGACCAATCATTATTGTATCTATGCTTAAGGATGATGAGTGTACATACTTTATTTAGGTAATACATAATTTCCCTGAGTTATTTAGTTGGGATTACTTAGATATTCCAAGAATCGATCCCACTATTATGTTACATGTTGTATCTCTAAGAATCATAATGTGATGTCTTAAGTATAAAATTAGAAATGTGCATCCAAAAGTAGATTTTTTAATTAAAAATGAAATTCAAAATCTACTTTATGTTAGGTTTATTAACTAAAATGATTACCTAGACTGAATTTCTAATATTGTGTCGGTCGGTAAGCCTAAGGTGAAAATTAAAATTTATAAGGGGTTTCGAGATCTAAAAAATATTTCTCTTGAAGATGATTTCCCATTATTGTACATTAATATGATTGAATACCCTATAGCTAGTTATGAAATATTATCATTTTTGGATGGTTTTTATGGATATAATCAAATAAATATGAATTTTTATGATAACCCAAAATTGCATTTACAACACCATGGGGATTTATTTTTATGTGAGAGTTAATTATCAATGGGATATAACACACATATTTCATGATTTTATACATAAAACTATTGATGATTATGTTGATAACATAAACACCTACAAGATTATACTATAGACTTATGAAAAAATTTGAATGCTTATATAAATACAATGTGTGCTTAAACCCCAATAAATGCGTGTTTGGGGTATCTTTGGAAAATTTTATAGGTTATATCATCTCTTAATGAGGTATAAAATTCAATCTAAGGAAAGTAAATTTTATTTTGGAAATGCCTCCACCCAAGGGGTTAAATCAGTTAAGGTGTTTACAAGGAATAATTTAGGCAATCAGACATTTTATGGCTTAGTTAGCTGATAAGACAACCTTTTATGTGGTTGCTATAATAAGATAAAATTTTTAAATTGGATGAGAATTTTCAAAATATCATTGGAAAAATTAAATAATATATCTATTTTTCCACCAATCATGATGCTTCAAATTATGTATAAGTCTTTATAGTTGTAAATTTATGATATAAAACATGCCTTGGGATAATTTTTATCACAATACAATGATGATCATAAAGAACTTGTAATATATTACATTAGTTTTATACTTTTGGATTATGAAAAAAAATTATAACCTAATGAAAACAAATGCTTGGACTTTGTTTTCGATACACAAAGGCTTCAATGCTACATTAAGACAAATTTTAAATGCAAACGAGTCCTAAAAATAAATCCCTAAAATATAGAGTATGACATATAAAAATAATGCAAATCACTTAAAAGATAACATCGTACCTTATGGTGACACCATATATATATTTTTAAATAAAACTAAATCTATAAATAAATTCACTTTGATTAAGGTACCGTTATTTGTTTTATCCTATCTCTTAGTTTTTAATATAAAGTGCAAAACACACACACACATTCAATGAAAATAAAATGTAATATTTTTTTTGTTTTCCACCTTTTTCACATAAAAAATTAGATTGTATAAACTTTACAAACCTAAGATTGAGTTTGAATTTTGAGAGATAAAAAACTTAACGACTATCTAAATAATATATAGAGAGTATAATGAACAATTATTTTTGTAAGTCATTATAAAAATAAGTGGCCATAGTTAACCCATATTGTTTATATATTTATATTTATATTTTATATAAATTTTAAAATTAAAAAAAAATGTTTTTTAGGATATCTTGGGAGGCCCATTTTACATCTAGATTTCCCATATTACATGTTTAACATGAAACACATCATCGCAAAGTTTGATCTATAAAATTATCTCATGAAAAAAACTATTTATTTTTCAATTTTCATAGCTAATTAGGTGATGATACTTATGGAATTTTACTTAAATTTAATATCTCAAAAAATATGTAAAGGGATGTAATTTTAGATCAACTAGTTGAAACATCACTACTTGACATAACATTAATCAATGATAATTTTTGAGATGATTTTACTACATATAATATTAATGATGATACATGGACTTACATATTTTGATGAATCTAAATGCACCTTGGGTGTTGGAACTTGAATAGTTCTAATAACTCCTCAAGGACAACTTATGCCATTGGGATACCACTTATGGTTTTCATGCACAAATAACATATCATAATATGAGGCATTTATTTTTATATCATATGTTGTGCACACTTTACACATAAAATATATTCAAGTATATAGTGATTCTCAACTTATAGTCAAACAAGTTTTAGATATTTATCAGACAAACAAGGAAAGTTGATCCCATATAAATATATGGTACAACATTTAATGGAATACTTTGACAAGATAAAGATTGAGAAAATACCTCATTGAATAAACATCATGCATATGTTATGGCTGTTATAGCTAGTGTGGTTTCTCTTGTTCCGATCAACAACAATTGATGATCAGGTTATTTATACTATATGACATCTAAAACAAATATCAATTATATTAGAAAACCTGGACACCTTAGTGGTATTTTTTGTTACATGAATTGCAAACAATTCAGAATGGTATAAATATATCTATAATTTCTTGAATAAGGTTATTACTGTGAAAAAACTCTCATGCAATGAAAAAAATGACAACAATATGAAATTTTATATGTTATAATCAAAGGGGATATTTTCAAATGATCATTTGGCAAACATTTATTTCGATGTCTTATCCATCAGGAGGCTGATAAATATCTATAAGAGTTACACAATAGTGAATGCAGGGGACACTTGAGTGGAAAATAAATGTCTTATAAATTATTAATAATGGGTTACTAGTAATCTATGATGAATTGACAATGTCAAGAGAATTTAAAATTATGCATACAATGCAAAAACCATAGTAATTTGAATCATGTGCCTTCACAATATATGCAACCTATTATACCACCATGTCCATTTTATATTTGGGAATTTGATTTGATAGGAAAGATAAATATAGAATCATAAAATGGTCACAAGTTCTTTATTATATCTATAGTTATTTTTGAAAATGGGTTGACGTAGTTTCATTGCAATCAACTATAGGGAAGGACATATGCCATTTTTCATGACTAATATCATTTCATGATTTGGTTTCCCTTTAGTTATAATAAAAAAAAAGGTCATCCTTAAAAACTAAGTCTATTAAAAAAATACAAAATTTGCCATAATTTCTCCACTCCTATTATCCACAACAAAATGGGCAAGCAAAGATAACAAATAAGACAATTATTAAAATATTAAGTAAAATAGTTCGAAAACATGGGGATAGTTGGGATTATCATATCATTTATGGATTATGGTCCTACCGCATGAGTGTACATACCCCCATAATGGCTAATCCTTATTCTCTTATTTAAGTTGTGGAAGTAAGATTTCATTTAAGAGTTGGAGATACCATCCTTGCATGCTTCTCTTAAGGATATTATCATAAAGAATGACTGCCATGAAAAATGATTGCATGAGTTATAAATTTTAGATGAAACATGAACCCATGGTACAAAACATCTCAAATATATCATAATAACATTAGGAAATTATATAAAAAGAATATTCACAATAAAAAATAAAAAATGAGTGACTTGACACTAAAATAAAATAAAAATAATACCAATGTAGACAAAGAAAGCAAAGGCAAGTTACAACCAAATTAGTTAGACCATTTTTTATTATAGAGAAACTTGGCATAGGGGTTTATTATTTAGGTTTAATTTAATTAAAAACACCAAATAACCCTATGAACAAATTTCACTTATGTCAAATTTATGTGCGAGTATATAAAATCAAAAAATTCAAAAAAGATATATTCAAAAAGCATAAAAATTGGTCCATATGCATGACATTTTTTACTATTTACATGATTGATTGATGTTATTTATCATATACATTCTATAATACACATTCATTCTCTATGCAAGTGTTTTCACAATATACATGAGTGGGATATTTAGATGTGGGAAATTCCTTACAACTAAAGGCTACCTTCTTACATAGGGGACATGTTTACATTGCCAGTATGTTGGTATATTTTACATGTTATATCTTTATGTGACCATTCAATTGATCATATTGAGATCATTAGACTGATTATATGACTTTATCTTGTGTATATTATTTAGAGTGCTACATTCTATATATTTTTTAATTTATTGTGATACATGATGAGTAGGATTGATTACATATGCTAGCATTATTTATCCTTTGTGTGTTTGATGTTGATGATTTTTACATGGTGTGTTCTTTAATTATATATTACATTGGGTGATGAATGTTATGTGTTACATTGTGTGTTATATGTGAGATAATTAATATAAATTATTGTATCATTTATGTGTGTTACATTTAGTGTTATTTTTTGTATTTATATAAGTTCATTGATTGTGTGTTGTCACATTGTGTTAGTTGTGTCAAGGGTCATCTAGTTTTTAGCATGGTCATGTTATGTCCCTATAATTTTAGAGTTGAAATGAGTCTCACTACTTGCATGCATCAAGATCATGACATTTTGTGTATGTGTGTGCTTATATGATCCTTGTTGAGCTTGTCATGTTGTGATTCTTATCACACATTCTTTTGTTGTGTGTTATTTTATGATTTTTATCATTAATATTTTGTGTGGATTGTTATTGAATGCTTATTCATGTAATCATTATTATTATGTGCCTAATTGATATATTTTATATACATAAAACTTATATGCCTTAGGTTACATGTTTCATATGTGCATGACTAAACAAATATTTATATTATGACATATCTAATAATTTTAACACACATGCTTTACATGCTTACACATTTTATATATAACATGATGTGTATAACTCTTTTATTTTAAGATGAATGATTTTAAAGATTCATCCCTCACCTAAAAATTGGGCCTACTAATGGGATTATCATTGGAATTCATGACTTTATATATGTATGATTCATATTAAGGGTCAGAATATGGGATAAATTATTATTCATATGGGATAGATTAGATGGATTGATATTTAGATTGGGATAGATTAAAAAATAGAAACATATACTATGAATATGAAGGTATTTTACATGATTACAATGAATATTTGATAGATTCTATGACATGATGAGTTACATTAGATTGATCATATATATCAGGTTATATTGATTAAGTTAAACAAATTGGCATATAGATTATCACATTCTATATCACAGTGAGGTACAAATAGATTAGATTTAGGGGCATGAATATTATTCATGTATAGAATTATATATATATATATATATATATATATATATATATATATATATATATGATGATTATTGGTAGTAATACATTAGTAATTTGAATGTAAAATATGTCTGCATCATCTAATTAAGAGTTTCAAATTTACATATGATTTTTTTTTTGGTTCAACCTTTTACATAATAACATGGTTTCGAAATCCACTAAAAGTTGTTATGATGATATTTTGAGTGGTGTCATTGAGGTTATATGTTAATCAAATTTTATCTCTTATTAATATCTAATGGGATTTGATCCATTTGTACTTCTCAACCCATGGTTTTAATAGTGGCATCTCCTTAGGACATAATTGTTGACCCTTTTTTGCCCAATGGGCCAAAAATTGGTCCCTTTCTCCCCCCTGCTATTCTAGGCCAATTCATTTTTGATTTTTCATAAGTCTAGAAATTTCTACAAACTCTATAGGACTATTTCTACAGACTTCACAGGGACTTCTACGAACTCTGTAGGTTTAGTCTTTTGGCGCATGAAGAATCAGTTCAAAGAGTGTTGGGTTTTTAGCAAGGTTTATTTGGGCTCTTGTCTGAAGAAAATCACAAGGAAGGTTGGCATCATTGAACCCTTAAACCATTGAACTAGTTCAATGCCTTGGTTCAACACCTTGGTTCAATTGGCAGGTTCATCTCTCAAGTTCAATCGGCTTTGGTTCAACGCTCGATTCAATTGGCCTTGGTTCAATGCCTTAGCTCATCAGCAGGTTCAAAGCTCAAGTTCATCATTTTAGTTCAACAACTGAGTTAAATAGTTTCAATTTAATGCCTTAGTTCATCACTTTGTTCAATACGTTGGTTTAATGCTCTTAGTTCATTTGCGTTATTTCATTAGCAAAGTTCAATGCAAATTTCAATAGCTTGGGTTCATCGAATGGTTCAAAGCCTTGGTTCATTGCGATAGGTTCAAAAGCTTGTTTTAAAGCAGCACAGTTCAATCAAATGTCACGTAGTGTTGAACCGTTGAACCATTGAACTGTTGAACCATTTTTGGTTCAAATGATTGGTCCAAAGGAACAGTTCAAGCATTTGGTTCAAGTGGTAGGTTTGAAGGCTTGGTTCAATAAGAAAGTGGCGCGCAGTGTTGAACCATTGAACCATTGAACTATTAAACCATTTTTGGTTTAATCGATCAGTTTAATGGCTTGGTTCAAGGGAGCATCCTAGAGCCAAAAGACAAGTGCCCTTATGGAGGGTAGTTCTGAGTCCAAAAGCCCCTGCAGAGGGCAGGGAGCACTTCAAAGGTAGCTGAAGGATTTCCAAGGATGCAAAAAGACTAAAGGCTTTGAATTCCTTCAAAATTTTTGTTTGAAGGAATTCCTTTAGACAAAAATTCCAAAGGAATTCAGAGGAAAGTTGTAGCCAAAGAACCTGAAGACAAAAGGACAAAAGAATGAGACAATTCTTGCAGACTTTTTGTCTGCAAAAAAATTGTCCGCGAAAAAAGTCTACGAGAAGAAATCCATAGAAAAGGCCCACAATAATTTGCTAAGGATGGTGATGTCCTATAAACCATAAATTTTAAGGAGTTAGATTAGTCATTGGTTTTCAAATTGTGATGGGCCTAAGAATGTAAAAATTTACACCAAAAAAGCTAGAGCATAGAAGGTGCCAAGTGGCAACCACAGAGGACTTTGGAATGATTTTTTAGGAGCAACAAAACATGCCATGTGTACCCTATAAGGCTCGGCAGAAGCTGACAATTGTCAAACATCTATGGTCTCTCTCTTGTCCCATAGAGAAAGGTGGTGGGCCCTGACGAACTGTTAAAGAGAGCGGAAGCTGCCACGCATCGACATCTACATTTCAAAGTGCCTTATGAGTTTCAAGGTGATGGGTGCGCATACATCAAAATTTTTAGGAATGAATAACTGTTGGTTTTCAAATAAATGGTGTGAACCCAAAGGAATTCAAAGACTAAAGTCTAGAAAGCCAAAGAACTGGCAGAGGTAACCTAAGAGATGAAGGGGGTAGAAACTGAGAAGGTAGTCCAGATGGCAAAAAGGAGGTGAGTTATATCTATAGTTGAAACAATGTTCACCAATTGATTACCAAGAGGCACAAATAGGTGATGAATGGTGCAACTCATCTTCCCCATTCTACATTAATGAGCAGGTGAGCCACAAAATGCCTTAAAGGAGTAGTCTTTAGCAGATGAACAACAACCCATAATTTCACCTTAAATCAAGGGGCCGACATAGCATTACCTTTGAGCGGCTTTCCTCTTCCCAATGCCCAGTGTGCACATGGGTCATTTGTAAAAAGGGCACCAAAAGGCCTCCTTTCTTCCTCTATATATTGTAGACTTGTCATTTGGAAAAGGATCTGTCACATTTGTAATGTGAAGCCTTGGCAAATTTTCACCTAAAATCAATAAATGCATTTTTACCTCAATTTTGGTTAGATATCTCTATGTGTGTCTGAGTGTTAGTTTTGTGTTTATTCATTGCTTTCTAATGCTTTCACAAGGTTAGCACCAATGCACCTAGTGTCTATAAGGTGCCATTCCTAAAAGTGACAAGGAGAGTTACACCTAGAAGCACAGAGACAAAAGAAGCTAATATATAGTGTGCCCCTTCCACAACACCTATAGCGAGTCCCTATTTTTTGTGTGTTCCATTGAAACCTCCCTATTAAGTTCCTACAGCCTGGTGCTTTTGCCAGTTTCAAGTGTATGTATGTGTTTGTATGGTTTCAAGTGTGAGTGTGAGCAGGTCGAATCATTTGGTGCATCACCTCTTTTAGGGTAGTTTTATTTTCCTGTAATCCTTCTCCCTTTTCACCCCCCATTGCATATCTATATACCTATATTAGCACCTATTAGAATAACTCAGATGCATCAAAGGGAGCTAGCCCTTATCTAGAGACTCTCCCCTCTAGCTTTGCTAGTCCCACAGGTGAGAGGGGAGTTTCCATTTTGATGTGTGGAAGGTAAGAGCTTGGCCTCCTGCCCTAGGTGCAAACCACTGTGTCAACAGTTTTTGGCACGCCTAGTGGGACAAAATTTTTACACTCAGTAAAGTTTTAGGATTGATGCTGGTCCTGTTATAGCAAACCAATCATTTTTAGCATCTGGCAACTCCATTGGTAAGAGCTTCATTTTTTTTGATCAAAGACTAGTTTGACCTCTTATGCCTAAAATCACCACGTGGTCTACTGCCAGGGGTGTTCCTTTCAAATTCATTGAGTTGCCTTTGAACTCAAAAAAGAGACTAAGGTTTGAGAGGACTCATCCTTATTCAGCAAACCACTTTCCCAGACCTGTTGTATAGAACACATACGCAACAAGGCCACAGTTACACCCTATCATAGCTATGGCATTACCCTTTGTGACTTTTTGTGGTCAGAGTCCTTTGAATCTCCAACATTATGACCCAATTCCAGGAGCAGACCTCAAAAGTGTGCCTTCTTTTGATGGAGAGGGGCCCATTACAGTCATCGAGCACATAAGAAATATTTCTAACCTCTGCAATATTCACAATGTCACTGAGGAAAATGTTGCAATCAGATTACTGGCATTGTCTCTCAAGAGCAAAGCCCTTGACTGGTATGGGACTTTGACTATAAATTCAATCAGTTCCTAGAATGAATTGGGTACTCACTTGATGGACCATTTTGGGGAAAAGAGCGACCACCTCTCACTTGCTGAGCAACTGACTACCATGAAAAGAGCCCCACATGAATACATGCAAAATTTCAACACTCGATTTTAGAAGACATGGGATAGAATCTCCATTTTGGTAAGACCAACTGCTAGCTATGCTTTCCTATATTACTTAAGAGCATTGAACAGTGATATCACTATTATGATATAGTCCATGGGAGGATATGTGTTGCTTGCTGCCTATGACATAGCTATAGTAGCTAAAAATTGCTTAGTGCAGGCTGGGAAGATAGCCCATAGACCCCATATGCCACTTTTCCTTGAAATGCTACCTCCAATTTAGACTGATGCTCCCACATTAGCTCTTCTACCTAGCATAGAGAAACTAGTTATTGCTTCGTCCAATGAGCTTCATGAAGTCAAGAGTCTATTTCAAAATATGTCAAATGAACTTGTGGCTATAAAAAGGTAGCAAGCTCAAAGTAACAGGCCCAACCAAGGATACCAATAGTATGGTCAAGCTCCTAGACCCCCTTTCCAACATTACAATCAAGGACATGGTCAGCTTACCTAGACCAGACCCTTTTAAGGCTACAACCCAGGTGCCCCTTCATCATCTAAGGCTATGGTGCCCATTTAAAACAATTTGGTGTAAGAACAACCAAGTTATTCGACCATGGGGTATGGTTAGGAGTAGGTTGTTTATACAAATGAAATGATGGGTTATTACCTAAATGTATAAGATGATCAGGTAGTTGCCCATTCCTAAGTCTTTGAGGCTCCAATAGAACCCAGCATGAGTAACAGTCAGACCCAACCTAATTCTACTCTCATGAATCATCTGGAAGGAGAATTCTATTTAGTGAATTATGTGGGTGCTACAGACAATCAGGCTAACCGTGTTGCAGCCAACATAAGATTTAAAAGGATAGCAATGGAAGAAGCTCAGGCTGCTACCCAAACGTTAGCAATCCCCTCTTCATCACCTATAAATCAAAATGTCCCAAGTTTTAGACCGCCAGTTGTACCTTCAACTCTTCTCCATGCACCTCAGGCTGTAAATAGTTTCAAAGAAAATCAGAAGAAAGGCAACCCTCGAGTCAATGTGGTTGACCAGATGAAGAAGCTGCACATGAACATCTCCTTATGGGATTCACTATCAATATCGAGGCAAAAGGACATGTTACAAAAGGAATTGCAAGAGCTAAATAAACAAGCTATCCCAGTAAAGGCTGATAATGTCTTAATGATGAACAGACAGCCTTCCACCTCAAGTCAAGCCCAAAAAGAAGAAAAGGTTCCTCCTTTTTATGTGTCCTTGGTCATAGGAGATTTCTTGGTGCACAATTGCATCATTGACAGTGGGGCAAGCACCTCAGTGATGCCCAAATGTATAGCTGACAAGTTGGGCTTGAAATATGAATAAATGACCAAGGGAGTCCTGCAGCTGGATGGAACCCCAGCAAAGATAGTTGGGGTGGTAAGAGGTCTGAGCTTGATGTAGACACTAAAATAGTGTCAACCCCCCCTTTTAACTTCAACATGCCTAACCTATACTTTATTAATTTAAAATACTTATTTTAAATTAATAATCCCCCCTAGACACCTCACCTTGGATTCCTAGCTCTTAGGCCATTTATCACCCTATGACTAATCATAATTACCTAAGACCTAATTTTAACTCTCCCACTAACTCTCACGCCTATTAAACCCACCTTTGGACCGTTTAACAATGACAACCAAACTTGGCAGATGGAAGAATGGGCAAAAGGATAAAAATAGCCTTTTTTCCCATTCTCTAGCCGCTGACGTCAGTTAACAGTCGACTGACGCCGGTGGTATCATCGACATCAGTTGCTTAATACTAAATTCTAACCTTGACTGCAGACCGAATGCGAATTATCTTGCTCCCAAGATCTAAATTCTTTCTCTCCCAGAATCTGAAACATCAAAGGTAGGCTTTAGGATGAGGCATCATCATTCTATCATCACTCTCCAGCTATAGAAGCTTTGCAAAATTCACTCCAGGCATTAGATTGGAAGGTTGTACGAAGTCTTCTACATCAGCTGCATCAGGAACAAGTCTTCTACACTTCTGGTTCTCCACCAAGAGCTAAGTATTCTTCTGGATTATATTTCAGTAATTCTAAAATGCATTGGTAATTAGTCCATTGGCTATTTCTGAGTACTATTGAGACCAAATCCAGCTTTCTTCTTGGAGAGGCTGAAAAGCCTTTCTTTCATCCTGACCCATTTTGACAACTTGTCCGCTACCTTTGTCCTTCCTAAGACTCTGTCCATTGTCCTACATCTCGGCACAACCCTTTTGAATCTCCTAGACCATTCTGTTGACCATAGACCTCAACTAGAAACCCATCCAAGGCCCATTTCCCCTATCGACATTGGCATCAAGGCCCATTTCCCCTACCAATGTTGGCAGCCTTACCGACGTCGACAACATTGACCAACCGACGATGATAGACTAACCGGCATTGGCGACTATGAGAGGCAAATTACAGGAATCAGGTACGCATTATCTCTATTTCTCTTTCTTAGTCTTTCACCATTTCTTTTATTCGACACTTTTTTTTATCAAAAAGTGGACTATCATCCCTTAAAGTAGCTTTTATGCTTCCGAGACCGAGCATGTACTTGGCAGTCCACCATATATCTATCTAACATTTTCTTTGTTTGAGTCTTTCTCTCTACAGATGTGTCCTCCACAGCCAAAGAGGAGCTCCTACAACATCTGGATATGGTGTGCAACTTCATCCAGGTATCATCTAACCCTTGACCATTAACCCTTAGTTTCTTATTTTTTCTGAATGTGAAAAGCAAAAATGAGCGAGAAACATTCTGGCACGCTCGGTGGGACCCTGGAGTTTTCCTTGGGTTCATTTCTTCTAAAACAAACTTTCATATAGGTGCATTAGGAAAATTTCTCTTCTTGCATCCTTCTTCTATCTTCTCATTTTGAAAAGAAACCATTAGCACAAGTTAAAAGGAACTTCTTTATTTTTCTTCTTGTCATTTCTTTCTTGCATTTTAGAGTAGTGAAATTCATGCTCTTAAACCTCTTCACCATTGTTTGCATATGAACAAAACACTTCAATTTGGGTTAAAAATATATTGCATTTCATTCCTGCTTGAATGCATTTTTAGCTCATCTAGTAATTAAAACTACATTATGTATAAATCGTAGTGCACATATGTTACACTACCTGACCACATTCACAATCAAACATCTAAACATACTTGAGACAAGGCATGACTAGGATTTCATCACCTAGCAGATACCTTACCCTTCCTGGTGTTCCCACTTGGACTTCACTACCAAGGGGAGAACCCACTCTATTCTCTGGTAGAGTATAAACTCTAGGGGAAGTATATATTGGCTAAGTGACCCAGCTTGTCTCTGGGCTCGTGAAGTGAGGGGAGCAAGCTCCTAGCACCAGGCCACGTACGGAACCTAATACAAATTTTGAGCACCAAAACTTAACCCAAAACCAACCTTAGACTGCTTCTTTTAGTACCTATTCCAAAAGGCCCAACTTCCAACATATTCTTCTAAGGCATAAGCCACCACAACTCTAAAATTTATTCTTAGGAATTTAATGTTTAGAGGTTGCTTGCCTTCATCTACTTTTTGTTCTTATCTAGTTTTTTGAGCTGGTGAGTTCGCATCGTTTTGAGGTCCAAAAACAACTCAGAATTTTTCTTTTCTTCCAAAAACTTTTAGTTTTCTAAGTTTTTGGAAATACACAGACACTGACATCAGTTTTTCCACTAACGTCAGCAACTTATCCTCACCGACATCGGTTTTTACATCGATGTCGGCATCTTACTTCACCGACATCGATTTTCCTACCGACGTCAGTCACTGTCAAAAATTTTCTTCTCAAACAACAAGCTAAAAACTTGACCTTTTTGCTGTTAAAAACAAATTCTGGTTTTCTAAGGCTAAAACATTCAATTTTTAGAATCGGAATCTATTTTTCCTTGGATGGTTTTGACACGTAGTCAAACCAAAACTCTTGTTGACCACGCAAGGCAACAACCACTCCCACCTTCGCCTTCTATATCAAGTCTCCAAATGGAGTATAATTCTGAAACTAAACGTACTACTATCCAATCACCCCCAACTCAACCCCCTATTGTTCCTGAAGGGGACCAAGACTTTGAAAGGTTCCTTGACCTTAAGGTCAAGGCTCTTCAGCACTATCTTGCGAGAATTCAAATGCGAGATCCTTCAGGCAACCCAGTTTATGGGATGCCAACTTCCTTAGTTGAAATAGCAAATATATCAACAACCTTTATTACTCAACCCATGGTTACTCAGGCCATTGCCTCAACTAATGACCCAACCATCACCAAAGTTCAAGAGTTGGCCTCTCCTTTTGTTTCTGGACCTACCTCCATCGAGGTTTCTATACCCCCTCGACCACAAACAATTCAAACAAGCTCAACACCTTTTCAAGACTTGTTTGTTTCTATCCCACCCACTCTTGCGCCCATAAATCCAAAAGTGTCAACCTATCCTCTAATTAGCGTTGCCACCACTCAACCACCTTTGGCAGCATCTAGTCAAGTTGTGCCCTCCAAATTCATGGCACAAGCCCCCTTAACCTCAACATCAGTCCCTATGACGAACTACCAATATGTTGCACCTATACAAACGCAACCTAGTACGTCATACGCCCCTCATAATGCCTTCCAAGTACCTTAAAACTTAGGGGGTGCACCACCTATCAATCCACCAGTCGATATAATCAAGATGCTGATGGATAAGATGTCTAACCTTGAGACATCCATTTTGGGTTCAAGAAATGTTCTCTCATATGAACAAATCTGTAATGAACCTATTCACCCTTCAGTCCCAATTCGACCATATCCTAGTCAGTGGGAACTTCCCAAGTTTACTCACTTTCAGAGTAAAGAGGACCCACAACAACATCTACAAGCATTCAGACATGCTTGTTACCTTATAACACACGATGATGCGTTACTACTTCGCACATTTACCATGTCAATTTTTGGTGCTGCCCTTGACTGGTATAACTCTATTGCCAGTCATTACCACTTTTCAATCAACATCACTAAGAAGGTCTCCATCACAGACCTATATTCTATTAGACAATTCGATGATGAATCAATAGCTAATTTCATTGCTCGATGGAGAAGCTTAATCAACCAACTCTCCTTTTCTTTACCTCAACCTGAGCTCATTGAGGTCTTTTCACAAGCATGTGCCAAACACATCTCATCTACTTTGTGGGTCTAAACATTCCACACATTTGACGAAGCTTTCACCATGGCCAAGAAGCTTGAACTCTGCGCTATCGAAGAAGATAGAGTCACATTGCGTAGTAAAAATACTAACGCAAAAACTAATGACCCTTCTTCCAAACTTTCTTCTTCCCACTCCAAGTCCAAGGGGTCAGCAAATGCTATGGTTGCTAGATCATCATCCTCCACCACAACTAACCAATCCAAACCTTCCACATCTCAAAGCATTACATGAAAATTCCAACAACGATACGTACAATGTCAATACACTCTAATAGGAGAATCATACGCGTCTGTGTTGGATAAACTAGTCAAGCAGGCGGTCCTCAATCTCCCTCAAATCTGACCACCTCAATTTGACCCCTCAAAAGCCATCCCTACCTGGTATAAGGAAAATGACTTTTGCAACTATCATCATGTCAAGGGTCATGACATAGACAATTGCAAAACCTTAAAAAACATCATTCAAGACATGTTGGACAAGGGGGATCTTGTTTTGGATAACCCAAATGCGCCGGCTAACCAAAACATGGATGTCTTTAGACAACCATTTCCTAACCATCCCCCAAATAAAAATAACATTTAGACCATAGTCGATGACCTTCAAGAGCGTAATATACACACGGTCGACATGGTTTCTAACCAACCTCTCCCACAGTCTGAAGAGGTTAGTCCACCTATTTGTCCACCTTAGGTAGAAGATCCTTCTTCTCCTATTTGTCCATCACAGGTTAAAGAGCCTTCTTCTCCTATTTTTCCACCACATGTAGAACAACCTTCTTCTCCTATTTGTCCACCACAAGTAAAAGATCCTTCTTCTCCTATTTCTCCCCCACAGGTAGAAGAACCTTCTTCTCCTATTAGTTATCCATCGACCTCTCTTATATTGGAGGATGCTTTGACCATACCAATGCCACTAGCCCCACCTTCATCCTTCCTACTACCAATGGAGGACCATACCTTTCCTGCTCTTCAACTGCAAGTAGAAGGTAAAATCATCCCTGCCCTCTATCCTCTTGAGGAGTCACATTCTCCAATTCCTTCTCCACCAAGAGAAGAACTTGTCTCTTCACCTACTTCAACCGAAGATGATCTAGTAATGGCTCTCTCATGCCTTTGGCCCGAGATTGCTACATCTAACACATTTCCGGTCTCACAACCACCCACATCTTCTAAAAAACCAAAGCCTCGTCTAACATCTTCAAAAACATTCTCTTGATTGGCTGAGAACTTAGGATTTCTCCATTCAAGGAACTTAGAACATGAGGCATTATGGGAGCGACTTAAATCTCCTTATCTTACACATCCTGTTTCATCTCATACTATCGACCCTTCTGTGACAAAATCTCTCAAAGTTTCCAATGAGGACCAAGCTTCTACTTCAAAATCTTCAGAAGCTCAACCGTTCGCATCTGAACCTAAACCCTCACAAACATCCACCATACCAAAACTGATTAAATCCCTCGGTGTTCACCCCATATCTAACCTCACTCACCCACAAGTGAAGGTAGATTTGAATCTCGCCCCCCATAATAGTAGTCCTCACACTGTATTAAAGAAGGCTACTAAACCACGTCGGAGAACTCCTCCTCCACCATCATCATTGCCCTCCATTTTGGGCCCACATCCTTCTACCTTAATAGGAGTGCTCCCTACTCCAACACCTAACAAAAAAAATTTGCCTCCATTACTCCCTTTACCCACCAAAAACATACCTCCTCTAAAAAATTTAGCACCCCTCATGAAGAAAGTATCGTCTACACGAGTGGCCGCACCACCAACCCAAAAGGTGGTATGGAAATCTCCCTCAACAACTCCCAAATAAAAGTCATCAAAACCTAGTGCATCAATAAGCACGGACCCCTTAGTGGGTTCATATGCTTTGATACTACGCTGAATTTTGCAAACTTCTAGCATCACTCTTCCACCTATTAAACCATTTCAACCTCTCGGACCAAAACCGTCTTGGTTCGATGACACTAAAATCTGCCTATATCATCGCTCACCTGGGCATGACACTAAAAATTATTGTACCCTCAAGGTTGTCATTCGCCATTACTTGGAAAAAGACACCCTTCTTGTTGAGGATACTGTCAATAAATATCCAACACCGTCTCATGTCTCTCAAACCTCTTCACCTTCATCAGAATCCCATCATCAGACTATGGTCCCTTTACCTCTTTCGCCCCTTTATTCAAGATTAACACCATCAATGTGGCCACTAGGTCACAAATTTTAAAAGATAAAGCAAAAGAGAAGGTTGTTATTCCTTGGACCTACCCATTTTTCAAACTTGCTCAACCACCCAAACCCAAGATTTATATCTTGGGTACATCCCAACCCACTTCTTCAGAGGCAATCCACGATTCTATGGTGAAATAGCTTCACCAAACTCCCATGAAGATGACTTTATATGACCTCATTCAAAGCTCTCCACAACATAATCAAGCTTTAATCAAAGCTTTATAGGCAGTGGAGGTCCAACTCGAGGACCCCCAACCACTAGCTACCTTAGTCTAATCATTACCCACTGTTGCCTCTATTACCTTTAGTGATTCTAAAATTCCTACCTCCAACTTGGAAGATCAGGATGCTGTCCTTTTCATCATAGCCTATGTTGATCAAACTCATATTAGGTGAGTTATAATTGATGGGGGTGCCAGCATCAATATCATTTCCACCCATGCCTATGACTAATTAGCCCTCCCAAAGAATTGCGTGTCAAAAACTGACACAGTTCTTCAATATTTTAATGACTCCACCGCCACTACCATTGACACCATCGTCTTACATATTCGAGTTGGCCCACAAAAAATCCCAGAGCTCTTCTACATCATCGAGGGAGAGTTCTAATACAACATGCTATTAGGACGACCTTGGATCCGTGCCATGACCTGTGTCCCTTCTACATTACACCATTGTGTCAAATTTGAACACGACGGTCAAGTCCATGTCATTCCCACTGACCCCTCCCCTTTCAAGACATGAAACACAACTTATCGACCCAAAGATGTTCTCATTCCTTTCAAAACATCGACCCAAACACCACCTCCACCTGCGAAAGCTTCAACAAGTACGCAAACGGTGGTTACACCTACACCACCTCCTCAAGTGACAACAAAAGATCCTATGGAAGATACCTTCCAATGTCTTTCACTTGGGGAGTATCGTTTACTCACCTTGGACATGTTCCAGACTCCTCAAGAGTATGGATAACTTCATCACAATCCTAGTTATAACCATCATATCAGAATGGTCATCCCTTATGGTCCTCCCAATCTTCAAACAAATCTCATCTATGGAGGGCTAGATCGAGCTCCCACTGATGGGAATCCTCTTTCATCACCCCAACTATTTACGTCTGACTTCTCTTTTCTTGGCAACCCAAACTTTTCTCATACCTATCTTTATAGGTGTGCATGGAAGGGCTTTGCTTTGGGCACTACGAACAAGGCTCCCACCAGCCCATCGAACCACCAAATGACGAGGCCATAAAGAATGCCAAGAAGCGACATGGCCTGGGCTTTGAAGAACCTACTGAAACTTCTAAAAACCCTCACCCTGAACCTATCATAGAAAAATCACCTCCAAACTTGCCTATTCCCCCATCTTCACCTATGGAGTCGGTGGTTTCCATCCCTCCTAGTTTTTTTTTACATAAACACCATTTGCTTGGAACCCCTAACCTATCAATTAGGTGGGATATCCAGGTCTCTCCCTCTCATTTATCCAAACATGATAGATGATGAATCTACTACCATCAACATTGTCCAATGCATAGACGATGACATCATTCTCACCTACATGGGTGCAGATGACTCTTTCATTCAACGATCACTTCCTTCAAAAATGCCAGTTATGTTAAATGAATCGACCATTAACATTAACCTTCCATCTTTTGATGTTCCTCACGTTTTAAAGATTGGTCAATCTTTGGATGCCCAAGAACAAATTGACTATACCAAATTCCTTTCAGACCATAGCAAAGCCTTTGCTTAGACCTACAGTGATATGCCTAGCATCAACCCTAACATCGTCATCCATAACATCGTCACAAACCCAGAAGCTAAGCCTGTAAGGCAAAAGCTTCGCAAAATGCATCATCATGTTGCACTCCTTGTTAAAGAGGAGCTTCAACATCTTCTTTCTGTATCCTTTATCCAACCCATTGATTATCCATAATGGGTGTCAAACATTATCCCTATCACCAAAGCAACTGGGGGGATCTGAATCTATACTGACTATCATGACCTTAACCTGGCTTACCCAAAGGACAATTTTCCTCTACCCAACATTGACTAACTTGTTGATCTTATGGACGATCATGAGATGCTATCACTCATGGATGGGTTTTCAGGATATAACCAAATCCTGATTACACCAAAAGATCAACACAAGACCACCTTCATCACCCCATGGGAGACCTTTTGCTATAGGGTCATGCTACCCATTGATTATCCACAATGGGTGTCAAACATTGTCCCTATCACCAAAGCAACTGGGGGGATATGAATCTATACTGACTATCGTGACCTTAACCTGGCTTGCCCAAAGGACAATTTTCCTCTACCCAACATTGACCAACTTGTTGATCTTACGACCGATCATGAGATGCTATCACTCATGGATGGGTTTTTAGGATATAACCAAATCTTGATTACACCAGAAGATCAACACAAGACTACCTTCATCACCCCATGGGAGACCTTTTGCTATAGGGTCATGCCTTTTGGCCTAAAAAATGCAAGTGCCACATATCAATGCACCATGACCTACATCTTTCATGATCTCCTCCACAAAATCATGGAGGACTATGTGGATGACCTACTAGGCAAATCTAAACTCCACCGTGACCGTTTATCTATTCTCAAAATCATATTCACTCGCCTCTTCCAATACAATGTTCGACTCAACCCCAAGAAATGCATCTTTGGGGTTCTCTCTGGGAAGCTTTTAGGCTTCATCATTTCCCTTCATGGCATTGAGATTGATCTCGCTAAGATAAGAGCTATAATCGAGATACCGCCACCTACCAATCTAAGGCAACTTCATAGCCTGCAAGGGAAGCTTCAATCTATTCGTCACTTCATCTCACAGCTTTTTTACCAATGTCAACCCTTTCATCACCTCTTCAAGAAGGACATCTCCTTTAATTGGGATAAGGATTGCCAAGAGGCTTTTGAGGCTCTTAAACATAATCTTGTCTCTCCACCAGTCCTTATTCCATCTAAAGATGACCAACCTTTCTATCTTTACATTTTAGCAACAAATCATTCTTTAGGTGCCATGATCGCGCACCGAGACGAACAACATCGTGAGCAAGCGGTTTATTATATAAACCAAATGCTCATTGATTATGAAACTTGATATACTCATACCAAAAAACTTTGTTTGGCATTAGTCTTTGCTGCTACTAAACTCCATCATTATCTTCTCAATCACAAAACTTATGTCATCACCCACACTGACCCCCTCAAATACATGCATTCTAAGCCATACCAAACCAACGTATGGCTCGTTAGCTCATGCTTCTTGCTGAGTTCAATTTGAAATTCATCCAACAAAAATCTATAAAGGGGCAAACAATCACTGAATAACTAGCAGATGCCCTTCTACCTGACAAACAACCTTCTCACTGTGAATTCCCTAATGAATCCATCGCCACGTTATCCACCGATGACATTTTCTATCAAATGACAATGTTCTTTGACGGGTCTAAATGTCAACATGGTGGGGGTGTGGGGGTCATTCTCATCCCTCACGAGGGTGAGCCCATGCCCCTATCTTTCAAACTTGACTTTGAATGTACCAATAACATGGCTAAATATGAAGCCTTAATTTTGGGACTTCAAACCACCCTTTTCCTAGGCATCAAGACCATCAACATCTTTGGCGACTCACAACTAGTCGTCAATCAAATCAATGGTTCATATCTTTGTAAAAATGAAGTTTTGCAAAGGTACAAACACCGTGTTGACACCCTACTAGAATATTTTGACCATTACCTCTTGCAAGCTGTTCCTCGATCTATGAATAAGTTTGTTGATACTATGGCTTCTCTCACCTCACGCATTCAATCCTCATCTTCTTCCTCAAGAATTTATGTTATGGTACATCATTTGGCATTACCTTCATATATCTCCACTAACATCAACCTCGTCAACACCATTGACTCTAGTCCACACGAAGTTTGGTATAAACAACTTGTTGACTACTTAACTTTTTCTATTGTCCCTCTTGATCTCTCTAGCAATGCGCGATGCACTTTTATCAAAAGCACAGCTCGATATACTATGCTAGGGGGTATTCTCTATAAAATAGGTTTTGATGGCCTCCTTCTTTGATGTCTAACCTCCACTGAAACATCTCATGCCATTAAACAAGTCCATGATGGGATTTGTGGAGGGCATTTCAGTGGTAACTCGGTTGCAAAGCACATCCTTCGCTTGGGCTATTATTATCCCACTCTTCACCAAGACTGTAGCGATTATGTTTGGTGTTGTATCAAATGCCAACAACACGCTAACTTACTTCACGTCCCTAGCCACGCTCTACAAGTTGCTAAGGATTTCTGGCCTTTTTCACAATGGGGCTTAGATCTAATTGGTGAGATTAACCCTCATTCATCTCTTCGACATCAGTCCATTATCACCGCAACTGAATACTTCACTAAATGAGTGTAAGTTGTTCCTCTCATCTCCACTAAAGCTGAAAAAATCATCAATTTCATCAACACCCATATCATCTATCATTTTGGTGTACCCCACAAGATCATCACTGATAACGGCAAATCATTCAAAAACAAAACTGTCCATAAACTTTGTGACTCATTTGGCATCAAGCTCAGCTTCTCCTCGCCTTATTACCCACAAGCAAATGGGCAAGCTGAGGCTTTTAACAAAATCTTAACCAAAATTCTAATGAAGGTGGTCAATGATACTGGAAGGGATTGGCACATTCACATTCCCTTCGCTTTATGGGCCTATCGCACTAGCATCCGAACCCCTACGGGTGCTACACTTTTCTCTTTAGTGTATGAAATAGAGGCTGTCCTACCTCTTGAAATACAAATACCTTCTTTACGCATCTCTTTGCATGACATACTTTCTAACGATGACTTTCATCAAGATCGGTTGGCTCAACTTGAGTTACTTGATGAACGTCGCCTTACTGCCCTTAACCATCTCCATGTCTATCAAAATCGTATCAAACGTGCCTATAACAAAAGTCTGAGAGAACACGATTTCAAAATTAGAGATCTTGTCCTCAAAGAAAACCAACACGTGACCAATATGGAAAGAAGTAAATGAGGCAAGTTTGCTCCTAATTGGCTCAGACCTTCTATCATAACACACAAGTATGGATCAGGGACTTATCGTCTATCTTCTCTTGAAGGCTGGCCAGAACCTGAGCCCCTTAATGCCTTGCAACTATGACCATTATAATGTTAATCAAGTACTCATTCACTTGATCTTTAACTTGAGCTCATCCCTTGAGCAACCCCTGTCATCCTCATTCCTATTCCCTTCTTTTCCTACAAACATTAGTTAATCCTTTTTGCATTATTGCTTTGTCGTACTAAAAAGGGAAACACTTAAACCTCTATAAGCTAGTCCATGACTAAAACTTTAGTCCACAAAACATATAAAACTAGGATGCCTAATCAAAGGTCATAAAACTATAAATGTAGACTACTCCCTCGAAGGACAGCTGCATAATTGCTGTAATTGATAGACTGTTCCCTTGAGGGATATCTATTCAAAGACATTCAACCATACAAAGAAAAATATAGACCAATCCCTCGAAGGATGGCTATGCCCAAATCTTGCTACAAATAGCACACTCTCAAAAGCTTCCCGCATCAATCAGCTTCACATATGACCACAAAACAAAACAACATCCCCATGTAGACTTCCCGCATTGATCAGTCTACACCAAAAAAAATAAAAAAAATTATTGACTGACAAGCTATTAAGTCATGGACTTGCCTATAGTCGTTCTCAGGGTCACCTATAAAAGGGGCAAAGTTATCCTTGCTAAAAAGGGTTTTGCTATCCTCTCATATCACATAATCAAACTTATCACCCCAACATACTCAAGGGATTTTGAGCTCACTTAATGTCAAGTGATTCGAATACTTCTCTAACATCAACCAATGGTCAACGACATAATGCATGAACGGGGCTTTTGTTTGCAAAAACCCTTATCTATGCCATCACTATAGTCCTTGTCCATGAAAGAGCAATGTGCCTTTCACTTCTTACACCTTGGTCACATACAACCAAACCAAAAACCCAACCAAACCAACCAAACCTTTTTCAGACCACTAACATTCTCATAGCCTATTCACACTAGTTTCTATGGAAACCAATACACATGGAAACTATCAACCACATAATTTATGTCAAGCATAAACCATTACTTGCTGAAGCATAAACATACTCATTTTATTTTTAGCATACACCATCACATATATGGAAAATTGCTAGGGATGAAAACCTATACAACCAATGTTACAGAATACACCATCACCTAATATGGAAAAGGCTGTAACATCATCATACACTCACACAACCAATGTTACAGAATACACCATCACATAATATGGAAAAGGCTATAACATCATCATACATTCATCATTTCAAGCATGTACCATCATACATATGGGAAATGCTAAACAACCCTAACATGACCAAACCAACCTATTGACCTCTTTGACTCCTTCCTCCCTTTTGGGGAGAACTACATTGGCTTGAGGCCCTTCGAATAGGGGCTATGTAGGCAGCACTTAGTTGACACATAGTCTTCTAAGGTTAGCTTGGCCATCCACTCATCCATTCGCCCATTTGTCTCCCTAATGACGTCAGCCATCACATTCGTTTGTCCGTCTATCTGATGGACCAACCATATTACCTTTAACCATGACTTAACCTAGTCAAACCCAATCCATAACCTACCCTCTTCTTCCCTTTTGGGGAGAAATACATTGGCCTGAGGCCCTTCAAATAGGGGCTATGTAGGCAACACTCAGATAACACAGAGTCTTCTGAGGTTAGCTCGGCCACATTCATTTGTCTGTCTATCTAATGGACCAACCATATTACCTTTAACCATGACTTAACCTAGTCCAACCCATAGCCCATAACCTCGACTCCTTCCTCTATTTTGGGGAGAACTACATTGGCTTGAGGCCCTTCAAATAGGGGCTATGTAGGCACCACTCAGATAACACGGGGTCTTCTGAGGTTAGCTCGGCCACATTCATTTATCCATCTATCTGATGGACCAACCATATTACCTTTAACCATGACTTAACCTAGTCAAACCCAATCCATAATCGACTCTCTTCCTCCATTTTGGGGAGAACTACATTGGCCTGAGGCCCTTCAAACAAGGGCTATGTAGGCAACACTCAGTTGACATGGGGTCTTCTGAGATTGGCTCGGCCATTCCTTCATCCGTCCCTCTAATGGACCAACTATCTATACCAACCCAAAATCATGACCAAACAACCCACCCTGACACTGAATGAGTTACCTAAAATTCTCATGGGGCACATTGGAGATCACATACATCTCCCTGACCACAACACATGCCACTTGAGATCATACCATGACTCAACCCAACTCGACCAATAACCTTGGAGATCACGACTATCTCCTCAGACCACGACCACTTTTGAGACAACTATGCCTTGGTTGTTTTGATTGCATATGCTACCTCACGAATAGCTAGCAAATTGTCCACAACCCTTACACATATTGCTAGATCATGAGCAAGTTGATCCCCAATATGTGTTTGTGTTTTTTAGGAGCACTTCCTGAGCCTGGGATACTTGGAACACGATGACCATTGGAGCTACAGCTTGGATCGAATAACCCAATTAGTTACAACTAAATGCTGGGGCCTAGTTATTTTGATTTTAGCACTCCTCAACCTTTGACTACGACAATTTGACCTACCTATCACGTGAAGTGGTATACGCACAATCTCAACTATTATAGTGTTCACACTCCAAATTCACCATACCCATCCACTATCTATCAAATCAGCACTCGATATCAGGTTACCTTCCCTCGACTCCCACTTTGAGGGGGAATACTTCATCCCACATCTGGGGCAACCAAATCCTATTTTTGTCTTGTAGTTCATCAGAACAACCAACAGGACAAAAATGACCTTATCTCATACCTGGGGCAACTTACTCCTATTTTTGTCTTGCAGTTCGTCAAGAACAACCAACAAGACAAAAAGGGGCAAATGTAGACACCAAAATAGTGTCAACCCCCCCTTTTTAACTTCAACATGCCTAACCTATACTTTATTAATTTAAAATACTTATTTTAAATTAATAATCCCCCCTAGACACCTCACCTTGGATTCCTAGCTCTTAGGCCATTTATCACCCTATGACTAATCATAATTACCTAAGACCTAATTTTAACTCTCCCACTAACTCTCACACCTATTAAACCCACCTTTGGACCATTTAACAATGACAACCGAACTTGACAGATGGAAAAATGGGCAAAAGGATAAAAATAGCCTTTTTTCCCATTTTCTAGCCACTGACGTTGGTTAACAATCAACCGACGCTAGCAGTATCGCCGACGTCGATTGCTTAAAACTAAATTTCGACCTCGACTGCAAATCGAATGTGAATTCTCTTGCTCCTAGGATCCAAATTCTTTCTCTCCCAGACTTTGAAACATCAAAGGCAAGCTGTAGGATGAGGCATCAACATTCTATCATCACTCTCCAGCTATAGAAGCTCTGTAGAATTCACTCCAGGCATTGGATTGGAAGGTTGTACGAAGTCTTCTACATCAGCTGCATCAGGAACAAGTCTTCTACACTTTTGGTTCTCCACTAAGAGCTAAGTATTCTTTTGGTTTATATTTTAGTATTTTTAAAATGCATTGGTAATTAGTCCATTGGCTATTTCTGAGTACTGTTGAGACCAAATCCAACTTTCTTCTTGGAGAGGCTGAAAAGCCTTTCTTTCATCCCAACCCATTTTGACAACCTGTCCCCTACCTTTATCCTTCCTAAGACTCTGTCCATTGTCTTGCATCCTGGCACAACCCTTTTGAATCTCCCAAACCATTCTGTTGACCACAGACCTCAACCAAAAACCCGTCCAAGGCCCATTGCCCCTATCGACATCGGCATCAAGGCCCATTTCTCCTATCGACATCGGTAGCCTTACCAACGTTGGCAACATTAACCAATCGATGATGGTAGACTAATTGGCATCGGTGACTGTGAGAGGTAGATTAAAAGAATCAAGTATGCATTATCTCTATTTCTCTTTCTTAGTTTTTCACCATTTCTTTTATCTGACACTCTTTTTATCAAAAAGTGGACTGTCATCCCTTAAGGTAGCTTTTATGCTTCTAGGACCGAGCATGTGCTTGGCAATCTACCATATATCTATCTAATATTTTCTTTGTTTGAGTCTTTCTATCTATAGGTGTGTCCTCCACAGCCAAAGAGGAGCTCCTACAACGTCTGGATATGATGCGCAACTTCATCCAGGTATCATCTAACCCCTGACCATTAACCCTTAGTTTCTTATTTCTTATGAATGTGAAAAGCAAAAATGAGAAAGAAACACTTGATGCTGCACACTTACCCAACCTTCTCAATTCCTCATGATGTGGTAGTGGCAGATGTCCCTCCTTAATTTTCCATCTACTTATCTAGGGATTTTACATCCAAGATAGGTGGCTACTTAGCAGCGAATTGGTCTTATCTAGTTTTTAGAACCAATTATGGGACTAAAGTCAAGATTGAATTTTAGCCACTCTACAGAGATCATCTAGAACCTTACTCAAGGCAGAAAATGTCAGCTACGCCATCATTGACCAAGAGGAATCCCAAGTAGACCAATCTCCATCCTCTGCCCTTGAAGGAGTTGTGGACCTACTCTTAGATGAATGGGGAAGTGACAACTTCAAGCATGATCCTTACAAGTTCATAGAGGAGGTAGGCCTCAAAATTTATTGCATACATGAAGAAGGTACTTTCATACCAAATCTAATGAAATCCAACTAGGAAAGCTTAGGTCTATGGCAGCTATTCTTCGATGGTTCAAGAAGTAAGTTGGGAGTTCATGGTGGAGCGGTGTTAGTCTCTCCTTCAAAAGAGAGGTATTTTCAGCTTTCCAATTCTAATTTTCCTACACATGCAATGTTTCAGATTATGAATCCCTCATCCATGGTTTGGAGTGGGTGAGGAAAATGGGAATAAAAGAGCTACAAGTTTTGGGTGGCAGCGAGCTGATTGTCAATTAAGTAAGAGGCCAGAATTTGACAAAGAATTCTCTACTAAAGTCCTACAAACATAAGGTATGGGACTTAGTATAAAATTTCTTTGCTTTCAATATTTTCTCCATTATTAGAGAGCAGAACAAACAAGTAGATAGGTTGGTAGTAGTTGGTGCCCAGTTTGATATCCCTCAGGAGATAGGCTGAGACCACAGCTCACATCATTTGAAGGTAGTGATCCAACCCTCTGTGCCTAACAATATCACCAACTGGCAGGTCTTCAACAACAATTAGAAAATAGCACTCTTCTTGTAGGAAGAAGCTGAGTTTGCTACAAAAAACTAGGTTAAACTGTAGTAGCAATATGGTAGCCAAATTATTCAGCTGAAGAACAATAATCTCCCCAAAAGTTTGGTCACTCTAGAGAGTATCTTCAATGGAGATGACCAATTGAGAAGCGACAAGGAATGCATTGCAAAAAAGGAGGAGCACCATGAAGAGGTGGAAATATTTAAGGTTAAGCTGCTTGCACTTCAAAAAGTGTGCATAGACTGTGAAAGGCAGGCCTTCATCTTGTTGTGCCAAGAATTTGCCGATATCTTCTCTTGGGAGTATAGTGATTTGAAGGGTTTTGACCCAAGTTTGGCCCATCACACCATTGTTCTAGAAGAAGGTGCCAAACCAACCAAGTAGAAGTAGAGTCCTATCAACCCAATGATTGAGCCTCTCATGCGCAAGGAGCTCACCAAGTTGATTGAGTCTAGGATAATATTTCTAATCAAACACTCTTCTTGGCTGGCCAATCTTGTTCCTGTCTGAAAAAAGAATGGGGAGACCAAATTGTGTGTCAATTTTAGAGATTTCAATTGAATCTCTTTGAAAGACCATTATCCTCTCCAAATCATGGAGCAGATCCTTCAAATGGTGATAGGTAGTGAGCATTTCTCCTTCTTGGATGGGTATTCAGGATACAACCAGATCTTGGTACAAGACTGTGACCAAAACAAGACAACCTTCACAACTAAGTGGGGAATGTTTGCTTATAGGAAGATGCCTTTTAGACTGTCTAATGCTAGTGCCACCTTACAATGAGCTATGGACATGGCCTTTCAAGGCCTAATAAATAATATTGTACTAGTATATCTTGATGATGTGACAGTTTTCTCCAAGGAAGCAAGCCTACACATGAAACACCTCAGGCAAATCTTTGAGAGGTGTAGAGAGTTTGGTATCTCTCTCAATCCTAAGAAATGTGTGTTCATTGTCTACAAGGGAAAGCTCTTTGGTCACATTGTTTCTTCGAAATGTTTGACTATTAACCCAGAAAGAGTTTGCTCCATCCTAGAGCTATCCTTGCCTAAGCACAAGAAAGGCCTGCAAAACTTCTTCGGCAAGATAAATTTCATATGAAGATTTATCCCAAATTTTGTGGAGATGGTCAAGCCATTGACCTCTATGCTGAGGAAGGGTCAGGAGGTCACATGGATAGCACTGAGAAAAGACAGTTTTTAAGAAATCAAGCAGGCAATGAAGAGGTAATCTTTGCCATGCTTACTCAAGAAAGTGATGATAACCTTGAGTAACCAATTGCATTTTTTATCCAAGGTCTAGAAGGTTTTGAAGTCAGATACACATATGTGGAAAAGCAAGTCTTGGTAGTCATACAAAGTCTAAAGAAATTCAGACACATGCTGTCCAATAGCAGAATTGACCTCATGGTTCCACATCCCGGCATCAGAGATTTCTTGATCAATCAAGACCTAAATGAGAAGAGAGCAGGGTGGATCACTAAGGTGATGGAATATGATGTAGATATCAAGATCACCAAATTGGTAAGAGGGAGAGGCCTGTGTCAACACCTCACTACAGAATTTAAGCAACAAAAGGAGGACTATCTACTAATTCATGATGCAGCTACAATAGAAGAACCAGCTGTCATGAAGGATTGGACATCAGACGTGAGGCATTTCCTTCTCACTAGTGAGTGCTCACAGGGCCTTGATAGGACCAAGAGGAGATATTTTAGACTCCAGTGTCTCCCTTATGTCCTGATTAATGGAGTGATATTCAAAAAGGACTTATCAAGAGTCCTTTTAATATGTTTAGATGTAGGACAGGCTGACAAGGTGTTGTCTGAGTTCCATGATGGGCCAGTCAGTGGTCATTTTGCTCCTAGGGCTACTACAACAAGAATAATGAGAGCTGGCTATTTCTGGTCTACTCTTTTTAGGGACACCAATGCCTAGGTGCAAAAGTGCCAAAAGTGCATGCTTTTTTATGGGGAGTAATGGTTGGCTACCATGCCTTTACAACCTATTTAGGTGGAGCAGCCATTCATGCAATGGGGCCTAGAATTCATAGGGATGATTAATCCTCCCTCCAGTGCTGGACACAAGTGGGTTCTGACTACCACAAATTATTTCACAAGATGGTAGAGGCTGTTGCTCTGAAAGAGGCCAATGAAAGTGAGGTCCTAGATTTTTATGAGGACTTGGTGACAAGGTTTGAGGTTATAACAACTATAATCTCAAATAATGTGTTAGCTTTTTTGGGAACCAAAACAAGTTAATGGGCATTGAGATATGGTATATATCTCAACACTTCATCTAATTACTACCCATAGGGGAATGGGCTAGTTGAGTCTACAAATAAGAACCTGATCAGGATCATCAAGTGAACCATGGAGGAGAATCAGAGGACTTGTCATGCCAAGTTGAAAATAGCCCTGTGGGTGGATAGGGTCACTTCGAAGAGGGAAATTGGCAACTTGCCATACATGCTTGTATATGGAAGGGAAGATAGGCTCCCCATTTCACTTGAATTGCCATCCTTAGACCTCACTCTCCAGCTGCAATTAGAAGAATGAAATAACATGGAGGTTAGGCTATGCGAGTTGATGGAGCTCCAAGAGATGAGGGACCAGGCTATGGCTTCTATGACCAGTTGTCAACAGTAAACAAAGAGACACTTCGACAAGAAATCTTCATCAAAAGGTTTCTTTGAAGGAGACATTATCTTGAAATGGGATGAGGACCAAGCTAAGCCTGGAAAGCATGTAAATTTTGATGCCCTATGGAGTGGCTCATATGTAATCACTCAGTGCAAGTAGCATAATGCATTCCAACTCTCCAAGTTGGATGGTGAAGAACTATATATCCCAGTTAATGGGATACATCTTAAGCATTGCCATTGAGTCCCTTTTCATCATGTATATATTTCCCTTGATTTTCTCCTACTTTCCCTAAGTGCTTTCGGCACATGTTAGTAGTTTTTCTTAGCTTTGTTTTTTTCATTTCCTTTTGAGGTAAATCGTCATGTTTGGTTCTAGAATTTATCAGAGCTATGACTGATCTTTAACTTACATTCTAACTCTGTGCCCAATGGATTTTGAGGCAACTGGCTTCTAAGCATAGCAGGCATACTTCCCCTAGGAGCCACCAATTTGTTGACCATTTTTTGCCTAATAGGCCAAAAATCAGTCCCCTTCTCCCCTTGCTATTCTAGGCCAATTCATTTTTGATTTTACACAAGTCTAGGAATTTATACAGACTCTACAAGACTATTTCTATGGACTTCACAAGGACTTCTATGAACTCTATAGGTTTAGTCTTTTGGCACATGAAGAATCAGTTCAGAGAGTGCTGGGTTTTTAGCAAGGTTTCTTCAGGCTCTTATCTAAAGAAAATCACAAGGAAGGTTGGCATCATTGAACCCTTGAACCATTGGACCGGTTTAATGCCTTGGTTCAATGCCTTGGTTCAATTAGCAAGTTCATCTCTCAAGTTTAATGTCTTGGTTTAATCATCTTTGGTTCAACACTTGGTTCAATCAGCCTTGGTTCAATGCTTTAGCTCATTGGTAGGTTCAAAGCTCAAGTTCATCATTTTGGTTCAACGGCCGAGTTTAACAGTTTCAATTTAATGCCTCAGTTCATCGCTTGGTTCAATGCTCCTAGTTCATTTGCCTTGTTTCATCAGCAAATTTCAACACAAAGTTCAATGGCTTGGGTTCATTAAATGGTTCAAAGCCTTGGTTCATCGTGACAGGTTCAAAGGCTTGTTTTAAAGTGGCACAGTTTAATCAAATGGTGCACAGTGTTGAACCATTGAACCATTGAACCATTTTTGGTTCAAGCGGTTGGTTCAAAGGAATGGTTCAAGCATTTGGTTCAAGTGGCAGGTTCAAAGGCTTCGTTCAATAAGAAAGTGGCACACAGTGTTTAACCGTTGAATCGTTGAACCATTTTTGGTTCAATCGGTCGGTTCAATGGCTTGGTTCAAGGGAGCGTCCTAGAGCCAAAAGACAAGTGCCCTTGCAGAGGGTAGTTCTGAGTCCAAAAGCCCTTGTGGAGGGTAGGGAGCACTTCAAAGGCAGCTGAAGGATTTCCAAGGATGCAAAAAGACTTAAGGCTTTGAATTCCTTCAGACTTTTTGTCCGATGAAATTCCTTCGGACAAAAAGTTTGAAGGAATTCAGAGGAAAGTTGTAGCCAAAGAACTCGAAGACAAAAGGACAAAAGAATGAGACAATTCTTGTAGACTTTTTGTCCATGGGAAAATTTTCTCCAGAAAAATTCCTCAAGAAGAAATTTGTAGAAAAGGGCCGCAATAATTTTCCAAGGACGGTGACGTCCCAGAAACTATCAATTTTAAGGAGATAGATTAGTCATTGGTTTTCAAACTATGATGGGCCTAAGAACATAAAAATTTACACCAAGAAAGCCAGAGCATTGAAGGTGCCAAGTGGCAACCGTGGAAGACTTTGGAATGCTTTTTTAGGAGTAACGAAACATGCCACGTGTACCCTGCAAGGCTCGATAGAAGCTGACAAGTGTCAAACATCCACGGTCTCTTTCTTGTCCCACAGAGAAAGGTGGTAGGCCCTGATGAATTGTTAAAGAGAGTGGAAGTTGCCATGCATCAGCATCCATGTTTCAAAGTGTCTTATGAGTTTCAAGGCGACAGGCATGCAAATGTCAAACTTTGTAGGAATGAATAACCATTGGTTTTCAAACAAATGGTGTGAACCCAAAGGAATTCAAAGACTAAAGTCTGGAAAGACAAAGAACTGGTAGAGGTAACCTGAGAGATGAAGGGGGCAGAAACTGAGAAGGCAGTCCAAATGGAAAAAAGGAGGTGAGTTATATCTACAGTTGAAACAGTGTCTGCCAATTGATTACCAAGAGGCACGAACAAGAAATGAACGGTGCAACTCATCTTCCCCATTCTGCATTAATTAGCAGGCAAGCCACAAAATGTCTTAAAAGAGTAGTCTTTTGTAGACAAATGGTGGCCCATAATTTCACCTTGAAGTAAGGGGCTGTCATAACATTACCTTTGAGCGGCTTTCCTCTTCCCAATGCCCAGTGCACACATGGGTCATTTGTAAAAAGGGCACTAAAAGGCCTCCTTTCTTCCTCTATATATTGTAGACTTGTCATTTGGAAAAGGATCTGTCACATTTTTAAGGTGAATCCCTAGCAAAATTTCACCTAAAATCAATAAATGCATTTTTACCTCTATTCTGGTTAGATATCTCTGTGTGTGTTTGAGTGTTAGTTTTGTGTTAGTCATTGCTTTCTAATGCTTTCACAGGGTTAACACCAACGCATCTAGTGTCTATAAGGTGCCATTCCTACAAGTGAAAAGGAGAGATACACCTGGAAGTGCAAAGACAAAAGAAGATAATATAGAGTGTGCCCCTTCCACAACACCTATAGTGAGTCCCTATTTTTTGTGTGTTCCATTAAAACCTCCCTGTTAAGTTCTTGCAGCCTGGTCCTTTTGCCAGTTTAAAGTGTACGTGTGTGTTTGTATGGTTTCAAGTGTGAGTGTGAGTAGGTCGAAACATTTGGTGAATCACCTCTTTTAGGGTAGTTTTGTTTTCCTCTAATCCTTCTCCCTTTTCACCCCCATTACATATCTATATACCTATATTAGCACTTCTTAGAACAACTCAGATGCATCAAAGGGAGCTAGCCCTTATCTAGAGACTCTCCCCTCTAGCTTCACCAGTCCCACAGGTGAGAGGGGAGTTTCCATTTTGACGTGTGGAAGGTAGGAGCTCGGCCTCCTGCCCTGGGTGCAATCCACTGCATCAACAATAATCACCCTATGGCATGCTCCAAATGAGTTAAATAGAGGGAAACTTGGTTTTAATACCTTTAAGTGTATTCATTCCTTGAATATTTAATTTTAAATAATTAAATGGTCTATAATGTTTTAGATTGTCTATCATAAGTGGACATTTATTTCTACATGTTTCCTTATAGGTTTTTCATGAACAAGCTAGATCTTTAGGATATACATGCCAAAATCACGTGTGATCATTTACAAGTTTTGCATGGATCAAGATGTATGATTGGGAATACCTATAAAAGTGAGGTGTGATTATATGCAACTCCAAGATTTGTTTATTTAATTATTTAATATATCATTTTCAAAATTAGATTAAAAATAAGGCATTTATAGCCACCTACCTTTGATATTGACACTTGGAAACATTATTTTTATCTTATATTTTACATACATGACTTGTGTGTATATGTTTTACTCTTTCTCACATCCTATGCTATCTATTTATCTATACAGGGACTTTGCCAACCCAATTTAACGTCATGCACATACATGATATTCATTGTTTGTGCCATATTACTCTAAAGTCCTAAGCGGATCATCATTTTATTCCAAATCATTATTTCTCTCTTCCTAGATAGTGTTATAAAAAATTATATGTTAGAGGTTATTGGTAGTTTATACATTTTTTGGAAGTGTCTGTATTACCCCTCATGAGGAGTCACCTTCGCCTTGTCGATTTGGGCCATTGCCAATAGTGACACCCCTTAGTTGTGAAGAAAATCAAATTTGTGGTTTCCTCCTTGTGTTAATGGATTAATTTTTATCAATTATTTAAGGACTAATTAAACTTAAACTTACACACATTTATCATATATTTTATATTCCTAAAATTTGTCATTATTTTAAAATGGAATATTAAAAGGGTCATGGGTCTCCTAGGAAGGTTATGAGCCATGTTAAGTAGGATTTTTATAAAGCATGCAACCCTTAGGGTCCTAACCTTGTTGGTAGGCTTGACCCACTAGTTAAAGTGTGTAGGAAGTTGTGTAAGATAATTAAATTATTTAAAAAAATGCCCATGTGAGTATGTAATAAAATTAATTAATTGTGTAAGAAAGAGGGTTACTTGTACACGTAAACCCACGTGACACTTTAAATAAATTCATTAAGTTTGGAATAAAAAAATGGGTATTGTAAGAAATATATAGGTCCTTTTATGACACTAAAATGACCCTTGTAAGGAAGGTATGCTCCTCCATTAATCATATTTGGTAGAGGATTGAAGGAGAAAATTTTATTTAACCCCCCACGAATATATAATTTCATTTTTTGGATAACTATGGGAAGAGCTTGTTGGGAGGAGGTGCTTGGAAAGAGGAGATTGGGAGGATATTGTTAGAGTTTTAGAAGTTCAAGACTTGCTTGTCAAATGGTGGAGAAATAGTTAGGCCTATTTTGTATACTATCCCTTTTGTGTTTTTTTTTATGTGTTTGAAAATAGTTATAGTTGTGATTAAATTTCTTTTAAGATTTGTGTGAATCAAAGTAAGGAAATTATTAGATTGGAAAAGTTCAAAAGTATAATAGACCTAGACAAGCTCTCTTTACCACTCTCTTTTGATAAGTAGTTAGTGAAATAAAAAGCCCTAGTTTGAACTCCTTATATCTCTCTCTCCTCTCTCTTCTTATCTATCTTGAAATTGGAGTAAATAATCTTGTCTTCTTTGTGTTGAAAATTAATTTTTTACTTATTTTCTTCATTTTGAACAAAAAGGAAATTCAAAGCATTAAGTTTATTTATAAAATGATTAGGCAAATGGAATTAAAAAGAGTCAACTTTTAGTAGTTTTTAAAATTAGTTAAGCCCTAAATTATTAACTAACAAATAGATTTTGGTGTAATGAACACATGTGTGTATATACTTAAATTGTATATATAGATATATAAATTAGGTAATTGTTGAAATAATTGGTCTTCTCCCTCTTATACTTATGCAATGTGAGAAGTGGTTCTTTGCTAGCTAATTTATAACGAAAAATATATCCACTTCCTTCTGCTCTCCTTCTTGTTGAGTCAAAAACAAAAAATAAAATTAAGGTTTCGAAATTTATTACATTATTTGGTTATTACATGTAATATATGGAAAAGTTTTTTGTTTAAATCTATTCTTTATACTTAAATGTGCATGTTGAATATTTATATGTGGGTGAACATATTCATTAAATTAATAATAAATAAAAATTATTAAATTGGATTATGTGTATATATATAATAAATAAAAACATTAATCAAATGATAAATTGAATTGTAAGGAATATAACATGCAAGTGTGATGATGATGATGATGATGAAGAAAAAGAAGAAGAAGATGGAGGGGTGATGACTACGATAACCCCAATCCCCGATGCTTTAATTAAAAGAATGGGAGGGGGTTGGATAAAATCATCATAGTTACATAGGTCTTGGAAAGGTCATCCCTAATAAACCTAGCTAAATCTTGATGACCCTACACAATAAGGGCTAAGAATAGTATATAATAAAAATAAATAAATGAATATCTATGTGTGTGTGTGTAAAATGAAAATGAAACAAAAAGGGATAAATGAATATAAAAAAGAATTATATATATATATATATATATATATATATATATATATATATATATATATATATATATATATATATATAGTTTTGTTTCAAATTAAAATTAAATAAAATATATAAATATATTTTCATATGTTGAAATATTTTGTATGTACAATACGTATGTACTCCAAGTAAGTTTATATATATATATATATATATATATATATATTTGTTTCAAATTAAAATTAAATAAAATATATAAATATATTTTCATATGTTGAAATATTTTGTATGTACAATACGTATGTACTCCAAGTAAGTTTAGTATTTATAATATTTTGTGACTCCACCTTGTAATATATTCCCATACCCTCCTCTAACCTCCAACAAAATGGAAGGAAAGAAATGAGGACAAGTAAGAGATTTGACTTCTCATAAATAAATTTAAGATAACTTTTGAAATATAAATTTAATTATGGAGATTCACCTAATCCAAAAATGGAGAGTTTGTCAAGTATCAAACATTTAAATTAATATTAATGCCTTGCCAAATTAATTAATACCTAACCCTCATCTCTTATCTATTTAAAATGAATTAAGACATTGTAATTAAACTCTTCAAAATATTCTATTAAATCAAGATATATATTAATTAAACCTTTTATTATTAGTTTTGGTTTTAAAAAATAGCTCCCACATTTAAAATTATAAAGTAATTAGTTTCAACAAATTAATTCTAAAAATTGAATCAAACAATTACGTTGAATTTTATGCGTTTTGGATAAGTAAACTTTGAAACTATAATTTTATTTCACAAAATATTCCTCCAACCATGAGTTAGGGAAGCTTTGTAACTAATAACATTGAATAGATAAAAAAATATATTTACTATTAAACTATCCAAAATAATTTTAATGTTGTTAATATACCAAATGCATCATATTAAGTTAGCAAAATCTAACAATGATAAGTAATTAGTTTACTTTAAATTCAATCTATTTCCATATATTTTAATTGGAATCAAATAATTTAAGAAGGTTATTTTGATTAAAATTGTTTATTCAATATTGATTCATATTTAATATGTTATTAATTAAAATTGACTCACTTAAAGAAACTTTATAAGTAACTACTTGTTTACTTAACTCAAGAATGTGATTAATATGTTTTTAATGTGAGTGTATAACATAGGGAAAACTATATGGGCCAAGTTATAAATATCCTTTCTAACATGAACCCCTTAGTTCCTCAAATGGATTCCATAATTAATTTTTCAAGAAAATAAAATTTGAGTCTTTCGATCAAATAATAAGTTTTGAGATATTCAACCTTATTGAAACCCTTTTGGAAATTAAATGAAATAAATATCTAAATTAGGAATTTACTGAAATGGAGACTTGGAACTAATTCAATTAAGATATGAGATAGATAAAAATAGTTGAATAATTTTTAAATCCATCAAATAGTATCATTTTTTACAATTATGAAAGTTGAAAACATCAAATAGTATCATTTTTTACCAATTCTGGAATGTGTTTTCAACAATAAATTTTCAATTACATTTTCTTGCCTTTGAAATTGATTTGGAATTGGTGAAAATAAAGCACTAAAAAATGAAAATTTATAAATCTAAAAGTTGTAACTAAATTTTAATAGGTTAAAATAATCAGTCATTTATTTGAATAATGTTACTACAAGTTTCTAATATTTTTAGTGATGCAATTTTGAAGCTATTATTACAAATAATTTTGTAAAGCATTCCTATCAACTGTTAAATTCATTTCAGAATGCTAAGTAAAAATTTTGATTTCTTCCAAATAAAAATATTTCAATGGCTAAAACACATTACCTATAATTTAAAAGACATGTCTTAATACTCAAAAAAAATTATCTCTTTATTTGTGATTTAATACAAAGGTGTTTTATACCTAATTTATCAGCTTAGAGATTAGTGTGCTTAGCATTATTTGGTCATAGTTTGTGTTGTAGTGTTTGATTTAAATGTGTTATTACTTAACATAAATTAGTATGTAGCTAACTTACACTCTTCTTGCCAAGCTATTTTTTATAGTCTTAGTTTATATTTTGAATTGTAAACACATTTTTTTAAATTAAGGCTTTAATTGTGTTAAGACAAGGTATGGGAAAGGTGTCATGTTAGTGGTAGACTTAAAATGTACTTTTGGAGTTATACTTATTTCACCAAAATCAGACTTTATAAGCCTAGATGCACTGATTTATGTATGTTTCTATGCATCTTTTAAACTCTTTTTAGTGCCTAACTACATTTGGGCCAACTAACGGTCATGGTGTTACTCACAATCAGTAACTACGTTAGTTTAATCATATGAACTAACACTCATTTAAGAATGAATGAATTAAAAAATAAATTTTATTCTATGTAAGAAGGTGGTCATTATATATATATATATATATATATATATATAGAGAGAGAGAGAGAGAGAGAGGGTATGGGCATAGATAACTAACTCTTACGACCCTCCCCTAGTGTATATGTTAATAACTAATTTATTGAAATCTCTTGTAACTCAAACGTTAAAAACTAACTCTTAGAGAGTTTATCCATATAACATATTTCTAAAGCGATTTTCCTTATGTGTTCATATTATTCTAGTTTTTACATTCATAGTATGCTTAGTTTTTATGTAACAAACCTTGTTGTGTCTCTAGTAAGTTTGCTTGTGTCTTTGTTTTAACCTTGGTCATTGATAGAAATATGCTTGAGAGATAGAGCTTCTCCATTCAATGTAACATAGATTATTGAGACTTATAATCTTATTAGGACAAAGGAATGTAGGCTCCTTTATCATTGCTTTTGATCATTTTTTTTAATTATCTATGATAATGCATTAGCATAAACACACACACCTTGATTTTTCAAGGTGTTTCATGATAAGTAATTTTTTAATGTGTCATTTTCCCTTGATTTTGACATCTAGAGCTTATATAAGATCATTTGAGTCATTTTAGCATGTTCCTTGTTGTTTGAGTGTCAACCCTCTTTCGGTGATGATGTCTTGTAAAGAATACCCATCACAAGTTCAAGTAGAACTACATCTAACCATGATTATAAGAAGTGGATATGTAAGTTGTTTAAGTTGTTGGGGCATCAGGTCTAAGCCATATAATAGGTTAAGGATGTCTTGTCATTGTTACTCACGTTAGTCTAGTATGATATTTTTTGAATAACTTTATGCAAAATAATAATTGAATCAAACTAAATATTAATTTATATTTGATTATTGTTAAGTCGTATATATTAAGATTGATTTTTTTGGAATTTAGCTACATCGAGATGGATTTTTTTTAACTCTCCTTATTTTGTGTGCCGTTGAGACTAGAACTTGTGCAGGCTTTAGTAATGACTATTTATTGGTGAGCCTTAGGGTGGTAACCTTATTACAATTTTTTTTTTCTTTATCTATTATTGTTTTAACTTGTGTGTGTTAACTCAAGAGTATTGTTTGAATGTCTTCATGAACTATTAAATTAATAAAATATAGTTAAATTATACTTTTAATTTATAACATCATATTAATGTGACTTGTCTATCTTCCTTAATAATGGCATTAAGTAAATGATTTTAAAAACCACTATTGAACTTAACCCTCACCCTAATATGTTTTTATTTCACTTCTTTGGCGAGCCTTGTTGTATAAAGTAAAACAAAACTAAATAAATGATTGAATAATTATGTGTCACACACTTTTTTTAATGTTGAAATAATAACAACAATCAAACAATTAAGTATCAATAATTTAAGAAAATAAATATTAAAAAAATTACCACATAATACTTAGGACAAAAAAATGGACATGACATTTTGGTATCAAAGCATGTGTTCAGCACTAAGAACTTTAGAAAAATTATTATGATTGGTTAAGTTACCTTTAGAAAAAATAAAAAAACATGATTTTTACTTTCAGTTTGATCAGAATGATTTTATGATTTTTTTTTTTATACAAAGATACTATTTAGAGGGATGTTAGATTTGTTTTAATTTTTTTCATAGTAGTTGATATTCATGGTTGGTTAGGTATAGAAAACATGTATATTTTCATGGGATACTTTTGAGGCACTAGAGTGTTATGTGTAGGATGAGCACTCTTTGTTTTTCATTTGATAACAGTGATAGATGTTTTGGAAGCACTATTACAGAGGATGACATGTGTACATCAATTATGACTGATGAGATTACTTTGATCCTTGTGCATTACCAATGGAAATGTGTTATCTTATTATGATGTGTTTCTACTCCCTTAGGTTCATTATTGTGAAACAAAGTGAACAAAAGTATCTTGAGTTGAATTATATGTATCCTTAACCTTGGTGGTAGTCCATATATGTATGCAATTGAAACATATCACTTTATCCTTTGCAAACTATTGTATATGTATTGAACCTCTTAAACAACTCATCCTCTCAAAATAAATGTTGTTGTATGATTAAGATGTGTATGTTGTGGGTGAAAATACAACAATTGTGTTATTGAGCTAAATTGTATTTTTGTGAATGTAAATGTGTTTGTTATGTACTTTGTGCATAAAACACATGTGTGTAATTGTTTCATAAATTAAAATTCATTCATATAAACATATAATGCCTACTTGATACTATTATTATGTAGTGTAGTGTTGTGTTGTGTAACCATGCATCATTTCTCTAGTTATTGAGCACTAATGCAAGTATGGGGTCAAGGGGGTGAAGAGGTTTATTCATAATAGTCTGAACTAGGTTACGAGCTAGGAATTTGAGATTATTTTAGGACAAAACCTTGTTTTTTCCCTTTGCATGAGGTAGCCACCTAAATCTTTGAGTTGTGTGCATCATGAGTGTTTCATACACTATGGGATCTTAATAAATATCTGGTCACATATGAATGAGGTGTCCCTCCACTCACCATTTAGTGGTTATAAAAAAAATTACCTTTATGATTTATCCTTGATGTAGTCTTGTGAACCTTTTGAGAAACAGATGGAGAGTGATGTTTTTATTTTAATTCATGGGAGGAAATTGAGGCTTTTTTTCTTCTCCCAAATTTTTAAATTTATTTATCAATTTAAGTTAATTTTGAAACAATTTTTTTTTTTTTTACTTTTCTTGATTTAATTTTTTTTAATAAATTATTTTAAAAAAATCAAGCTACTTATATATGGATTAAATATTTCATCCTCCTATCTATGACTCTCTTTTATGGGTACTTTTTTCTTGACCAAATTATATAATTGAGTTATTTTTTTTTTAAATTATAATTATTTGATCAAAGGTTAGTTTCATATATGTTCATAATGTGCACAATGTTCATCTTATATGGGTATGGGGGAGAAAAATTAATGTGAAAAATAATTATAGGGTGTGATGGAAAAGCTTATAGAAAAATTATTGAACCCATCCTCTCACCCACTATATATGGTGGTTAAAAGATATTATCATGTTCTTTAGAGTTATTAGGAGATTTTTCACTTCAAATCACAATGATTGCTCTTGTACCTCAAAAAATGATATTCTTATATATAGATAACATTTGATTTTGTACAATGGACTCTCACCATGGGATAACACTCAATTTTGTTTAGTATAATATTACAACAAAATTGTGCTTATGCTACACATGTTATTTATCATAATTATTTGACATCAGAAATTATTAGGGTTTTAAATGATTTGAGATAGATTTCAAATGGAAATATGGCACTAGGAAATACCTAAGAAAATATATACTAATTATTTGACTTAAAACCTAAGGGATAAAAATTAAATTCTAATTGACAAGATAATCCAAATTCATAATAATGAAAACAATGTCCAAATTTGAGAATTTTAAACCTTGTAATAAGAGAAATCCTTGTTTAAGACACATAAATTTTTAAAAAAAAATGTATGACGTGAAATATTTTTTTAAAACCTTAAGAATAAATTAATATTTTAAAGGACATTAAAGAAGCAAAGTAATAATCGATACTATGTGATTTAATAATACAATGAAATTTGTTGTTATCAAAATTAAGTTTGCTTGCATTGTAACTTAGTGTATCCTTTAGAAGTATGTTGTGTTATCCACTTAATGTTTTATTTATTCATTGAGGATGATGATTTTATAATAGTATGACGTAATACCCCTTGTGAGGATTCACTTTTCACTTGTTAATTTGGAGCATTTTCCAAGTTGTGAATAAATTAAACTTTGTGGGCCTCTCCTAATGTTAATAGATTAATGTTTGTAAATAATTTTAGGACCAAATAAATTTAAACTTGCACATATTTATTATATATTTTATATTTATAAATTTTTTTCAGTATTTTAAAATAAAAAATTAAAAGGGTCATAGGCCTCCTAGGAGGGCTACAAGCCTTGTAAAGTAGGATTGCTAAGAAGCCTATAACCTTTAGGGTCCTAGCCTAATTGGTAGGATTGAATCACTAATTGGAGTGTGTATAAATTCAGTGACATAATTAAATTAATTTTAAGAGGTCTACATAGGCATATAATAAAATTAATTAATTATGTAAAGAAGTGGGTTACTTGTCCAAGTAAACCCACATGTTATTTACAATAAATTCATTGTGTGTGTAAGAAAAATATGGGTATTGTAAGAATAATATGGGTCATTTTATGACAATAAAATGACCTTGTAAGGAGGGTATTATATTCACATAGATATCACATGCTAAAATGTGCAATCGACTTCTTGAGGTCAGGGTAAGACAGTCAATGCAATGGATGGGTGATGGGTGGAACTATGGATTGGGTTGATTATTCAGAGGAATAAGATTTGGGATGATAAGAAGCAAGGGATTTTCATGATGGAACTAAAAGATATCTATTATGCTATAATACTCATTAAGAGCATCTAGTTGAGTAGAAACATAACTCTAAGATCCCTTGGTATTGGCAATGATGAGGAGGTGAAGCTTTTGATCAATACTAAGAATGTCAAGGTGGGAATGGTTTGGTTGAATGAATTGAGAAATATAGTCAACTACGTTAGGCTAACTGTGCCCTATCAGTGTCATACACAAATTTGAATGATGTGTGATGAGGCTAGACCCGAGGAGAAGAAAAGGGATATAGATGAGAATCTAGGCCTAGATCATGTTGTATTAATGGCCTCGAATTTAGGTGAGGATGATGATGTATGGATTTGATATTTTTTTTATTCCTATACGGTATTGGGAGTGTTGATAATGAGGTGAGGGATAGGTTTGGAATGGAAGACTTAAATTCTAAGCTTGACATGTATGTCTTATTGAGAATTGATAGCAGATGTTGGTGCTCTAACTATGTGAAAGATCCATACTTTATGGAGGTATGGACATTTAGAGTGTGTCATCTAATAGGATAAGAGTGTTAATGTATAATCATAATATATTTATATGGAGGTGATATGTGATTGAACTTGTTGTTCTATTAGAAGAAAGGTTTTAAGAATGTTTGTGCTCATTGGTACGAGGCTTTGGTTGTTGATTTATTTATTTTAATAATTTTTTGACTAAAAATAAAGCTAATTACTTAATGAAAGTAAATATAAAAAAAACAAAATAAAATAAATCAAATAATATTTATTCTTGATATTTTCAAATCACTTTTTGATGCATGCAATACTATAAAACCAAATCTAGACTAACAATGCAAATGTTGACTTCTAATTTTTTTGGGTACAAAATAATGAATTTATTTTTGTGTGCTTTCAAATTGATATATAAATGAATCTAGAATGAAAAATAAATTTTACTAAAAGGTAAGTAACATGAAATAATATTTAGATCTTAAACATCGATGCCATTCAACAACCAATGGTTCTTTTACATATGCAAGATAAAACAAGTTTTAGTGTTTTTTGATGACTGCACACTAACTCTGAATGATTTGTTTTAAATAAAAGTGAACACATAGATTCTAAGTTTTTAAATTTTTAAACTAAAAAAATATTTCTAATTTACTTAAAAAAATAAAATCATAAGCAAGATGACACCTTGTGATTACCCAGGTTTGATTAGGGTTTTGTTCTTTTCTAGTATGTAAGTTTGTGTAAATAAGAACTTGTTTACAAACTAAAAGTTGAAAATGGTTACAAATAGAAGTGTTTGTTTTATTTTTTCAATATTTTCTTAGGGTTTAAAATTAAATCTTTATGATCTAAAATATATTATTGTATAGCTACAAGGAAATAAATAAACTAACTAATTTTTTTGTGCAAAGATGGGAGAGACAAGAATTATTTTTCCTATCAAATTTAAATTTTCCAAAAAAGAGATTTAAACTAATATGAGAAAAGAGACTAATCTATCCTAATATAATAAACAAATAAAAAAAATTAAGCTAAAAAATCCCAAATTGATCATGATGTAGATCAACTAAAAGTGAGAGAAGTATTTGTGGTGTGGTCCTTAGCGTGTTGGCTCTTTTACTCAACAACGATTGAAGGAAATATCTAACCTAGAGGATGATCAAATGACAATATAAAAATGGAGAATAAGAGAGACACAACTTGAAACAAAGAACAATTGACTATGGCTAGTTAAGAACACCATTTACAAAGATCTAGATGTAAAAATAATGACCCTCCTTGCTTGAAATTGTGTAGTTTAACATGAAAATGATCAAAGCAAAGGTCCAAAGAAATGGTAAGTAGGATGTAGATATATAAATATTTAAAAATACAAGCTCTAATGCCAATTTTTATATTTGAAATTCTTATAAAATTGGAATACTTATAAAAGAGGAATGAAAGTTGTAAGGGGGAGTGTAGAACTTAGGAGAGATTTAAAATGATTAAAAATAGAAGAGGGAGTGAGTTGGTCAACATGGAGATGAACTCAAGGTGATAAGAATAATAAACACACCAATAATTATGTAAATTGCATAAAATCTTGATTTACAAAATCTAAAATTAGAAGACAGATAAAAAGTGATGGTATCACCCCTATTTACATATGCAATTATGTAACCATCACTTCTAGTGACAAAACCACCACTCCTAATAATAGAACCACTGCATGGGATGACATAACCACCTTGTCGATGATGGTTTTATCTCAATAGTTTGTAGAACTATCATGGTGGTTCTATCACCTTAATGGTGGTTCTGTAATGGACTATGATGATTTCATCATCAAGAAGGGCATTTTTATCTCCCATAAAAGGTTTTAAAAATAGGCTAAAAAATACCACCAAAGCCAAAAAATATGGGTTTAAGGGGTTCTAAGAGAGAAACAGGAAGGTAAAGGACTAGAGTGTTAGAGATAACCTATTTTAAGTAAAAAATAGGAGATCACTACATCATCATTGGACATAAAATTGAGAATATTACATCATACAAATTTTAGGTGCATACAAGTACTCCCCTCTATTAATAAGATTTGGTGGAGGCTTTAAGGAGAAACTTCTATTTAAACTCCCACGAATAGCTCATTTTAGTTATTGGCTAACTATGGGAAAAACTTGTTGGGAGGAAGTGTTTTGAAGGATGAGCTTGGGAGGAGCTTGTTGGAGTTTTGGAAGCTTGGTACTTGTTTGTATAAAATTGGAGAAATATGTAGGCATATTTTGTATACCATCCATTTTGTTGCTTTTTGTTTGTGTTTGAAAAGGGTCATACTTCTACTTAATCTTCTTGTAAAATTTATGTGAATTAGAATAAGTAAATGCTTAGATTATAAAAGTTAAAAGTATAGCCGTCCTAGACAAGATATCTTAGCTACATTCTTTTGATAAATAATTAGAGTAAAAATTATTGGTTTGAAATCCGTCTCTCTCCTCTCTCTTCCTATCTATCTTCAAATCAGAGTAAATAATATTGTCTTCTTTGTGTTGTAAATTATAGTTTTGCTTAGTTGTTTCATTTTGAAAAAAAATCAATTCAAAACATTAAGTTTATTTATTAAATGATTATGCAAATAAAATTAAAAAGAATCAATGTTTAGTTTTTTCTTCAAATTAGTTAAGCCCTAAATTATTACCTAATGAATAGAATTTGATGTGATACACACATGCATGTACATACTTAATATATATATATATATATATATATATATATATATATATATATATATATATATATATATATATATATATATATATATAAGGTTCTTGTTGAAATAATTAATCATCTCCCTCTTATACTTATGCATTGTGAGAAGTGGTTCTTTGCTAATTAATTTAGAATGAAAAATATATCAACTTCTTTTTGCTCTCCTTCTCTCCTTATCCTTTAGTCAATAATAAGAAAAAGTTTTTAGAAATTGATTATGTTAAATTTGGTTATTATATGTGAAAATGTAAAATTATTTTGTTCAAATAAAATATTTATACTTAAAATTGTGCATGTTGAATATTTATATGTGGGTGAACATAATCATTAAATTATTAATAAATGAAATTTATTAAACATGATTATTTGTGTATATACATAATAAAATAAAAACATTAATCGAATGATAAATCAAATTGTAAGGAATATAACATGCGATTGAATGTATATTAAATAAATACAATAAAGTAATAATCATAATTTAATATTTAATAATTGTAGTAGAAAGTGAAAAATGAATGAATTTAAATAATTTGTAAATACATACATTCACTTATCTTGTGGTTGTTGGGTAAGTGCACCAACTTGGGGGATAAAAAAGGGCCTACTTGTGGACATGATTATTCTGAAATTTCAGACATTTGAACTTCTATAGATAATTTGACATGGCTACACTCAAAATTTGAAGATGGTATAAAAACATGAATTGTAGTATTTTGAGCCTAGTTTCCAAAAACTATTTTTTTAAAAAAATGGTTAAGTATAAATAGGTCAAACATCTAAAATTTGAATAGGACCTATTTTTTTTAAGAAAATTTGAATTGTACCATTCCGTGCAGCCCACCATTTTTTGAGCATCGTTAGATATTGTTAGAAACCCTTTAGTGAATCTTTAGATAAGATATTCTAGTGTGTTATGATTTTTTTTTTTCAATGAATATTTTTTTTAAAATTTTGAAATTAAGTATATCTTGAAAATTGATAAAAATGGATAGTCGACCATGTGGCCCACCCTAACTACCTCAAAAAAAAAAGAAATTTGATTTTCATTTTTTAATGTGTATAATTAGGCCTAGTTTGTTACCATATATATTTTTTTGTACTTGGATCAATGAAAAACAAATTAGATAAACATGAATAAACATGTATGGGTGAGGCATGTAGTGGCCTCAAAAAGGTGTTGTTAGAAATAAATATAGTTTAAACCTTTAAAATAGCCCAAAAATTATACAAATCATACATTTAGAAATATGAAAATGTGCTTGTTATAATGGTAATAATTTTTTGAATTTTGATGTTAAATTCCATAGCGTATTTGGTGATTAAAGTTGAAATTTGTTGGTTTTTCCTAAAACTCTCAATCTCGATTGTAGATGCATAGTTCCAAGCCTTTGGCTCAAAAATCTAAGCCATTTTCAATCCTAGAAACTTATTTTTAATTTCAAATTCAAATAACACATACGTGTTATATAATGTGTACACATTGTATAACACGTACACATTATATAATGCAATAAAAAACATATATACATTATATAACATGTATACATTGCTTTGATATAAGTCCAAAACTAACTCCACGAGCATTTGAGAGTTGCACACGAAGCCAAATTTGTCCATAAGCTTATATTTACTACTCTAAATCTTAAGAATAAGTTTACATTTATTTTATTATACTTTAAATTTATTTTCATAAATATAAGAAATTAGGGTCAATCAACATTTGATAGAGTTGGTCTCATAGTTACATGACTTATGATATGGAAAATAGTTTTTCAAAATCCAATCAGGTCAGTACTTAAACATTTTCAGGGTCTAAGTATTAAACCTAAGGATTTTAGGACATAGCTTTTGCAATTGATATCTATTTTTGGTAAACAAATAGTAATTTCTTAGGTTTTTGTGCCTTTTAAATAAATTTTTAACATTTTAAGGAGACTTAGGTTTGTCAAAATTGAAGTTTTCAAACCACTCACTTTGAAATTGATGAAAGTGGTGTTATTGGGGTAACATAGGTTACATTGATGACCTACACACATCAAACAACCACTTTACATGTTAATTTCACTTGATCATCACGCTTCCCTCATCCTTGATCACTTCCTACTCATCCCTCATTACCCCTAATCATTCTCTCATCAATCCTCATTGTCCCTAATCACTCTGTCATTGACCCTCACTATCCCTAGTTATCTCTAATCACTCCCTTATCATCCATAATCACTCCTTCATTGATCCTCATTATCCCTCATCATCCCTAATCACTCCCTTCCCATATTTCATCATTCCTAATCACTCTTTCCTCATACCTAATCACTTCCTCATACCTACTCACTCCCTCCTCATCCTTCCTCATCCCTAATCACTCCTTCTTTGACCTTAGTTGTCTCTCATCATCTCTAATCACTCAGGATTATCATCCCTAATCACTTATTTATTGATTATCACAATCCCTAATCATTACTAATCACTCACTTATCATCCCTAATAATACCTAATCAATCTTTCTTCATCCCTCATCATCACTAATCACTCCCTCATTGACCCTCACCATCCTTCATCACTCCATCATTGACCCTCACCATCCCTAACCGTTCCCTCATCATCTTGTGTAAGTATATACTCTAAATATATATTTGATTCCAATCATATGTTTTTTAATCCATGATAATAAAAATGAACTCTTTTATAATACTTGTATTGTTAATACCCATTTATGATAGCCAATTTTATTACTGAATGAATTGGATGATCTTTCAAATTTATAGTCAAATAAAATAAGTATTAATAGAAAATGGAGTCTAAATTTTAATTCATTTAATTATCTTTATTGTGAATCTAACTAAATGGAACTTTATTCAGTTTCACCTTTGGTAGTTTGGTTAAAAAGATAAAAATTAAACACAAATCTCTTGTATAATTTTCTAATTCTGAGAAGATTTGAAATGGATGCAAAGTTATTTAGTGTTTTCCATTTTTGTATAACTTGAATCTTGGTTAGGTTCACACATGCACTCCTTGTGTGTGTAATGTGTCCCAAATATTTTATCTCTTGCATGCAAAATGAACATTTATTCATGTTATCACAAAAATATGTTTCTACAAAATTTGAAACACTAGTTTAACATGGTGTAGATGTTCATCCCATATTTTCTAAGGATTTAGATGTCATCAAGGTAGATTAAAAAAATGGCATAGGTAAAGGGCTTGGGGATATCATTCAACATCTTGAAATGAATGAATTCATTATATGAGTTAACCTAAAAGGTATAATCAACTAGTCAATCAATCCTTCCTTTATTTTTAAGACATATTCCAAATGTCTAAAGGTTTAACATGAATATGATGATACCCAAACTTAACATGAATTTTGAAAAAGACTTATACACCATGGATATGGTATAAAAATGCCTTAATATTTAAATGAGGATAATAGTTATTCACATTAATCTTGTTAATATTTTTTAATTGATTCACAACTTTGACACAAACACAATTGGGTTTCTACGAGGGAATGATTTGGGCATGATGTGTCCATTATCTATGATTTCATGGATCTACCACTTGATCTATTCATTATCTAGAAATGATATGTTGTATAAATAGGTTTGAGGTAGAGGTATTTAAGGGATAAAATTAATAGTATTATTTAGTGCATAGTATGCATGAACTTATTTAGGTGACTGAAAGATATACTTGTATTCATCTAGTTTATGGTTTAATTATTTCATCTTTATTATTGTTGGATAAACCAAAATATGATATGGTGACATAAGGATGCCATTAAACATTTAAATCTTACCATTAAGAGTATACTTCTTACTAGAACTAACAATATTCTTATATTTCCTAGCACTAATAATTGAAAGCTTATGAACTAACTACGATATATGGTATTTTAGATCTAGACAATTTATCACAAAATTTTAAAGATTTAATTCATAGACTACATATCAATGGTAAATACATGGTTGACCACATGTAAAAAATCACACACCTATAATGGTGAGATGTCACAAAGGATTGAATCTTTTGAAAGTTTGATTTTGTACACCAAGTGACACTACTAGGTTATCCATTTCTCAAAGCCTACACTAGACCATACACTAGTGTATGGTTATGGATGATGTATAAATTTAAAGATAAATTTTTGAAAATATGATTTAGGAGAAATTAAATTCTTCTAACTTCCATTAGAAATGATGAAGTGTATTATCTCACCATTGATCTACATTTGTTAATGAAATAATATTTTTAATTCATATAATTTCTTGTTGGGGGAAGTGGAGATATTTTTAGTACCGACCATATAATTGGGTTCATAATATATTATCTACTTAAATTTTTAAAGTGATAGATAACTTATACCCACTTTTCAAGATTTTTCAAGTATAGAGCTCATAGTGTGACACTCTTCATTGGATTGAGTATTGAAGTTATGAATTAAGCACCACTTTCCAATCTTGGAATACTTCCTCTAATCATTTGAAAATTATTTTCCACTCTTTGGTATGATGACTCAATCAATATACATAAAAATAGAAGGCCTTAAATATAATTATTTAGATCATAAAATTTCCTCATATGAAAATACATTGATTGGTTTCAAGAAATCACATAGCTTGGTGATCCTCATGTATTTACTACCCATTTTTGGTGTTATGGTGGTTTTACTTGCTTCTCTTTTTCTAGAATATTTTCAATTTTGAATTACATCATTTAAAATAGGCCCATATTTTTTCAAAGGTGTTAAATATTTGTGTTTAAAATTTTCCTCCACATCATTTTGATCACTATGTCTTATATTTTATGCTAGCACTTAACTCTCCACGTGTATATCCTAAAATTGTTAAACTCCAAAAAAATACCACCATCAAGGTATTGGATGGATTGGTTAAGGATGAGGAGGAATGAGGAAGAATTGAGTAGAGATGATGAGGGAGTCAATAAGGATGGTGAGGGATGATGAGGGTCAATGAAGGAGTCATTAAGGAGGATGAAGGAGTGATTAGGGATGATGAGTGATGGTGAGTATTAAAGAGGGAGTGATTAAGGGAGATGAAGGATGAGTAATGAGTGATTAGAGATGATGAGGTATGATGAAGCAATGATTAGGGATGTTGAGGTGATGCAGAAGCAACACTACCCAATATAAATAATGATCTAGTTTACATGTTTTGAGTCTTTAGAAGGTGGTCAAGGTCATAAGAAGTTTATAGGAGTCTTTCTAAGTTTATATTTTTGTGTCAATTTTGAATTAGAGTTGTATTGGACTTTCCTACCAAATCTTTCATTTGAATTTTTGAACTTTCATAGAGACTTCAATCTTTTTTCAAGAAGTCTAACATTGAATTTGGTGTGGTTAGAATTTAGTGAGGATTTTAGGATGTTACAACACATATACATAAAATAATATTTTAGAAATATGTTAGTATTTAAGTTATTTGAGGACACTCTCAACATACAAAAGAAGTTAGAATTTAGTTGATGATTATTTGATAATAAGAGTCTTGTCCATATCTTATTTTGTATTCAGAGTCAGATTCAAGAGAATTGGAGGGGGTAGGATTCAAAAGTATGAATGTAAAGATCCAAAAACAAGTGAATAAATATAATTTTTGATTATTTTTAGACAAGAAAGCAAACATACCCTACATCTTCTTGAATATACGCAAAGATAGTTGACAATGTGCATGATCATGAAACATGATTAGTAACAAGTTCTTTGTAATATTTGTGTGAGTGGTAAGTTGAAAATACCTTTTATTTGATGGTGATTATATAATTTATCATTTTATCTTAAAATATTTTGAATGTTCAAAATACAAATTGTATACCCTGTGCTTTTACAAATTGTGCCTTAAAATTTGAGCGAAGGTCATAGTCTTGTGGAATAGGAGATTATATTTGGTGGGATTTTGGAATGTATGAGTAATTAGTAAATAAAAATAAAAATTCCTTAATAGTATTTAAAAATTATATGTTTTTATTACGATAAGGACATGATGTGTTAAACAACACAACCCTATCTTCTATGAGCAAAACTTTTGAGTATACATCTGTGTGAGAAGGTATATGCATGTATTGGAGTGAAAATAAAAATGTATATGTTGGTTATTTGATTCTCATATGATCATGAAGTATTATAGTATTTAAAGTAGCTTTCATATATTTTGATGAACAAAAATAAAACTAACACAGGCTTGCATTCATCAAGAAACTTAACATAGTCAAAGTGGTATCTCATAAAAATTGGCAAATTGAGTGTTATAGATGGAAGGCATCAATTTTTTATAATGTTTAAACATTTTTTAGAGGATTTTAAACCTTAATATTGATTTATAACCATTTTTGGGATGAATTAGAATAAATAACCTCTTCTTGGATTACTACAAACTTGTGACTGAGTACACAGTCTATTCAAATTTGGTTCAGTCAATCTAATATAGCTTAAAAAGGGAAATATAACACTTGGAAAATGTGAATAGGGTCAAATTAGACCTAATAAATAGTCAAAGTAATTAGAAATGCCTTTGAAAGATTGAAATCTCATTTTGACCCTTCTCAGGTTTGTGAAACCAGTCCAAATCCTGTATTAGGGTTTCTACTTTCAAAGTGAGTTTTTAGGAGTTGTAACTATCAATAATTCATGAAATTTGGTGAAAATTTTGAGTTCAACATTCACAAAGATAATATAGTGTTTTTAAGTTGTGTAAGTATGGATGGGGGAGAACTGTGTGGTAGATAGGGTAGAAGGAAACCTAAAGACCTAATTCGAGAGTAGAAAGAGCCAAAAGAAGTTATCAAATAGCTAAAATAAATATTGGAACTTTGTGAATAAATGGGATATATTACAAGGTATCCATAAATGAGGTTTATTTAATGATTTGAGTTTGTACAATAAGAGTCTATGATAGAGTAAGAGGTAGTGTATGATATGAGGATTATGTTGAAAAGTTAAGTAGGGTTGAGAAAAATTTAGAGAGAACTCAAAGGAGTGGAAGGAAGTTTGTCATATATATATTAAAGCCTAAGGAATCAAAGACAAGATTTGATCCAAGTTGTTATAAAGCATAAATATTAGTAAGGGGGATAGTCTCAAAGTAAGAGATATTGAATGCATTGAGTAAGGAGAATAGAATGAAGAGTTTAGTAAGACCATCCAAAGAATAGTGGAGAATAAATGAAATTAATAAAATGAAGATGTGAATTTGAAATGTGTGTAGGGTCCAAAGATAGAGATCAATCAAGAAAAGGGAAAGTAAAAGCTACATGGATATTGGAAAAGAGCTTCGACAAGCAAAGTATGGAATAAGGATCTACGTCATGAGGGATGGTGAGGGTCAATGATGAGGAATGTTGAGGGTCAATAAGGGAGTGATTATAGATGATGAGAGATGAGGATGGAGTGATTAGGGATGATGAAGTGGTGATTAGGGATGGTAAAGGCTAATGAGGGAGTGATTAAGGATGATGAGGGATGGTCAGAATAGATGAGGGAGTGATTAGGGATGATGAGGGAGTGATTAAAGATGATGTGGGATGGTGAGGTTCAATAAGGGAGTGATAAGGGATAAGGAAGGATAAGGAGTGAGTTATTAGGGATGATGAGGTATAGTGATGGTCAATGAGGGAATAATCAGGGATTATGAGGGAGTGATTAGAGATGACTAAGGACAATGAGGGTCAATGAGGGAGTGATTAGGGACAATTAATAATGATGAAAGAGTGATTAGGGATGATGAGGTGTGAGTAGGAAGTGATCAAGGATGAGGGATGGGTGTTGATCAAGTGAAATTAACATGTAAAGTGGTTGTTTTATGTGTGTAGGTCATCAATATGACCTATGCTACCCTAATAACACCACTTTGCATCAATTTTAAAGTGAGTGGTTTGAAAACTTCAATTTTGACAAACCTAAGGCTCCTAAAAATGCTAGGAATCAATTTGGAAGGCACAAAAACCTAAGAAATGACTATATGTTTACCAAAAAAGGATATCAATTACAAAATTTATGTCCTAAGATCCCTAGGTTTAATACTTAGACCTTAAAAATTCCTAAGTACTAACCTAATTGGATTTTGAAAAACTTTTTTCCACATCATAAGTCATATAACTGTGAGACTAACTTTATTAGATGCTTGTGACCCTAATTTCTTATATTTACTAAAATAAATTTAAAGTATAAGTTTACATTTATAAACTTATACTTAACATTTTAAATATAAGATTATGGACAAATTTGGCGTCATGTGTAACTCCCAAATGCTCATGGAGTTGGTTTTGGACTTATAAAAAAGTAACATGTATGTGTTGTATAGTACACTATATAATGCATATGTGTTATACAACGCAACAATAATGTGTATGCATTATTGTTATCTCAATAATGTGTACGTATTATGGCTCAGTAATTTCTGAGCCATAATTTCAATAATGTGATCACATTACCTAAAATATTCATAGAATTATCCCCCAACTCTATGCACATACCTTGTTGAAGAGAAATTATGTGTGAAGCAAATGAAGAGAGGCATCTAGAGTGTGAAAAAAGAGACAAACCTAAAACATAAGATAAACTTCAAACTTTTTGCAAAAATATGGTGTTAACAGTGAAAAATTCTCTAATTTGTTAGGATTCTAAAGTTCATTTCCATTTGTGAAAAAGACTTATGGAATTAAGTTATGAGTAAAATACCAAATTTATTAGTAAATGGTTAAAGGTTTAAAATTTTCAAAATTTTACTATAAAAGGGGTGAATTACTTTCATTTGGATATTTGATATTTCTAGAAACTAGAGCTCTATGTATCCAAATTTAACAAAGAGAGAGATGATGACCTATGCTCAAGGATATGGATGAGTTGGAGGATAGATCACAAAAAAAACTAGTATAGTCTATGTACGATGTGCATTTATTATTAATTTTTAAAAAATTTCAATAAAAATGAACTATATTAAGAAAAATAAGCATCAAAATAAATCCATGTAAAAAATTTTACCTTGAAAAATGTAATAATAGAGTAAAAATTAAAAGGGAAAATAGAGATCATATAAAAAAGAAATCTTATGTAGAAACATGTGGGTATTTATTATGGCATGGTGAAAAATCACCAAATAAATAAGATGGTAACAACTAGGACAATGTAGTTAGAAAAGATGGGTTTATGTATCTGGATGATGGTGTATGCAGTGGTTGATATAGCTTTGTAGAGAGTGGTCAATGTAGTATGAAATTGATGTAGTCAATATAGTTGTAAATATGGATGATAACATGGTAGGGTGGCCAATAGTGTATAATTTGGTCGATGGAGTCTAGAGAGAAATTTGATATATACTATAAAGACTGATGGAGTAAACATTTAGATAGGGCCAATTTAGTTGGGTACATTACTGATAAAATTAAATTTACTATATGGTCAATGCATGTATGTACATGGTTGATATAGTTATAAATATAAAAAAGTGTCGATATGGTATTGCATATAGTTGATGAAGTGCTTAATTTGATCATTTGTTTATTTTTATATCTTGAAATATAATTTATGTCAATTTTGAGGTAGAAATCTAATTGATGCTCTATTTTTTGGCATTTTGCAGAGGTGACAGAGACTCTAGAGACTAATGGATGAACTATGGTTACTAGATCTACTAGCGAGATTATTTATCATAGATCAAGCTCAACTTATTATACTTGGTTTCAATGGGATCATAGAGATGCAATGGATCCCACTAAGTATAGAGTTAGTTACCATGTTCTTAAGTACATGGGAAATACTAAATAATATGTCCCATTGGTTGGTGGACAGAGATATCATTGAGGTGGCTATCTCCCTAAAGAATGTCCATACATTGTTAGGATTGTCAATTACTAACACACCAATGGTGTGAAATACTCCAAATTTAATGGATGATAAGATAACCTTAGCTTTATGGGTGACATAATTAGAAAGACATGACCAGATTGGGTTGGTGGTGCATCTATTTGATGTCTATGTTTTGGTCATTCTATATATCTATAAGGCCATTATTGGACTTGTGACAACTTGAGTGATTTATCACAACTCATATGGGAAGGTCCCATTGTATATTATAGAATTATATCAGGCAATGTTGGAGCATGACACATTATATGATTTAGGTTTTATTGACCATTTTGGTCCTACATGCCAAAATTAGTCTCCTTCTTCTCCTTGCTATTCTGAGCCAATTCAAATTTGGTTCGCACAAGTCTTCTAGCAAAAGATGAACCAGTTCAAAGAATCCAAGGATTTTTTACAAAGCTTCTTTAGACTTTTGGCAAAAGAATTTCACAAGGAAAGATACTGAAAATGTTTAAGACACTTTTCCTTAAGGTTGGAAAAAGTGGTTCGACGTCAGGGTTCAACAACATGATCTTTCCAAAAAGCTTAGAACTTTGAACTTTAAACCTTGAACTTTGAACTTTAAACTTTGAACCATTGTAGGTTCAATCACTTGGTTCAATCACTTTGAACTATCACTTGGTTCAATCAGTCAGTTTAATTACTTTGAACCATCACTTGGTTCAATCAATTAGTTTAAAGTGTTTGGTTTAACGAGTTGGTTCAATGGGCCGGTTCAAGTGATCATTTCAATGGTACATCTAATTCACGATGGAGTTGAATAGATACAACTCCTTATAGAACACAAAGTTTTGAACCATTGAACCATTAAACTCCAAAAAATGGTTCAGGTTTAACCAAAAGGTTCAACGACAAAGACCCGAATAAAGAAAAGGCTAAAGGAATTGACTAAATGGTGATGGGCGCACGAACGTCAACTTTACGGTAATGAAATAGCCATTGATCTCTAAATGAAAGGTGCAAGCCCAAAGGAATTCAAAGGCTTAAAGCCAAAAGGAAGAAACCACTAAGAAGGAAGCCCAAAGAGCCAAATAATTAGAAGAAGATAGCCCCCAAAGAATGAAGGAGCCAGAAAAGACAAATCTAGGAAGAGGCAAAAGAGCCAAGTGTAGAAATGGACAAAAATGTCCAAGTGGAAAAAGAAGGTGTCGACTCAAGGAGTTACTCTAGCAGTTGACATATCATCTGCCAAGTGATCATCAAGGGGTGCAAACAGTGAATAACGTGACCAATTTTTTCTTCACTTTACATTGATGAGTAGACAAACCATGTGAATGTCTTGAAGGAGTGGTCTTATTTGCAGACAAAGAGGTGCAGCCCATGATTTCATAATAATTTTAAATTCCTAAAGTCAAAACTGGAGCTGACATAACATTCTCTTTCAAGTGGCTTCCTCTTCCCAATGCTCTCAATGCACATGGGTCACTTGTAAAAGGGCACCAAAGTCTTTTCCAAATGGGGGGGGCCTTTGCTTCCTCTTTCTCTATATATATTGTAATCTCTCATTTGAGAAAGATATCTCTTGGCTTGTAAGGTGGAACTCTGTCAGATTTTACCTTGAATCAAGACATATCATTTTTACCTCCATTTGAGCTTACACTTTTGCATATGTCTATGGCTTTGTTTTGTGTTAAGTCATTTTTATTTTATGCTTTCATAGAACAATTCCAACATGTCTAGTGTATTGTGAAGTTTATTCTTTTGTAGGTCTGCCAAAAGTGTCTACAATAGAGTACAGGTGCATGTGAACAGGTTGCCATAGTGTGTCTTAGAACACCTCTAGTAGTTCTTCCTCCATGTATCTCTAGGGGACCCCTAACTCACTGATGTAGAAGAGTTTCTCATATCAAATGAAGTGTATGCCATCTTGTTCTTAGTGGAAAGTGTAGGTTTAAGCTAAGTAGATCTATTTTTTTTGGTGTATCACCGTTTAGTTTAGGTTCTGTTTCAGTAATCTCTCTCTTTTCATCCCCCATTGTTAGCAGTAGAAAATCCAGGACCATAGAGATACATCAAAGGGACCTAGCCCTTATCTAGAGACTCTCCCCTCAGTTTTTCCAGACCCACAGGCAAGAGAAGAGTTTCCATTATGATTCATGGAAGACAAGAGCTTAGCCTCTTGTCAAGGGTGCAATCCATTGCGTCAACAGTTTTTGGCACACCCAGTGGGACCATGTTTTAACACTCAAAAAAGTTCTAGGATTGGTGCTAGTCCTATTACAGTAGAACGAACCATTAATCCAACATTTGACCTTTAATCAGGGGATTGTGGGACAAGTTTTGTCCAAAAATTTGAAGAATTTTGGTGTGTTCTTCAACCAACCAACCTTTGGAGGCTTTTTTTCATCAACACCAATGGTGACTATGAGTTGAATCAGTTGGATAAATAGTCCTGGTGCCATCAAGAAATCATATTTTGGTATGTATAATTCCATTGCTCAGAACCATGGGTCTTGTGTTCATTCATATAGTTTTGATCAAGCTCAGATTGTTCATGAAATCACCTCAAGCAACAAGGATGCATACAGTTATGAGTTTTGCCCTTTGCAAGTTGGCAAAACATTTTAGGCTTTGCCTCTTCCTCCTCAATTTGAGAATGTCCTTGGCCAGCCTGGTTATGATCCTTACCAACCTTGTGTTGATCCTTATCAGGTCTAATATGACCAGTTTCAGCCCTGTCATGAGTTATATTAGTCTCATGCCCAGTCTTCTCAATGTGTTACTTCTCTTACTCAACCTAATCATTTTGGCAATCAACCCATTTCCACCTTCAAAAAAGCACTGTTGGGATATGAAAAGTATGTAGTGGAACTTGAAACTAGAAGGGGATGTGGCCAAGAAATTCTTGATCATTCCATTCATCAAGTGAGAAATGCATTAGATCTAGTTAAGAGTGAATGGACTCCTATTGAAAGAGCCAATTGGCAAAGGCTTACAAGCGAGATGTTGGATGTGAGTGGTTTGATTGCATCTCTGGAGGAAAGGTTGAGTAATCATGAGAGGTAGCCTTACCAAGTCTATCAACCTACATACCCACTACCTCAAGTTTCATATCAGACATACGCAGCCCCTACTCATGATCCAAGTCAAGCCTATCAAAGTCCTTTCTCCAATCATGTTGAGGAGAGTTTTGAAACAATAAATCTTATTTTTAAGGCCAATCTTGATAAGTAAATTTAATTGGCAAATCTTCAAAGGTAGCAATCTATGTTGGCAGCAAGGGAAGTGGAATCCAAATCCTCACTACCCTCTTACATTGTAGCCCCATCACCCCAAAAGGAGATGTCCAGTCCTAATATCATGAGCTGGATTAAAGTAGTAGTTGAGTCATGGAACATCAAGGAGGAGAAAGACATTATCCAAGAGTTTGAGGTACAAAATGAGGCTAGTCCTTTTCAAGTCCCCCCACCCTTCCTCAAGAACCTTCTTGTACTCCATAATAGCCTTCATACACTCCCCATTTCCATGATGATTCCTATGAGCTCTAAGAAAGGATCTCCCAAGAAAATATAGCCAAGAAAATTGCAAAATTGGAATTCAGAATGAGATCCCTCAGCCAGGGTGTGATGGACGGTTTAGACCAAATAGTAGATTTCATGTCTGAACACACCCCATCTACACCCCTCCAAGACATCTATCAAGCCACATCTGATATAGATGAAGTGTTGGCCAAATGGAAGGAGGAGAATCTTTCAATTCTAGCTCAAGGATTGCCTCCTTTCCCACATGAGTTTGTCTGTCAGCTTTCCACTTCATCCCTTCTCAAGGAGGAACTTATTTTGAAAGAGGCAAGTAAAGAGGAGTACACTCAGTTCATGACTGATCAAGGAGACTCCATGAATGCAGATGAGAAGGAGATCACCATAGACCTCATGGAGGAGCATGGACAATCTCTTGTTCATGTTTTGAATGATTTATTTGAAGTCATTAGGGCAGGTTACACTCTTATTCAAGGAGGTTATGAGCTGGCTAAGGGTGGAGAAGGCAGCATTGGGACACAAATAAGTATGCAAAGGAGTTGCAAGCTTTTATATTTACCCTTTCAAGAGGTTAGTGAACCTAAAGATGATATTTTTGAAGTCATCGAGGAACCTATTTTGAAAGAGGCAAGTGAAGAAGAGAGGATCCAATTTCTAGCTGATCAAGAAGCTCTCATGGATGTCAATGAGGAAGAAATCCTCATGGATGCTCCCTTTGAAGACATCATCAATAATGGAGAAGACACAGGTCATGCATACATGCATATGTTCCAGCAATATGAAGAGGAAAGTAAGCATGGCGAGCTCTCTCCTCCCTTATTTGATGAACTTCCTTGTTGTTTTGATGAGGAGGATGACCATGCCATGGAACCCGAGTTGGAGGAGGATTAAGAGGATGTCTTTGAATAGCTAAAGACTCTAGTCTTTGAGCAGGAAAAGGAGAGGCATGTCTATCTTGAGGAAAGCTTTAAAGAAGAGAGCCTTAAACAAGAAGGTGGTGTTCTATGGGATGATCAATTAGTCTGCGATCTCATTTCAGACATCACAACAGTCACCCTTCTTTAAGAAAGCCATGATGAAGTAGAGGATCAGTTTGACAGGGTTTTCAATGAAGCAGAAGGGGATAAGTCAATTCATGATACATATCAAGGGGCTTATGGTGATGAGCCAACAATGATTGATTTCTTGATAAAGCACACCAACATGAAGAAGCAGTAGGAGGCAAGCCTCCCAGAACAAGAAGAATACATATATGTTGGAAGCATGTTTGCCCTTGATTCACTCAGATACGAGCCAATCAAGGCGATAGGAAAGAAGAGCAAGTCACCAGATCTTCATTCTGTTCAGCCACTTGTCTGGCACCATAAGTTTTCTTGCCATAAAGGAGACTTAAGAAGTTTCCCCTTTGATCTAGGAGGGAGACAAATATACCTAGTTAGTTTTACATAGTAGTTTGCTTTCAATTTTTCTTTCCCTATTTTCCCTAAGTGTTGTTTGCACAAGTAGTGTTTTTTAGGCTTTGTTGTGTGTGTTTTCCCTTGTGTTTGGGGTAAAATCTTCATGATCGATTCTTGGATCTCTTGAGGCTATTGCTAACTTTTTAAAAGCTGCATCTTGACTCCGTGCCCAATGGATTTTCAGGCTACTAGTTTCTAAGCATAGCAGGCATGCTTCCCCTAGGAATCACCAATTTGTTGACCATTTTGGTCCTACAGGCCAAAATCAGTCTCCTTCTTCCCCTTGCTATTCTGAGCCAGTTTAAATTTAGTTCACACAAGTCTTCCGGGCAAAAGATGAACTAGTTTGAAGAATGCAAGGATTTTTTACAAAACTTCTTCATACTTTTGGCAGAAGAAATTCACAAGGAAAGAGATCGAAAATGTTCAAGACACTTTTCCTTAAGGTTGGAAAAATTGGTTCGATGTCAGAGTTCAATGACATGATCTTTCCAAAGAGCTTAGAGCTTAGAACTTTGAACCTTAAACTTTGAACTTTGAACCATTGTAGGTTCAATCACTTTGAATCATCACTTGGTTCAATTGCTTGGTTTAATCAGTCGGTTCAATCACTTTGAACCATCACTTGGTTTAATCACTGAGTTCAAAGTGTCTGTTTCAACGAGTTGGTTCAATGGGTCAGTTCAAGTGGTCATTTCAATGATACATCTAATTTATAAGGGAATTGAATAGACACAACTCCTTGCAAAACACAAAGTGTTGAACCATTGAACCGTTAAACTCCAAAAATGGTTTAGGTTCAACTAGAAGGTTCAACGATAGAGACCCAAATAAAGAAAAGGTTGAAGGAATTGACCAAATGGCAACGGGCACGTGAATGTCAACTTTACAGTAATAAAATAGTCGTTTATCTTTAAATGAAAGGTGAAAGCTTGAAGGAATTCAAAGGCTTAAAGCCAAAAGGAAGAAACCATCGAGAAGGGAGCCCAAAGAGCCAAAGAATTAGCAGAAGATAGCCCCCAAAGAATGAAGGAGCCAGAAAAGATAAAGCCAAGAAGAGGCAAAAGAGCCAAGTGCAGAAATGGACAAAACAATCCAAGTGGCAAAGGAAGGTGTTGACTCAAGGAGTTACTCCAGCGGTTAACACAGTATCTACCAAGTGATCATCAAGGGGCACAAACAGTGAATGATGTGACCCATTTTTTCTTCACTTTGCATTGATGAGTAGACAAACCACGTGAATGTCTTAAAGGAGCAGTCTTGTTTGTAGACAAAGAGGTGTAGCCCATGCTTTCACTATAATTTTAAATGCCTAAATTCAAAACTAGAGCTAACAAAACATTCTCTTTCAAGTGGCTTCCTCTTCCCAATGCTCTCAATGCACATGGGTCACTTGTAAAAGGGTGCCAAAGTCTTTTTTAAATGGGGGGGGCGGGGGCACCTTTGCTTCCTCTTTTTCTATATATATTATAATATCTCATTTGAGAAAGATATCTCTTGGATTGTAAGGTGGAGCTTTGCCATATTTTACCTTAAATCAAGACATAGCATTTTTACCTCCATTTGAGCTTACACTTTTGCATATGTCTATGGCTTTGTTTTGTGTTAAGTCATTTTTCTTTTATGATTTCACAGAATGATTCCAACATGTCTAGTGTATTGTGAAGTTTCTTCTTTTGCAGGTCTACTAGAAGTGTCTACAATAGAGTATAGGCACATGTGAACAGGCTACCATAGTGTGTCTTAGAACACCTCCAGTAGTTCTTCCTCCCTGTATCTCTAGAGGACCCCTAGCTCACTGATGTAGAAGAGTTTCTCATATCAAATGAAGTGTATGCCAGCTTGTTCTTAGTGGAAAGTGTAGGTTCAAGCTAAGTAGATCAAACTTTTTTGGTATATCACCATTTAGTTTAGGTTCTATTTTAGTAGTAATCTCTCTCTCTTTTCACCCCCCCAATTGTTAGCAGTAGAAAATCTAGGACTATAGAGATACATCAAAGGGAGCTAGCCCTTATCTAGAGACTCTCCCCTCAATTTTGCCAGACCCATAGGCAAGAGAGGAGTTTACATTATGATGCGTGGAAGACAAGAGCTCAGCCTCCTATCAAGGGTGCAATCCACTGCATCAACATGTTTATTATTTGGGTGCATTAAGTGCATAATTTTTATAACATTTTATCCAGGGGCCAGTAGATGATAGGGTTCATTATCCTTTTTGTTAGTTGGATCTATAGGCAATTTCATATGTATAGGATAACATGGTTACCTCATGTTATGGATGATGCCCATTTACATGTGTAGAGATGGGCACAAGACCATGTGGTGTAGATTATACCACATGTCCTATAATATTAGAGTGTTATTTATGGTTAAATTATTTGGCAGACATATTAGGGTATTATAGATGTTTGGCCCTCATGGCCAAACACTATATAGGAATGAGGTCATCTTAGGATTATGAGATACTATCCTTAATAGATGTAGTTGCATCCAATTCATCATGTACTAAGGTAGTTTGGATTGACACACTTGGTGGCTCCTATACTAGTCCTAATAATTTGGGCTCAGTATGTGAGAGAATAACATGTGGGAGGTGTGGGCATACCAATAGTGGTTCCCACTATATGGCCTCACTAAGTGAGGGATATTAGATGGTGATGTTGGTGACATTGAGGTTCTTAGAATGAAATTGGAAGAAAATTAACATTAGCTATTATGCCACAAAAGTAGATACCGCAACCTCCACCATGGCCACTGAGACAAAGATGGGCTCTAGTGCCTCCATTGGTACAACTATAGATAGATATAGAAATGCAACCTATGTTTATTTGGTATATTTTTTGGCATATATGTAGTGGAGTATGATATTATTGTGTGATTTGGACTTTCCAATATAAAGGTTTTATAGTACTGCAAAACTATGCTATGTACGATGTGCTCAGTGGCCAAGCAGATGGAGCTATTGGGTGAGTAAGATGTGTTGTATGATGATTATTTTGAGATTATGTAGATAGAAAGATATATATGCTATATATATGTATGATTTTTGAGATATCTATGAGATTTGATGTAATTTTGGTTTACATTTTATAGATGCTACAATTGAGGAGATCGATAGATGACCATGGTGGAGATTTCACACCATGAGATTTTTGATGATGTATCACAACATGGTACTATAGGGATGGTTGATCTCATGGTGATTTTAGCATGTGATTATGATTTTTAGTTTACATTGGTCAATGAGGTAGCCTGAGAGATGTATAGACTATCAAATGGACATTAAGATGTAGTACCAATGGGAGTAGGTCAAGGAGAGTTGCAAGGATGGCATGGGATGGATAATGAGAATTCCATTCATTTTTTGAAAGATTGTAGACACCGAAATCGTGTCGACTCCCCTGGTCATTCCTCGTCTTATTCTTCTTCGCCTATTGAACCCTTGCCAATCACTTGTTTCACCAACCTTGACCCTGGCAGCATGTAAAGAGGAGCACAGAGCAAAAGGTAGACTCTATCCCCATTATGCATCTGCCGACGACGGTCTTTACCCGACCGATGTCGCCGACGTCGGTCACCTATCGGCCGACGTCGGCACTCCTGCCGACGTCGGTCACCTTCCCCTTGTCCGTTATCAGTTACCATTCAGTTTCCCGAAACGGTTGACGAACCGTCTCTGGAACCGTCCCTGTCCCCCGCCTTCATCAACCTCCGCCAACCCCGAACGCTAACCCCGAACGCTATCCCCGAACGCTATCCAACCATTCGAAACGCTGAGCAACCAACCTGCGAATTCCTCCACCAACCTGCGAACTCTGAGCAATCATCGACACTACGACATCAACTAATCTGCACACCATGGCTTTCATCGGGTCTTCTACCAGGTAAGTCTTTATTCTGTTTATTTCATTTTCTTTCTTAGTTATTATTTATTTTCTGTCCTTGCCCAGACTCTGTCCCGACACCCCCAGACTCTATCTAAACCTCGTCCCTATCCTTATCAGACCTTGTCCCAACTCTGTCTAAACCCTACCCTGACCTTATCAGACCCTGTCCCGACTCTCTCAGACCCTGTCCCGACTGTTCAAACCCCCCAGACTCTCTCAGACCCTGTCCCGACTGTTCAAACCCCCCAGACTCTCTCAGACCCTGTCCCGAACCTTTTCCCAGAACCTACCCCTACCGACGCCGGTCACTACCCCGACCGACGACGGCACCTTAACCGACGTCGGCACCTTCCCTAACCGACGCCGGCACCACAGAGACCGACGCCGGCAACTGTGCAGAACAGTGCCGCATATCAGGTACGCTCTTTATTTTTTCTGTCATTTATTTCTGTCATTATTATCTACTTTCGTCCAATATTCTGCTCTTTTTTATCAGTGGGTTGATATCCTTCTAGGGAGTCTTCGTACTTCCGGGATCGAGCGTTCGCCTGACAGCCCACCATATCTTTGACTGACGTTTTTCCGTGTTTAGCCTTTTCTTCGCAGGTGTCATTCCTCCACAGCAAAAGAGGAGAATCTTTCAACGTCTGATTTCGGTGCGCACGACTATATCAGGTACTTCTAGCCTTGACCATCTTTTAGTTTCTTATTTCTTCTTTTGAATATAGAAAGCAATTTTGCATAGAAACATTCTGGCACGCCCGGTGGGACCCTAGGTCCTCCTTGGGTTCTTTATTTCTTTCGTTCATTTAGGTGCATTAGGTTTCTTCCTTTTCGCCTCCTTTCGTCTCTTCTTAAACGACATCATAAGCAGAACTAAAACGAACATTTCTTTCTTTCTTGCATTTCTAGACTAGCTAAAACTCATATTCTTCGACTCTTTCTCCATTCGTCTTCATACGAACAAACATTTTGACTTGGACATTAAAACACTTTGCATTCATCTCTGTTTGCCTGCATCTTTTAGACCACACATAGTAATTAAACCGCATATTGAATTAATCTAGATCACTTGATGTTACACGACCAAACCACCTGCACAAAACAAACATAAAACTTACCTGAGACAAGGCCCGACTGGGATTTCATCCCCCAGCGGATACCTTACCCGTCCCGGTGACCCTACTTGGATTTCATCACCAAGGGAGAAGCCCACTCCGTTCTCTGGCGGAGGATAAACTCTAGTGGAAGTATATTTTGGCTAAGCGAAACCAGCTAACCACTGGAATCGTGAAGTGAGGGGAGCTTGCTCCTTAGCACCAGGCCTGTACGGAAGCTAACACAGATTTCTTGAGCACCATAACAAAACCCGAAACCATCCATAGACTGCTTCTTCTAGGACCCATTTTTCAGCCAATCTTCCTCTACACACACATTCTAAGGCATAAGCCACTATAATCCTAATAATTTACTTCTAGGGTTCTAGGATCTGTTTGTGTCTTCATCTTTTTGGTTCTTATCTGCTTGTTTGAGCTTGTGAGGACGTTCTTCCTTGTCTTGAATGGTTCTGACTCGTAGCCAAGCCAAGGCTCTAGTCGATCATGCGAGGCATCATCCTCTTCCATCTACCCCGCCTACAACCAACCCTACAATGGAGTTCAACTCGAAAATCGAAAGAACTCCTACCAGACCATCTCCGCCCCAAACGCCTATTATTCCAGAAGGGGACCAAGACTTCGCACGATTCTTGGACCTCAATACCAAAGCCCTGCAACACTATCTCGCGAATAGCCAAACGCGAGACCCCTTTGGCAATCCAATTTATGGAATGCCGACTTCTCTCCTCACAACTGCGGTCGTATCAACAACGTCCGTAGTCCAACCCTTAGACACCCAGGCTGTTGCCTCAACCACTGACCAACCTTTTACCAACCATCCAAGTGTGGCCTCTCTTTCCGTCGTTGGGCCCACTTTCACCGGGGTTTCGGCCCCCAATCAATCTTAGTCCACTCAACCACTTTCTACCCCCTTTCAAAACCTGGTCGTTTCTATTCCGCCCACTCTTACTCCTATCAACACTAGGGTGGCTACCCATCCGTTAGCCCATGTTACCTCTAACCAACCTCCCATGACAACATCAAACCTAGCCATGCCTTCCATCCAATCATCCTTAGTCACTTCTTCCGTCCCTACGACTAGTCATCCGTACGTTGCGCCCTTATTGGTACAACCGACTACGTCGTATACCTCTTCCAGCCTCTTTCAAGTGCCTCACAATCTAGGAGGTGCTCCACCCGTCAATCCGTCAGTAGATATTATCAAGATGCTGATGGATAAAATGTCCAACCTAGAGACCTCCATTACCGGCTCACGCAACACTCTCTCGTACGAACAAATCTGTAACGAGCCCATCCATCCTTCTGTCCCCATCAGACCATATCCCAACCAGTGGGAACTTCCTAAGTTTTCTCGTTTCCAAAGTAAGGAAGACCCACAACAACATTTACGGGCATTCAGACATGCCTGTTACCTTATCGCCCACGACGATGCGTTACTCTTACGCACGTTTCCCATGTCTCTCTCGGGTGCTGCACTTGACTGGTACAGCTCTCTTCCTAGCCATTCCATCCTCACGTTCACTCAGTTGGCCCAGCTCTTCCTCGATCATTTCTCCATCAATATCACCAAGAAGGTCTCTATCACAGACCTCTATTCTATTTGCTAGTTCGAGGATGAATCTATTGCTGATTTCGTCGCTCGGTGGAGGAGCCTTATCAATCAACTTTCATTTTCTTTACCTCAGCCTGAGCTTATTGAACTTTTCTCTCAAGCCTGTGCTAAACATATTTATTCTACCTTGAGGGTTCAAACCTTCCGCACTTTTGACGAAGCCTTCACGATGGCTCGTAAACTTGAGTTACGTGCCGTTGAGGAGAATAAAGTCAAGTTGCGGAGTAAGAATCCCAACTCCAAAACCAATGACCCTTCTTCTAAGCCCTCCTCGTCCAATCCTAAATCTAAATCTTCAGCAAATGCTGTGGTTGTTAGATCTTCCTCTTCTTCGCCTTCAACTAATCAATCTGAACCATCCACGTCCATGAGCGCCACTCGTCAATTTCAGCAGAGATACATACAGCGACAGTTTACTCCACTTGGAGAATCATACGCGTCTGTGCTGGAAAAACTCGTCAAACAAGGGGCCATCAATCTCCCTCAGATCCGACCTCCACCACAATTTGATCCCTCACGCGCCATCCCTGCGTGGTATAGGGAGAATGACTTCTGCCACTACCACCATGTTAAAGGTCATGACACGGGCAACTGTAAAACCCTTAAAAACATAGTTCAAGACATGTTGGAAAAGGGTGACCTCATCCTCGACAATCCTAACGCCCCTCCTAATCAGGGTATCGATATCTTCAAACAACCATTCCCTAATCATCCACCAACCCAAAACAACGTCCAGACCTTGACTGACAATACCCATGAACATAATATTCGAACAGTCAATACGGTCTCACCCCTCATTTCTAACCAACCCCAAGAGGTGAGTTCATCCATCAGTCCATCACATGTGGACGAACCTCTTTCTCCAGCTAGTTCTCCCTCAACTTCTCTAATTTTGGAGGACGCCTCGACCTTACCAGCACCGCCAGTTTCACCATCTTCCTTCTTGCTGCCCATGGAGGACCCAACCTTTCCTACTCCTCGGCCACAAGTGGAAGGCACTATCATCCCTGCCCTTTACCCGCTTGAGGAGCTTCATTCACCAATTTCTTCTCCACCCAGAGAAGAACCTATCTCTCCTTCATCTCCAACCAAACATGAATCTGTCACAACTTCACCATGCTTTGGACCCGAGACTATTACATCCGTCTTACCTTCAGTCCCACAACCATTGGCATCTTCTCAAGAGCTTAAACCTCATCCCGCATCTTCTCAGCCATTTTCCCGACTAGTGGAGAGACTCGAACTTCTCCCTTCTAGGAAAGTGGAACATCAGGGATTGTGGGACCGTCTCACAGCTCTTCAACAAGCCCGGGCCCTCTCGTCTCATGCCGCTAATCCTCCCATGGCGGAACCTCCTAAGACTATCAACAAAAATCCAATCTCCACTTCCAAACCGTCTACATCTTCATCAACTTCATCAAAACCAAAACCCTCATCTACTCCACCTAAACCTATCAAATCACTTGGCGTTCGCCCCATCTCCAACCTCACTCATCCACAAGTGAAGGTGGACTTAACCCAAACTTCAACTAATAGTAGTCTTCAACCCAAATCTCAAAAGACTGCCAAACCACAGAGGCGAACGCCTCCTCTTCCGTCACCATTGCCCTCCATTTTGGGCCCGCATCCTTCAACCTTAACCAGAATCCTTCCCGCTTCAACCTCTAACCAAAACCGGTTGCCTCCTTTGCTTCCTTTACCTACCACTAGCCTACCCTCTCCCAAAAGGGCGATACCTCTCACGAAGAGTGTACCGTCTCCGCCTGTCATCGCACCATCAACCCAGAAGGTGGTACGGAAACCTCCTCCCATTTCGCCCAATCAAAAGTCACCGACATCGCATACATCGATGAGCATGGACCCTTTAGTGGGCTCATACTCTTTGATCTTGCAACGACTTTTGCAAACTTCTAGCATAACTCTTCCACCCATCAAGCCCTTTCAACCTCTCGGGTCTAAACCTTCCTGGTTCGACGACACGAAGATTTGTTTATATCATCGTACACCAGGACATGACACTGAGACTTGCTGTGCCCTCAAGGCTGTCATTCGCCGTTATCTGGAGAAAGACACTCTTCTCTTTGAGGACACTTTCGACCGCCCCCCGACTCCTTCTCACAACCCTTCAACCTCTTCAAACCCATCCACATCTCATCAACCGGTTACAACCCCTTCATCATCTTCACCCCCCATCTTTGAAATCAATGCCATTCACATCACCACTAGGTCACAAAAGGATAAGGTGAAAGAAAAAGCCGCCATTCCTTGGACCTACCCTTTTGTCAATCCACCTCAACCGCCTAAGCCTAAGATTTCTATCCTTGGCGCGCCTCAACCCTCTTCTTCTTCTTCTTCTTCTTCTTCCAGACCAATCCACGACTCCATGTTGAAACAGCTTCACCAGATGCCTGTGAAGATGTCCCTCTACGATCTCGTCCAAACCTCACCTCAACATCGTCAGGCCCTCATCCAAGCCCTGCAGGCAGCGGAGGTCCAACCTGAGGATCCCCAGCCACTTGCTGCCCTTGTCCACTCCTTAGCCCCTGTTGCCTCTATCACATTCAGCGATTCTGAGATCCCTACATCCAACACAGAAGATCAGGACGCCGCCCTCTTCATCACTGCCTACATCGATCGGACACGCATTAAATGCATTATGATCGATGGGGGCGCTAGCATCAACATCATCTCCACTCATGCCTTTGATCAGTTGGCTCTTCCCAAGAATTGCGTCTCCAAAACTGACGCGATCTTACGCTCTTTCAACGACACTACTGCCACGACCATTGGCACCATCATCCTTCATATCCGCGTTGGTCCACGCACAGTCCCGGAGCTCTTCTACATCATCGAAGGAGAGTTCCAATACAACATCTTGCTGGGTTGACCCTGGATCCGCGCCATGGCCTGTGTCCCCTCCACCCTGCACCGTTGTGTGAAGTTTGAGCATGACGGACAAGTCCACACCATTCCCGCTGACCCTTCGCCTTTCAAAACATGCAATACCACCTACCGTCCAAACGATGTCCTCATTCCTATCAAGCCATCAACCTCGGCACCGCCTCCATCCGCAGAAGCTTCAACCAGTTCGCAACAGGCGGTCGCCCTTACACCTCCCCTTCAAGCGACGACCACAGACCCCATGGAAGACGTCTTCTAAAGACTTTCATTGGGAGAGTATCGCTTGCTGGCTTTAGACATGTTCCAAACTCTGCAAGAGTATGGACGCCTTCATCATAGCCCCAACTACGACCATCGGATTGGGATGATCATACCTTATGGTCCCCCTCACCTCCGCACCAACCTCGTCTATGGAGGGCTTAATCAAGCTCCTACTGACGGTAATCCTCTTTCTTCACCCCAACCTTTCACATCAGATTTTTCGTTTCTTGGCAACCCCGCCTTTGCACATACTTACCTTTACAGGTGTGCATGGAAGGGTTTTGGTTTCGGACGCTATGAGCAGGGCTCCCATCAGCGTATCCAACCACTCAATGATGACGACGCCAAGAAACGGTATGGTTTGGGATATCACGACCCCACTCAAGACCCTGTAGACCTTTATCCTGAACCAATCCTCGACCAATCTCCTCCACACTCGCCTATTTCGCCACCTTCACCTACGGAGTCAGTGGTTTCCATTCCTCCTAGTTTTTTTTTTTTTTTCCATAAACACCATCCGCCTGGACCCCTTGACTTATCGGCTCAATGGGGTATCCAAGTCTCTCCCTCTCATTCTTCCCACCATGATCGAAGATGAGTCGGCAACCATTCACACTGTTCACTGCGTTGACGATGATGCCATTCTTTCCTACATGGGCGCTGATGATTCTTTCATCCAGCGCTCCCTCCCTTCTGAGACCCAGGTTATGTTAAATGAATCAACCATTGACATCAACCTTCCTTCTTCTGATGTTCCTCATGTCTTAAAGATCGGCCAATCTTTAGACGCTCAGGAGCAGCTTGACTATACCCAGTTCCTCTCCGACCATAGCAAGGCCTTTGCCTGGACTTACAGTGATATGCCTGGCATCGACCCCTCCATCATTACCCATAACATTGTCACCAAACCAGAGGCTAAGCCTGTCAGGCAAAAGCTTCGAAAGATGCATCCTCGCGTTGCCCTCCTTGTCAAGGAGGAGCTTCAGCGGCTCCTTTCTGTCTCCTTCATCCAGCCTATCGATTATCCACAGTGGGTCTCTAACATCGTCCTAGTCACCAAGGCAACTGGGGGGATTCGGATCTGCACAGACTATCGTGACCTTAATCTAGCCTGTCCTAAAGATGACTTTCCTCTTCCTAACATTGACCAGCTCGTTGATCTTACGGCCGGCCATGAGATGCTATCTCTTATGGACGGGTTTTCAGGATACAATCAAATTCTGATTGCTCCGGAAGATCAGCACAAGACTTCTTTCATCACCCCATGGGGAACTTTTTGCTATCGAGTCATGCCTTTCGGCTTGAAGAACGCAGGCGCCACTTATCAGCGTGCCATGACCTACATTTTCCACGATCTCCTCCACAAAATCATGGAGGACTATGTGGATGACCTTCTCGGCAAATCCAAATTTCGCCGTGACCATCTGACCATTCTCAAACATCATCTTTTCTCATCTTCTTCAATACAATGTCCGTCTTAACCCCAAGAAATGTGTCTTTGGGGTCCTCTCTGGCAAGCTTCTCGGCTTCATCGTTTCCTTTCGTGGCATCGAGATAGATCCCGCCAAGATTCGCGCTATCCTCGAAATGCCTCCCCCGACCAATCTCAAGCAGCTTCGCAGTTTACAAGGCAAGCTCCAGTCCATTCGTCGCTTCATCTCGCAGCTTTCTGACCGCTGCCAACCTTTTCATCATCTCCTTAAGAAGGACGTCATTTTTACATGGGATAAGGACTGTCAAGAGGCTTTTGAAGCCTTAAAATGCTATCTGGTCTCTCCACTAGTTCTCATTCCACCTAAAGACGACCAACCTTTTTACCTTTATATCTCAGCCACTCACCATTCGTTAGGTGCCATGATCGCGCACCGAGACGAGCATCACCGCGAGCAAGCCGTTTATTATATCAGCCAAACACTGGTCGACTATGAAACTCGGTATACCCATATCGAGAAACTCTATTTGGCGTTAGTCTTTGCTGCTACTAAGCTTCGCCACTATCTTCTCAGTCACAAAACCTTTGTCATCACCCACACCGACCCTCTCAAGTATATGCACTCCAAGCCATATCAGAATCAACGTATGGCTCGGTGGCTCATGCTGCTTGCTGAGTTCGATCTCGAATTCATCCAGTAGAAATCTATCAAGGGGCAAACCATCGCTGATCAACTAGCCGATGCCCCTCTTCCTGACACTCAACCTTCGCAGTGTGAATTCCCTGACGAGTCTATCGCTGCGCTTTCCTCCGACGACACCACCTATCAGATGACTATGTTCTTTGATGGATCCAAATGTCAACTAGGTGGAGGTGCTGGGGTCATTCTCATCCCACTCGAAGGGGAGCCCATGCCTTTATCTTTTAAACTCGACTTTGATTGTACCAATAATATGGCCGAATACGAGGCCTTAATTTTGGGACTTCAGACCGCCCTCTCTCTCAGCATCAAGTCCATCAACATCTTCGGCGACTCGCAGCTCGTCGTCAATCAGGTCAACGGTTCATACCTCTGTAAAAATGAAATTTTGCAAAGGTACAAAAATCGTGCTGACATTCTCCTTGCATCTTTCGACCATTTCCTCTTGCAGACTGTTCCTCGATCCACGAACAAGTTTGTTGACACTATGGCTTCTCTCGCTTCCCATATCCCATCTTCCTCATCTGCATCCAGACTTTTTGTCACGGTGCGTCGTGTGCCATTGCCTTCATATATCTCTCCTCACATTCATCATGTCAACACTATAGACCCTAGCCCACAAGATGCTTGGTATAAGCAACTTGTGGACTTCTTATCTCTCTCTATCATTCCTCCCAACCTCTCTAGTAATGCACGATGAGCTTTTATCAAGCGTACTGCTCGCTATACCATGCTAGGGGGTCTTCTCTATAAGCGAGGCTTCGACGGCCTCCTTCTTCGTTGTCTCACCTCCACTGAAGCATCTCACGCCATCCAGCAAGTCCACGACGGGATTTGTGGCGGGCATTTCAGTGGAAATTCGGTTGCCAAGCGCATCCTTCGTCTGGGCTATTATTGGCCTACCCTTCATCAAGACTGTAGCGATTATGTTCGGCGTTGCATCAAGTGTCAGCAGCACTCTAACTTGCTTCATCTCCCCAGCCACGCCTTGCAAGTTGCTCAGGATTTCTGGCCTTTCTCTCAGTGGGGTTTAGATCTCATCGGTGAGATTAACCCTCATTCGTCTCTTCGTCATCAATCCATCATCACAGCCACTAAATATTTCACCAAGTGGGTGGAAGCCATTCCTCTCGTCTCCACAAAAGCCGACAAGATCGTCGACTTCATCAAAACCCACATCATCTGTCGTTTCGGTGTCCCTCATAAAATCATCACTGATAACGGCAAGTCCTTCAAAAACAAAACTGTCCAAAAGCTATGCGACTCCTTCGGCATCAAACTCAGTTTCTCTTCGCCTTACTACCCACAAGCAAATGGGCAGGCCGAGGCTTCCAACAAAATTCTCACCAAAATTCTCATGAAAGTGGTCAGTGACACAGGCAAGGATTGGCACATTCACATTCCCTTCGCTTTGTGGGCTTACCGCACTAGCATCTGAACCTCTACGGGTGCTACCCCTTTTTCTCTTGTGTACGGAACAGAGGCTGTTTTACCTCTCGAAGTATAGATCCCGTCTCTCCGCATTTCTCTACATGATATCCTTTCCAACGATAACTTTCGTCAAGATCGCTTAGTTCAACTTGAGTTACTTGACGAACACTGTCTTGCTGCCCTTAATCATCTCCATGTCTATCAACATCGCATCAAGCGCACCTATGACAAAAATCTGCGAGAACGAGATTTCAATATCGGAGACCTTGTCCTCAAAGAGAATCAACACGTGACCAATATGGAGCGAAGTAAATGAGGCAAGTTTGCTCCTAATTGGCTCGGACCTTTTATTATCACGCACAAGTATGGATCAGGGACTTACCGTCTGTCTTCTCTTGATGGACGCCCAGAACCTGAGCCTCTTAATGCGTTGCATCTGCGACCGTTCTACTGCTAGTCGAGTATTCGTCCACTTGACACTTAACTTGAGCTCGTCCCTTGAGCAATCCCTGTCCTCTTCATCCTACTTCCTTTCAACCCTATTCCTCTTAACAACTCCTATAACCCTTTTATGATGTATGGATGCTTTGTCCTAATAAAAGGGAGCCCTTGACCTTCTACAGTCTTGTCCATGACTCACATTTCTATCAAAACAAATCAAGATGTCAAAACATATCCATGGTCACTATATCCATATCAAAATCAAAAAGACAGACTGCTCCCTCGAAGGACAGCTGTACTATCATTGCTGTAATAAATAGACTGCTCCCTCGAAGGACAGCTATTCAAAAGCCTTTATATTAAAAACAAAAATCTAGACCACTCCCTCGAAGGATGGCTATGACTACTCTGGCAATAAATAGCAACTTATTTTAGAAGCTTCCCGCATTGATCAGCTTCGCAACCTGACCATACATCAAATGACATCTCTATGCAGGCTTCCCGCATCGATCAGTCTGCCTCTTAAAAAAAAAAAAAAGGAGTCACGGACTTGGCTTGTAGTTGTCTCAGGGTCTCCTATAAAAAGGGGCAAAGTTATCTCTGCTCTTAAAATGGGTTACCCTCTTTCCTCCTCCTATTACCTACTCAAGGGACTTCGAGCTCACTTTAATGTCTAAGTGATTCGATTACCGCTCTAACATAACTATGGTCAACGACGTCACGCATGAATAGGGCTCTTGGTTCTCATAACCCCTATCTATGCTATCTTTTTGGTCCTTGTCAATGAAAGAGCAATTTGCCTTTCATCTTCTTCTGCCCTTTGGTCACATTCACCTTCATCACTTGTCGATCAACTCAGCTCAACTCTCTTTTCAGACCATCAACATGACCTTGCCTATTCACCCTAGTTTCTATGGACACCAATCCACACGGAAACTATCGACCCGCCACAATTTATGTTAAGCATAAACCAATACTTGCTGACGCATAAATAGACCTCCATTCATTTTTAGCATACATCCATCACGCATATGGGATATTGCTAGGGATGAAAAACCCCTCAACCAATGTTGCAGAATACACCATTTGGAAAAGGCTGCAACATCTTTTTTTCCTCACCATCCTTTTGACCCTTCCTCCCTTCTAGGGAGAACTACATCGGCCTGAGGCCCTATCACCAGGGCTATGTAGGCAGCACTCAGTTGACATGGGGTCTTCTGGGGTTAGCTCGGCCGCATCCTTTCCTCCTTTCGTCCATTCATCCATCCCTCGACCACCAACCATTGGAGATCATGCCTATCTCCTCCGACCTCGACCACTTCCAAGACGTTGTTGCCTTGGTTGTTTTTGCATGTATGCTATCTCATGACTGGTTAGCAAAATTGTGCGTAGACCCTTTTGGACCCTCACAAGTATAGGATCGCAAGCCGGTTGATCCACACTACTTGTGACTTTTTCGCGTTTCTAGGAGCACTTCCTGAGCCCGGGATACCTGGAACGCGACGACCCATTTGGAGCTTCAACTTAGATTGAGTGACCCGATTAGCAGACGACTAAATGCTGGGGCCCGGTTACTTCAATTTTGGCACTCCTCGACCCTTGACCTGCGACACTTTGGCCTGACCATCTCGTGCAGTGGTATGCGCGCAATCACGATCTTTGCAGCGTTCACCCTCACCCCTTTTTCATCCGCTCTTTATCAAATCAGCACCCGATTCCCGGTTCCCTTCCCTCGACTCCTGCTTTGAGGGGGAATACCTCATCCGTACTCGGGGCATTTCACTTCCTATTTTTGTCTTGCAGTTCATTCGAACAACCAACAAGACGAAATCAACCTTATCCCTCACCTGGGGCACTCACTCCTATTTTTGTCTTGCAGTTCATCCAGAACAACCAACAAGACAACAAGGGGCAAATGTAGACACCGAAATTGTGTCGACTCCCCTGGTCATTCCCCGTCTTATTCTTCTTCGCCTATTGAACCCTTGCCAATCACTTGTTTCACCAACCTTGACCCTAGCAGCATGTAAAGAGGAGCACAGAGCAAAAGGTAGACTCTATCCCCATTATGCATCTGCCGACGACGGTCTTTACCCGACCGATGTCACCGACGTCGGTCACCTATCGGCCGACGTCGGCACTCCTGCCGACGTCGGTCACCTTCCCCTTGTCCGTTATCGGTTACCATTCGGTTTCCCGAAACGGTTGACGAACCGTCTCTGGAACCGTCCCCGTCCCCCGCCTTCATCAACCTCCGCCAACCCCGAACGCTAACCCCGAACGCTATCCCCGAACGCTATCCAACCATTCGAAACGCTGAGCAACCAACCTGTGAATTCCTCCACCAACCTGCGAACTCCGAGCAATCATCGACACTACGACATCAACTAATCTGCACACCATGGCTTTCATCGGGTCTTCTACCAGGTAAGTCTTTATTCTGTTTATTTCATTTTCTTTCTTAGTTATTATTTATTTTCTGTCCTTGCCCAGACTCTGTCCCGACACCCCCAGACTCTGTCTAAACCTCGTCCCTGTCCTTATCAGACCTTGTCCCAACTCTGTCTAAACCCTACCCTGACCTTATCAGACCCTGTCCCGACTCTCTCAGACCCTGTCCCGACTGTTCAAACCCCCCAGACTCTCTCAGACCCTGTCCCGACTGTTCAAACCCCCCAGACTCTCTCAGACCCTGTCCCGAACCTTTTCCCAGAACCTACCCCTACCGACGCCGGTCACTACCCCGACCGACGACGGCACCTTGACCGACGTCGGCACCTTCCCTAACCGACGCCGGCACCACAGAGACCGACGCCGGTGACTGTGCAGAACAGTGCCGCATATCAGGTACGCTCTTTATTTTTTCTGTCATTTATTTCTGTCATTATTATCTACTTTCGTCCAATATTCTGCTCTTTTTTATCAGTGGGTTGATATCCTTCTAGGGAGTCTTCGTACTTCTGGGATCGGGCGTTCGCCTGACAGCCCACCATATCTTTGACTGACGTTTTTCCGTGTTTAGCCTTTTCTTCGCAGGTGTCATTCCTCCACAGCAAAAGAGGAGAATCTTTCAACGTCTGATTTCGGTGCGCACGACTATATCAGGTACTTCTAGCCTTGACCATCTTTTAGTTTCTTATTTCTTCTTTTGAATATAGAAAGCAATTTTGCATAGAAACAAAGATAGATAGTTGGTCTAGGTTCAGGTCTAGGTGGCCAATCTATAGGGACAAGTCTAGGGCTTACACTCACAAACCCAATCTTTACAATGGAGTCAGCATGGAGGACCATTTGGACAGACATTTATTGGTAGTATGGCATGTCTAGCACCAAATGGGCAAGGTAGACCATAGTTTTACCGTTGTAATTTGTACAATAGTTGTATCATTTTGCATCAAACTTTGAGCCACATATATATAGAGAGAGATATGTTTTTATGATTTATGGATGTATTTTCGTTCTAGCACATTTGTTGATTTTTTAAAATGCTATGGTAAAATGTATGATGTATGGGTTATTATTTTCTATAAAATGTATTTAAAAAATTAAAAGTGAATTTTAAGTATAGAAATTGAAAACATGAAACCAAATCACTAAGAAATAACATTTATAATAAAAAAGTTGAAAGTGAATAAAATGTGAATGAAGGAAAGATTCAAACGAAAATGTAAAATAAGATATCAATGTTTTTTTTAATGTGTAAGAAAAGATAAAGACAAATGAAAAAACAAAGATATGTAAATAATACAAATATAAATGTATGATAAGAACATAAATAGAGATATGTAAATAAATAAAACCAAGAAACATATAAAAACGAATGTTAACAATAATGGCAAACCAAACTTAGGACTTGTACTAGTTTGTAATATAGAAGACTATTTTTTTTATAGACATATAAAAACATGGGATATAGTGTTTATAACAAATATAGGTATTTTGTGAGGAAGACATGGTCCTATCCAAGGTATTATGCTACAACTCACAAGGGGAAAACTAATGAGGTGTAAAAATAGGAAGTGTGATTAATTAAGAAGTGATATTCATCAAGGAAAATATTAGGGATAATATGATGAAAAATAAGAATGGAAAGCACTACATAGGTGTTGTATAAATCCTTATTAGAAATGAGACACATGAAGCAAATGTGTATGTGCTAAGAACTATTAAACAATAAGTAACTAAGATACTCTAAATAGTAGACACAAAGCATGGGCTAACAAGTGAGGTACATAAATCATCCATTAAAGGATTTATATGCATGAAAACTAAAAATGGGTATAACTTCCCATAACATGTTCCCCATTCTTTACAACCCCTTATAAAGTCATCAACTACTATGAATATTAGGTACTTACATGAGAAAGTAGGTGGTACTAATTAGTACAATGAAACCTCCTACCCAAGCCTCTAGGCTACTGGCTTCCAATAGACATTGGTTCTATCATGAGGTCAACTATGGGGTTTGAGATTCAACTAGGATAGAGGATGTCCCAAAGAAGAATCATGTCTTTTGGTGTGATTTTGACTATTGAAATTGAAATTTTATTTTGATCATTGCCATTTATTTCTTTAATGCTTTATATTTTAACTATTATGGATTTTTTCGTTCCTCCTCCATATGGATTTGGAAGACCAACCCTTGAGTGAAATAGGTGACAAACTTAAGAGAGATTACACTTGGTTACCGGAGAGAATTACTTAAAGAATATGTCATTTTAAAGATTTTTAAACTTGCTCACAAGTAAGTGTGCAATCTCAAGACTAACCTATCTGCTTTAAAGGAAATAAACATTAGGAATAAATGAAGATCATAATATAGATCCATTTATGTAATAAATGGTACAATGATGAGTATGATTTGTAGGTAATCATGAAGGAAATAAAATAGTGTAAGAAGTAACATTGGGTGTGGTATGATAGGCATGTCAAATAAATAACTATATTGGTTGACAAATGATCTAACACAAGCACGAATGTTAGGACAATTCATCCTAAAATATGGGGAAATTAAATGGTTGTTAAATTTAAATGAATCATAGACAAAAAATTAACTTGGGAAATTAATTATTAAATGATTTAATTAGAAAACAATGTTTGTAAACAAAATATCATGAATGCAAAAAGTAAATTATGAAAATTAAAGGGAAGAATCATGAGAGCAGAAGATAAACAATGCATCACAAATGCTATAGTGAAATAAAAATATCAAATATATTCATACAAAAATATGATGTAACATAACAATGTGCTTGCAAATGTTTATATATTTTATGACATACAACATCAATAACACGGGATAAATTATGTTATACTTGAAATCTAGACTTAATCATAGTCTCATCTATCTTCATAGATAGGCATGCAATGACTTCCTAATGCATAATCTCTATAGAGAAATTAAGTATGATAGAAGGAGGATGAATGTGTGACACCTCATATGAAGGGTAATCAATGAGAGGAACTAGTACTGCAATGTGACTAATATCATCACATATCAATAATGGCATGGGTCTTTGGGAAGGTTGGATGTTTGTTCGTAAATGTCCTTGATTATGCTGCTAAGTGATATAACGCCACTTATGTACTTTATTTCCTAGACTATTATATGTTTCCAACATACTTTTATATTGTTTGACTATACTTTAGATCTATTATTTTTTTGGTATTATGCTAAGTGATGTCATAATTTATTTCAAACATTATACTAAATACTACAATTGTATTTTATTTTGTAAATGTGTTGATTTGGTAACAACTCTCAATTTTTTGTAATGTACTATTCAGTTCAACTTTATATATTATTATATTATATAGGTACTATTGATGCCTATTTGTGGGTATAGGTATAGGTAAAATGAGCTAGGATAATGGTGGACTCCGATGGTTGGGGGATAAGGGATAAGGGCAATGAGTAGTTGGGTAACTGACACAAGTAAAAAAGGATGTTATACTAAGTTGTAGTCACTATTTGTCCATTTTGTTATTCTGTCATTTTATCATCTTTTATTTTATTAAATTATTATTATAATTATTTCTATTTTGATCATCTTCTTGAATATTTTTGTCATCATGTGAACTTGCATGCCTTATTTCATTTCATTATCTTATGACTTGCCCACTTTGACATTATTAGCTTATTAGGTTATCATATTATTTTATTTTGCAGGTGAGCTTTGTTTCCTCGATAATGCTTTACCCCATCTCATGTCATTTTTTTCCAATCTCCTAACAAGGGACCCTAATATTAATATTCTAGATTTGATTTGCTAATGATAACATTGTGAAAATAACCCTATGATACTTGACAAATATTTGATTTTTTCATAATAACATTTTGGGTTTGTGGGCCTTTGACCCCAAAAATAAAAGATATAATTACCAATTTCTTGGTCGATAGAGAAAATCTTTTCATGCCATTAATTTTGGTGAATTTGGAGGGGGCTTGGCTCGGCTTCCAATATCATTTTTTTGCTCTTTACTAAGGTAGTTGAGGAGAGAAAGGTGTAGTATAATATTGAGTAGGAGAAGTGAAACCCTAAAGAGAAAGGGTAGCAACAAGGAGCAAGTTTGGCTTGAAAACCCTACCAGGTGATAGAATCGACTAGCTTGGGCCATGTCTAGAACAAGGGGGCTTGGCAAGATGCAAAGGCAAGCAAGAAATCCATTATTTTCCACCTATGATACAAGGTGAATCATTTAAGTTTTGTAAATTCTTTTGTGATGATGATGATGATGATAACAATAATAATAATAATAATAATAATAATAATAATAATAATAATAATAATAATAATAATAATAATAACAATAACGATAACGATAACGATAACGATAACGATAACGATAACGATAACGATAACGATAATGTTTTGATATTAGACCCGAAGGTGGAAACAATAAATAAATTGCTTACAGGTTCATAAGGAAGCTGTAAGATTTTTTGATGAACTCGTAAGGGTTCATAAATCGATCTAAATTGATAGAAAACTATCACTCTATTAATGGGTTATTACAATCTTTATTCCAAATCATTTCAGATTTCTAGGTTTTTAAATCTCTTTGGTTCAGTCAAAATTTAGAACACTAAATCGATGGAATCTCTTCCTTATGAGCATGGACATAATTAGTATGTTGTTTGCTCTATTTTCTTGTCGCCATTTTAGTATTAAAAGTTGATATAAGTCAATTTGGTTCAGTATTAATTTTTATTGTTATGATCATTCATTATAGGCCATTTATATCACTTCATGGGTTTTTGCTTTGCTATTGTGGTTACAGTATTTGGGGTGGAGGTTGATAAAATTTGTGTTACCTGGGCACTCATATAAGAAGCCCTATGCCTAAATTTTTGTTGGGTTTTATTTAATACTTGTTGATTGTCATTTTGGGGTTTTATTCTTTTGGATTTATATGTATCTTGTTGGGTTGAGTAGTGTTACCAACATTCTATTATGCCACTTTTGGAGTGATTATTTTCAATAAGTGTGAGTATTGACCTAGGGGTTATGAGTTTTATTAAATAATTTGTTGATAAGCATTTGGCTCTTGTTCAATATTTGTGATTCATTTGGTGTTAGAATCAAACCAGCCATCTGAGGATCAAATATGGAGATTTCATCACTATAGCACATTGTTATAGGTGATTAAATTTCTATACGTAGTTGATTGGCAAAAATGGGTGAGATGTCTAAACCCTTGGTGGTTTGTTTATTTGATTTTGAATGTTTTGAGTATGTGACTATTTATCATTTATTCTTGGTTGTAGGAGATGATTGCATATCACTTGAGTGATGAATTTTTTTAATTGAATCTTGGTATACTTGGAATATATGATGAAGAAGTATTGGGTTCAATTGAATATGTAGTTGATATCTATAAACTCCTTCGAAGGAAGACTAAGGTTACCAATGATTATATGCTTGTTGGTGTCTATACTTTGATCTTGAGTTGTGAAGATTTCATTACTAAGTAACTGCTACAAGTTTAGTGTCAGCGCTTTATTCCCTGATTACTCTTGTTTACATTCCAAAAGCCCTGAAATTCGGAATCCACCTCCCAGTTGATGGTTGGAGGCGGTAAGGGCCACCAATTGGGGGGCTCATAGGACGGACATATAATATAACTATAAATAATGCATACCTCCAACATACAAATTATGATCTACATGTTACAGCGATAATTTCTATGATTTTAAATGCTAAAAAGTGTAGCACCCAAAGATATTTAAACCTTGGAGGGGTACAATAAAAAACTAAGTTAAAAGAAAATGTAAATGATACTTAACTCTAACTAATAAAATATATGAACCAGAATATACGTGAAATACATAGATTTTTCTTCCCATAAATACAAACAAAAAGGAAGAAGACAACAAGTTTCTCTAGTTGGGTCAAGTTTAAATAACATACAGATGGGTGAATTTAGATTTGGGACAAGGAATGATGGAGGGAAGACGGTAATCTATATGAAATTAAATAATAATGAGTATGCACATTAAATGGTAAATTAATTGATTCTTGTGAAATTAAATCATTACAAATACATATTTTAACTAAGATTATTATCTAGTAGAATTTTACAAATTATTAATCTCTAACCAATAAATACCTTATAATAGTATGATATCTCTTCATTAATTATAATTAGAGACTAAATTTATTAATAAATCTTATATATAATAAATTTTTATAATAATAATCTAATTATTCAATATTATTTTTCAAATACTAATAAAATTTATAATACAATAAAAATTTTTAGAAATAATATATATATTAATTACAATCTATTACAATTTTTATTATTTACTTAGTATTATTTTAATACTACTTTACACATAATACCCCTATTCTTAAAAAAATAATTATATTTTACAATTAAAATAAAATTGTGCAAGTGTAACTTTCTAAAAGAAATCTCCAATCCAAAAAACAAATAAATTCAGATTTTTAATTTGTATTGAGGGGTTATTTTCTCCACTCTTCACTCCCTCTTACCACAGTTTCCTCCTAAGGTATTACTACCATTCACTTCTTACCGTATCAATTTCAGCTAAACCCCATTTGGGTAGGGCAAACTCTTATATTATATAATTCAAACAAATACTCATTTAGGTAGGGTAAATGTTAAGATGGTTGACCATATAATCACTTATTGGTGAGTTTTAAAAGCTGAGCTTAACCAGTATGCATGTTTATCAATCAACATCGTCCATTAAAATTGTTGTTGTCAAAACCAGTATGATTTGACCATACGATCTGTCATCCATCAGCCCACCAACTTGATAGACCTAACTCTACGTACATTTAAAAATAGACTGGTCATTTTTTCTATTTATTGACTTTTGAATCAAAACTACCGATTTATTTTGTTGTTTTGTGATCCATAGCTCAAACTGTACTTTATGCGTGCTTTTTAAGCTTCCTCAGTTTTAACTGTAGTGACAGCTCAATAAATTAAAGAAAGAAGGCTTTTGTCTATAAAATAAGAAGATTAAATTTTGAAAAAAAATAAAATAATAATAATTAATTAATTTATATTTCTCATCATTCCTTGTAATTTCATCAAAACATCTTAATAATACATTGTATGATATAATAAAATCGTTCTATAATTTAATTAAATGAATACAATTTTCTTTCAAAATAAAATTCTTGAAAACTTAATAAAGAAGCCAAGCCCAGAGCATAGTAAGAGACCTTAAACCTCACCAACTCAAAATGAAAGAAACCCCACCAATTACCCATTATATTATGTTTCTTGATGTTAACCAAAGAAATCCTTCTAATATAATGGTTATTTCAAGGCTGAATATATAGAGAGATTTGAGTTTAATCTCAACTCACAAGTTTTTCCTTGTAACTTTAGAGTGAAGATGGGTATTGGGGATGTCTTGATTTTTTGATATCCATAAATTTTGCAAGATTCAAACGGACGAATCGACTATGGTGGATGAAGCTATAATCCACATCAAATCACTTGAGCACTCGCTGCAAGTGCTACACAATCATAGAGAGCAAGAAAAAAACCAGTCACTATCTTCCAATTGCAGCTCATTAGAAATGCAAATGCAAGAATCCTCCACAGTTGCACTCAAGAATTGGGGAGCATTATTTGGAAACATGGTCATCTCCTAATGTGGTAGTGTCTGTGTGTGGTGAGAATGCTCACATTGGAATTTGCACAGGTCCTCGACCAGGGCAACTTTCTGCAATATTTTCAATGCTAGAAAAACATAAAGTGGATATTTTAACTGGTCAAATATCTACTGACACCTGCAAATGCATGTACATGGTCCATGCCCATGTTCATATAAGTTCATATATGAAACGTTGATTATATAAAAAGCCTACAAATGGATTTACTAAAAACTAATCATTTACTTACGTTATGGACTATGAAAGCTCAAGATTTTTTTAGGTTATATCTTTTTTTTAACACTAAAAAATTTAAGTACCTTATTAAAAGAAAACTCAGATTTATTTATTTATATTGTGGATTTATATTTAATGAAAAATTTATGTTTCTACTACTGGAACAATATGCTGACATGGAATTTATGAATGTTGCAGGTGGCATCAGCAAGTGAGTCATTTAAATTAGTGATTGGGGACTTGAATATGTCATTTTCTTCATGATTACGTTTTTTTTTTAATCAATTTTATCTGGCAAGTGATGTTTTATTAGGGATCAGCACACCATTGAACTTACTGTGCTTAATATACAACTCTGGTTGGATCTCAAAAATGACAATCCATTGCCATTACACTTTAAAACCAGTATTACTGTACAGTGACTTCTCTTTGCAACAGTGAATGTTTTTTTTTTTTTTTTCCATTTTATAGCCATATGTGTATAGATATTGGCATTTTCCTCTAAGAAGTATTGCTGTTAATAATTAATTTAAGCCTGTTAGGCATTACATAAAATGGCGTTATGTTTTCAACTGTTCAATTTATAGGTGGTTTTCTTTAACCTAAGAAACAACACCTCTTATTGTTGGTGTTTAAGGCCAAACTAAATTTACCAACAAAAGTTAAATCAAAATCAACTCCTCTTAGCACTTGAGCTCACATAAAATACGATTAGGTTATTTTGATTGAATTGAACAAGTTGTTTGGTTTTTTTTTTCCTTTTCTTCTCTCCGGTTTTCATGTTTAATTGGAACAGTTTTTAGTTTAGATAAGACTAAAAGGTGTTTGAATTTTGAATAAAAGGAAATTAAAAGCCAATTCGAATTCTTCTTATTGTCGGATTAAAGGAAAAACTGGTCATAAAGGTGAGCGGAGATTTTACAAAATATTATTTACAACCACCACTACTCAACCCAAAGAAGCAGCTAGTGTCAAAACTTATACTTCAACAAAGTCATACTTTAAAATGTGATTATGTGATAATCTCAATATCACAGAGACCTAATAAACATAACACAATATAATTAAAAGTGTTATTCAAAAGAAATAAGAGTAAAAGTATTTCTTGGCTAATAATCATCATAAAGTCTTTTGCCCCAATGTTTAGTAACATGTTCATTAAGGAAAGTTTATTTGGCTTTATAAAAACTTATCTTTCTTACCCATCATACAACTAATACAAAGATTGTAAATAATAGTTTACATACAAATCTCAGTGTAATTAGCATAATATTACTAATTTATTAGAATTTATAATTTATGCAAATAATCTAGAAAATAGAGTACATAGCTTATTGAATATTTTTTTACTCTGTGGTAGGATACAATATTAAATAGAGATCTATAATGGGTATGTGATCATTCAAATTTAGAAATATAGTATTTATGCTTGCTGGGATGAGTTTGGTGCTTCTTAGACACCTGTGGTAGGATAAAACTATCCCCTGAACACTAGATATGTTTGGGAGATCTATGCATGGCTGTGAAAATTTGGATCACTACTCCTATGCCTACAAGTGACTCCTATATAGATACATTTAATCCAATCCAGATAACTTTGTTTTCCTTCTCCTTGCTCCAAGACTTAGCTCCACTTTCAACACTATGTTTCCTTTTAAAAAGGGTTTAATGGGATGGGTTGAGTTAACCCCTATCATTCTCTACTGAGTGGTTGAATGCTGCTTTCATTCCAAAACTCCAAACAAGGCTCAAACTACATGTAGTTTTCCCACCTAGCTAAATGTGTGCAATCTATTTAATGCTAGCATGCAATACAATCTTAAATATGGATTTTGACACTTGAAAACTTGTGATCTTAATCTTGAAATAGTATTCAGATTTGGCTTAGGACCTATTCTTTGAGGGATTTAAATTTTTGGAAGATTTAGGGTAGTTCATTTCCATGTACAAATATAATCTTGACTATAGTAATGATTTTGACAGCAGTGTTAGATAGATGATATATCCTAATAGGCTTAAGCTTGATTGGTAAAAAAATATGACTCTTTGGATAATTTCCCTCTGCACCAACGTGCAAAAATATTGGCTAACCAGTATGACGGATTTGAATTTGGGAAAATATCCATGAAAGGGAATGCAAATAGATATGTCTCAGGTGGATAGATATAGAAGGCCAAAGCCCTGAGGAAGACCATAAATTTATATAAAGCATGAAAGCATGATTTGATATTAGGAGGTTTTCTATGATAATAAGCTATTTAGATAGGGAACATGGAAATATTGTGTAGCAAAAATAAAAATATGGGAAGGTTTGGCCCATAGATAAGATAATGGCTAAGATAAAGTGTGAGCAAGAGTCAATTATGTGTGTGAAAGTAAGTATACCAAGGCTTGGTCAAAGATTAAATGTTCAAGTATCTAATACCAAATATGAGTGTCTACATTCCTGCCCCTTCCTCATTTCTCCCCCGTTGATCCCACCCTCCCCTTCCCCCTTCTAATAATGGAAGTTCTAGAGTAAAAGGATAAATAAAGATACATAAGTGTAATTATGGTGGGTATTTTAATGTAAGTGCTGAATGTTGAGCCTTGTTTTATGCAAAACCTAAAACAAAACATGTAGAAATCAATTGTTACTAATGATATAAAAATTAAATTAAAAACATTGAATTTATTTGAAATTGAAATAACAATGAATGAATACATGTGTGGGCATGTGAACTAAGTTGCCTTTTGTAGACATTGGAGAATGGGTGTCATGCTTCTTGGAGATGTTAGTGTTAAAAACATGGGTTGAGTTGATATGCACCAAAGCTAATTGGATATGGATAAGTGCTTATAATTTAAGTCACATATAAATTTAACCAAACTATTCATTGTATTTTTGAGAATGGGACCCACCTAAAGTTCCAATCAAATATGAGTATCTGATAGTTTGAGAATCTGAGTAAGTTTTATAAATCATCTATTATAGATGGTTTATATGATTCAATTTAAAAATATGAGTATAGTTGAATAATTATGAGTAAGTATTTATGTATAATGTGTCACATATGCCACTTGTAGACACATAAATTTAATCATTAAGTGCTTGACAATGTTTATTATTGACATCCTTACCTTATTTGGTCTATTCTCTAGGTTACTAACTCACAATATATAATCAAGCTTTCAATTTATTATAAACATTAAAAATATTTTACATACATCCCTATTTCAACCAATTTTATTTTTATTCAATATAAAGGATCTTGTTATACTTGTCATTGTAGTCTTTGGTCTTTTGGGACAAGTTTGCACTAGGTCAGATAGGGTTGTACTGTAGTTGTGTTCCCCATACTCCAATGATCAATTTATCAAATCAAGATGTTTCACAATAGCTCTCTTAATTTTTTTGTAAATTTGGTTAGTGAAAATATTATAAAGATTCTCCTATAAAATCACATCAATACATTCATTTGAAACATTCTAGCATGCTGATTTCAAATTACTATACATTGAGCAAAGAGCACTATTTATTCCAATTTCAATTTTGTTACTTTACAAAAGTCATAGTCTAAGTATAAATATTTTATATTTTATATAAAATGCATCCATTATCAAAATTTTAGTCAATCTTCTAGCTATAGTCATATAGTTGCACAATCATATATCACACAATCACTCCAGAAGGGAGAACTGCATTGGCTTGAGGTCCATTTGGGATATGTAAGAAACATTCAATTTTCATAGGGTCTTTTGAGGATAACTTAACTAATTCCCTTACCCATTATCCCCATTTCTATTTAATCTGTATATTATTTACTGTGCAGGATAAAGGGTTTATATTTTACAAGTCTTTCATGCATCTATTTGGCTCCTACACATAATCAACAAACCCTCATTTATAGGTGCATAGATCTAAGTCAAAAATTCAATTGCATAGACAACCAAGATGCATTAATGGTTAATATATAAGGCCACACCGCACCAATGTCCTTCTTCTAAGATCTAGTCCCATCACAATTTGTAATTCTATTTTCTAATGTGACACTATTTGTAGGTGTTTTTAAGTAGTTTATAGTCATAGTTAGATTACATAGTTAATGTTGAATATGTTTCACGGAGGTTTGCATATCTATAGGCCCATTTAATATCTTTAGCAAATTAAAAATTCTATAATTTTTTTTAGCATATTGTAGTTTAATATCAGATCTATATATTGAATCATTTCAATTTGAATAGTTTAATATGAATTTAATATCATTAGTTTCAATTCAAAATAGACTAAAATTAATCTTGCTAGCATATTTGGTGTTTGCTTGATTTTTATCCTAAAATTCCTTAACATTTCTGTAAATTCTTGACACTAAAAGAAAACAACATTCAACCTTAGATAAAGTTTGATACATAATGATTCTACTTCTTCAAACATTGATTTAATCTAACACTAAATATGAAACTAAAGCTCTTTCTTTTGACCTTGAGTTGATTTTTTTTGATATCTATACATAGAATATTTCACTTTTATTTTCTATTGATTTTGGTTGCTTAAAAATTGTGTTTTGGTGGTTTTAAGACTAGTCAGTGATTGTTGTGAAAGGATATGTAGTGTTCTATTTAAAAATGTCATGGTGTGATGGGTTTATCCCAATAATCATAGCCATTGCAAGACACTAAACATGAAATTTAGTTTCCACATACCTCACAATATATTAAAAATATCTAAGATCCCTTATTTATACCATAAGAAGTCCTTTTTACCTTTTGATTTGTGGTGCACCTAAGATGAGCATATTGCCCAGTTAAGATAGTCTCATCATATCCTTGGTATTAAGGTTAGTGGTATACATGTATGTTCTACCTCTATATTTATTTATTTGAAACATTTAGCTGACACTAATTAGTGAACAAATATATTTGAGAACCCATATAATTATTCAAACCCTTTCCTAGATCACCCTTATACTTTGATTTTTACTTGTATTATGATCATATATATTAGCTTTACTTGATTTAGCTTGTATTCATAATTGGATCAATGAATGAATTTTCATTTCACATGTTACATACAATTATGAAATTTATTGTAAAATCTTCTTTTAATTTACAAGATGTTATTCATTTCGTTTGTACATGTTTAAGATTTAATGTTGTTCACAAACTTACCTTAGATTAATCTCTATTTTATGATACTTCATATTGTTACAGTATCTAATCTAAATTAATTCTTATCATAAATAGATGCTAAAAATTACGTTCACAAAATTTTCTTCCTCCTCCTTTCCCTCAATCTATTTCTATTAGTTAGTCCATTTCTATAACTCGTATAAGTCTCCTATTATATCCCCATGTCCAAGTTGTTCAAACTAGAAGAAGGCACCCTCCAACTACCTAGCCCAATTCTACTACTCATAATGTTCCTCCTCCATCTACTCCAAGACAATTTTCTCAACCCAAAGGGTATGATATCATTGACCAAATACCTAATAATCTAGCTAAAATTTATATTCTAGAGCTATTGAAGTAAGAACCAACTTACAAGTATATCTTATATGTCATGTTACAAGAAACCACTCTTCCTATGGATACACAACTAACTTCATTTTATTTTATCATGAATACCTTCAAGTATATTTATCATACCATTAGTTTTGATAAATAATATGTACCTCCCAAGCATATTATTAAGCAAAATCTTCCAATATTTATTCAAAATCAAATACATGGAAAGTTAGTCAAATGTGCATTGGTTGACACTAGTTTTGAATAAATATATGTATCTATGAATTCATATTAAAATTAGGTTTTAAAAATGATAGTATATTCATAGATCATAAAAACCTACACATGGTTTCAATATCATTCCAAAAATAAATAGTAGGAATTATCACATTGGATTTAACACTGGGCCCAAAAATGGTACTTACTATTTTTCAAGTCATACTTGATCATCTACAAGATAATGTTTTCTTTGGTTGGTCTTGGATTCATGAATTAGAATCTATAAATAATACATTTCATAGGTGCATTAAATTTTTATGTGATGCACATGAATATACAATTCTAGTTGATGATACACCTTTTCGATATTACAAATTATCATAATCACAAACCGATAAGGTATACATTACACCACATAAATAACCAATTATGATGGCACAAATGCATACCTATTAATGGGGTGAATCAAGAAATGTAAATGATATATCATAAGTTCTCAAATTCCAAAGTAAATAATATATCCAATCAAGGAAACTATGCCAATAGTAAAAATTCCTAAGCAAAAAGACGAGCCTATCAAGGAAGCTATGCCTAAGAAAATAGATGAATATATCAAAGTATATATGTAACAAGTACCAATTTCCATAGTTACAAAAAACCCCATTTAATAACTATCATTATTGATCAATTAAGAAAATTCTAGTATAATTGAAGATTACTATAATAGTGATGATGAAAATACACAAGAACTAATAGATTACCAACTATTTAAGTTAAATTTTAATCCCATTGATGAAGATACTTACTTATCCCATTATTTATTCACATTTATTGAAGTGGGTGAATATATAGATATCTCTTTCATACACAATAAGGGAAAGATACTCATACCAAATCAAGTGGATCTAAGAAGTACTTCAAAAAACTAAAATACTAAATCAAAATTTGTTGACTCTAATATAGTAAACACACATCACAAGGAAAAGATACAAAAAGAATAATTCAAGACTCACACAAAGTAACAATAACATGTATAATTATCAAGTAAAGATCCAATAATTTTCCAAAAATGATTTCTCAATAAAGGAATTTCAATGCAAGGCTCAATATCTAAAATTTCACCTATACATAAGGTTAGAAAAGAAGCAACAAACCAACATTATCATGCCCAAAATAATGATGCACAAAAACACACCAATGTTTTTTCAACAATGTCCACATATGTCTCAAGAAGACATAAACAAGGACAAGTATCATCATAAATATTGACTTGCACAATATATTATCCATAAAAATAAGAAACTGATTAACATCCTCACATATATTAAGAGAAGGAAACAAATCTAAGATAATGATTGACTAAGATGATTGCTTAGTAGATAGAGCTATCAGTAGGGGTGAGTCACACAAATAACACAAATAATATGGGTATAAAATAGGTACCACTAAGTTTGATTTGTCATATCTTGATATGTCACTCAAACACTATTTGCACAAATATACCCTTTGTTATGTTTAGATTCATAACATAGTCAGGGAGAGAACATAATACCAATACAAGGTACAAAGGTGACAGGTATAAGCTACTCATCAATATGACCAATATATAAAAGGAAAAACTAGTGAAGACCATACATGGTTTAGTCAATGCTTAACTTGACTCTATAGGATCCACAACCCTTTCCATCAAGGAATGGTAAACCCCATAGGATAAAATAGCTTCAAGAAGGTATATTTGGTTTCACTCTTGTTCGACTCTACATGAAATACTCATCGAAGAGAAAATTACATATCTTTCACACAAATTTGAAATCAACTCTTCCCTAAGAGCTTGAAATAAAGAATCTACCTTTATACAACTGTCGTTTCTTGTATTTATAGAGATCGGAAGGAATAAGCTTACCCTTCATATTCTACCATGACTCTCGGCATTCAAACTTTTGTAACTTAATAGTTTACATTTTTATGTTTGATTTTGATAAACCTCATCAGGGCTATTGGGTCCATTGGGCACTTCAATCACATGCATTACTTGTGGAATCGAGCAATCTGAGACTCCATTGGGCTCATCAGGATTATATGATAGTTGAGGAACCAAGACCAAATCTAGTTTATTGGGATTCCTTGATACCTTAAGAACCAAGACCAAATCAATCTTTTTCTCTTAAAAAGTACCAAGGTTTTGCAGTGTAAAATTAACTTTTCATGCCAAGTGCTTATATTGAAAATTGCTCACTTGGACTTCTTATACACAATGGAACATAAATTAAGGGCTTATGATGAGATAAAATTATGGAATAACTTTCAAGAGCTTTGAATGAGTTTACTAAGAATTTTCCATTGGGATATGGAATCAACATCCATATTCTAAAAATATTAAATTGTATTTGTCCTTGATTTACCTCTAATCATCTTTTAGGACCATTATTGGGAGTGTTATCATGAAATGCAAAATTTCATGATAACAACAAACTTTGATTGTGGGACCACATTCCTTAGCAGAATGCAGGAAAAATCCAAATATCATTGGTGACATGTGCCTCATCCAACCTTTGCATGTGAATCACAAAATAGTTTACCTATCCCAATCGTATGGAAACAAACACATGTTATTGGGCCAGATCCTTACTTTGAAAACTCTACCTATTTCCCCACTAGAATAACCTATTGCATTCATTTTTTGAGATAGTTTTCTAATTGTGCATGCCTCATGTACATATTTTTTAGTTGTTTGATGAATGAGATGTATCATGAGTTGAAAAATATTTACTTATAGGATTAGATAGGTTGACATCTATTATCTTGGTTATTGAGAGGAAAATGAACATCTATGTAATTTTTTTTCCACAACCAAATTCATTGATTACAAATGTTTCAATTACAATGTTAATATGCCTTTGAAATTAGAGTACCTATGCTCTATTATCTCTATTTATGCCATGAAAATTAGAAAGTACGTGAGTTAGATAAAATCATCTAGCCCCAACTCTATGAATTTTTATATGTTTCAACTTGCAATCATCATAAAACCAATATCCAATTTCTATAAACTCTATTTTTATCTTCTTTTCCTCCTCAGCCTTGCAGGATCTCTTTCTCTAACATATAATTGAAAATACATTTTGATGTGATCCAAACACTAGAAAAAATCTACGATTAAGGTTTTATTAATAGTTGTACATTGCTTATTTACGTTCTCATTGATTGAAAATACATGCATCCACCCTTGATCTTTATATAAGGTTAAGGAAATATGTAATCCACATTTTGAATGGGTATTGCATACTAAGTTGTAAAAAAAACTCAAGTTTCCATTTTAATTGACCAACATTCTTTTCATATCTTAAGCTTTCACTAAATGATTTCTACAAAACCTCATGTTGCAACAAACAAGCATGGAAATGACAAAAAATATTATATTTAACCTTCTAAATAAGTTTATTTTTCACTATTTTCTCCACATTGTCATTATTTACTAATCCAATGTTACATTAAAATCAGCTCATAAAGCTTGAATGAAATTGAAGAGAATGTTCTTGACAATGGGTTAATCTCAACAGCATTATCGCCATAGTGATGAATAAAAAGATTTATACGTCAAACAATGCAAAATAAAACTTATTTTGGGTATAAGATAAAAATAGAGGGAGAAGGAGAAAATACCACAAATTATATAATCTAAATTTATTAAACATAAGTTCACACATGCACACACAAATACAATAGAAAAATAAAATATAAAAACACAAGAAAAAATTGTGCAAAAAAGTAAGTTATTTCCAATGGAGAAGGTGGGATAAAGTGATTGAACATGACCATTCATGGGTTGGAAAAATGTGAGCCCTTGTGAATCAAATTTCAAAAGTTGAGGACAACTTTAACACTACCATTGTATCTAGGGGAAAAACATGAGGCATGGTCAAGAAGATAAATATGGAATCCAAAACTTGACCACACACATTTTCCTCATAAATAGAAGGAATATGTCTTAAATTAACATTTTAAGTAGTAACAACATGAATAATACCTATAAAGTCTTTGATTTGTGGCTACTTATGTGGTTATTTAACCATGAATAGCTAAACCAAATCTTTTTTAGACACCTCCAAAGGTGAGTCTGGGACCAAAACCTCGTGGCACTCAACATGATCTAAAATGTCTTTTTGATTTATTCTTGATTATTCTTCAAAATTTTCTTTGTATTTGTGCTTAGCATCATCAAATACCTCTTCTTCATCAATATTGAACTCACTACTTTCATGACTCATATCATGTTATTAGAAGGAGGACAAAATTGCCTTTTCAAAGTATTCTCTCATGACTTATTTATTTTAAGTTGAATTTTCAAAATTTTATTCCAAGCACCCAATGGAAGAAGTCAATTACCCTTCTCATCAATATAAAACTCACTACTTTCATGACTCATATCATGTTATTGGAAGGAGGACAAAATTGCCTTTTCAAATTATTATCTCGTGACTTATTTATTTTAGGTTGATTTTTCAAAATTTTATTCCAAGCACCCAATGGAAGAAGTCAATTACCCTATTGGAGTGTTCACCATGGTGGAATTCAAACCATCAACTTCAGTCCCAACCCCAATAATTTATTCTATATTTTTATTTGTTCCATCTTGTGCAATTTTTTGAGTGATCATAGTTCTCTTCTTTTCATTTATACAGCTCTATAGAAATATTTCAAATATTGTACTCTTTCTGAATCATCAACAATTTCATGAAACTTATTTTATTTAAAGGTCCATATGAAGAGGAAAACATTTCTCATTGCATCATCACTTTCAATGATTCAATTAGTACCTAATTCGGGCTCTTTTAAAACAATTTTCTCATTTTTTTTCTTCATTCTTTTCCACCTAATATTTCTAAGCTATGCATATTTTGGTTTCAAATAGAATTTATTCATGCTTGCAATAAAAAACTTGGAACATGGATAGTGATAGCAAATCTCAAAATATTAAAATCATGGTCACGTGTTTCATCATTTCTAGGAATTAATTCAATAGTCAACAATTTTCTTTTGTAAGGGGAAGATTCCATTCAAGTTTTAGAAATCATAGGTACTTTTTGATATGCAGTATAGTTGTAGAAAACTATTGGTATTTGTTTTATGACTCACCCAACAAGCATTGACATAATTTTTCCAATGATTGGAGAAATCCCTATTGAGACAATGATTTTCCTGTGTTTGAAATAGTAGTTTCCTTTTAGGATAGGTATTTTATAGTTTTTAATGTAATTTTAACTAGAAATCATAAAAATAAAACAAAATTGGGAAATGATGGAAGATGAAAATGGATGGAGAAAGGGGGATGAAGTAGAATGAGAGAAACCCACATTAGAATAAATGTAGATAACTATTGGAATAACTTAGAATTAAATGAAAGAGATAGAAATTATTCATTTCTCATAAAAATGGGAATAGAATCAATATATTTAATGGGAAAGAAAGGTTTTCCTAATATCACAACGTCTCCTCAAAACTTGGATTGCATAAACTTGGTAGAAATCCCATACACTAGGTTTTCAACACAAAGTATGGAAACAATGTGAGTTGCACGCAACTAAGAAATTTATATAATTATAATAGATTATTTATCTATGAATAAAAGTAAAATATTAAAAAAATCATCAAAACTCCTAAATCTAAAGATTGATTTTACCCACTTGTTTGCATTCCATTGATCAAATCTAGAAAATTACACAGCCCACACACAAAGTTATAGGTAAATCTTCCCTAAGAGCTTAAATTAAATAAAATTATTATATAATTTCCATTTTTTATATTTAGATATATAGGAGAGTATGGGATGACCCTTTGTATTCCACTATAACTCTTGGCATTCAATGTTTTGTAAAATAAGGTTTTATAAATTTTTTGTTTGCTTCTGACAAACCTTGTCAGACTTGTGGGGTCCATCAAGCACCTATGATACCAATGTAATTAAAAATATATTTTATGATTTTTATAAACCTTATCAAGGCTATCAGGTCCGTTAGGAACTCAGGGTACCCATAGCATGTAATAAATATAGACTATATCAACTCCATTAGGCTTATGAGGTACCTATAACACCAAGTGACAATTAAAGATATAATTCATAGAACCTATTGGTACCATTGAATGAATCATGAAATTTGAGTACATATGTTACCAAGTGAACCATGATAAAATTTACTTTGTTGGGCCCATTGGCTACTTCAGTCACCTGTGGAATTGAGCACTCTGAGAATCCATTAGGCCCATCAAAACTCATTAACACTTGAGGAACCAAAACCAAATGAGGTCTATCAGGCTTCCCTAACACCTTAATAACCAAGACCAAATCAATATTATTATCTTGATAAATACCAAGGTTTTGAGGTACAATATTAAATTTTCATGCCAAGTTTTTATAATGAAAATTGACTAGTTTGACTTGTTTTATGCAATGAAATAGAAAATGAAATCTTATGACAAGATCAAAATTTTGGTAGAACTTTCAAGAGCTTTGAATGAGTTTTCCAAACCTTCTCCATTTGGCTATTGAGTTACCATTTTTAATCTAAAAATTTTAAACTCACATTATCCTTGATTTATGTTTAATCACTTTTTAGGAGTGTCATTAGGAGTGTTATCATGAAATGCAAAACTTCATGACAATATAATGTCTCACACATAATCCTATAATTGAGTTCTCATAAACGTATGGTCCTTGTTCAAATACTTGTTAACAATCTTGTAAATTAGAAAATCTTACAAAAAAAATGGTTCCATAAATGAAATAAATAAATATTATATTAATGTGGATGAATGACTAAAACTGGGTCAATGGGACTCTAGAACATATTCAAGTATAATAGAAAGTGTTTCAAGGGTAAAAATATCTTAGGAACAAAACTAATTAAATTAAAAATATATATTGAAAATAAATGAGTAGAGGTAAACCCAAAGTATTAAAGCCCCAACCCATATGATTATGAAAATAATACAAATACCTATGTGGAAGGAGAAGGAGAAAGAACCCTTAATGAACATGATATGATGAATATTGGATCGACTAGATGATAATCCTATTAAATATCTTTGACCATTGTTGAGGGAGAGAAATTAGGTGGTATTGTCTATCACTATAAAAGGGCCAATACATAATCTAATAAAACTCATTAGGGAATATCTAATGTTGAGGAGGCCATACTAAGTAATCCTAAGAGTAAGTTCATTCTAATTATTTTTTTATACATACATATTAATATGGCTTATCATCCACAAAATATTCATTCTATATACACAAAAAAAACTTGATTGATTTCTAATTTTGGTAGATAACTTATTTTTTTGCAACATTTATATATTTTTTAATAAAACTTTTACCTCATTCCTTTTGAATTGGCATTCCTTTTCCATGAAACAACCATTTTTAAAAATTATTGGTAAATGCTTTTGAACTAGAGCTATGAACCAAAATTGAGGGTGTTGATAGGTCCCACAACCTGATATAATGGAGAAGAAAATATATTATAATGAAGGCTCTGGAGGAATACCTCTCCTAGTGAAAAACATGAAACAAAAATAAGAAGCTAAAAATGTCCAACAAGAAACAACCTCAAGTGGCTTTAACAAGGTCACACAAACCCATAACATAACTAGTAGGGCATGAAAACATGTACAATGAAATACCATTTGAACCACAACAAGTAAATAGCTAAAACATGGAAAAGAAAACCAATAAACAATAAGGATCAAGTTGTCCAAAACTAGGACAACAAAACCCAATAGGGACCAACAAAAAATTACTATAAAATATTTCTCAAACCTACAGATGTCCCAATAGAATTTAGTGATGAATCTATATGGTATTTGTTGGTTCTTCCATTATTCTTTCTATGTACCATAGTCCAACCCTTTTTGTCATCCAATTCAGAATATGATGAGAAAGAAATAATAATTTTAATTTGACTAGCCTCCTTGTAGCGACTTTTCAAGTAGTTTTTAGAGGGTGAATATGTAGCTTTCAAAGGGGAGCTTGGGGAAATGACATATACTTGAACTGCAGCAGCTAAGATTTCCCAATTTTGAGTCATCCTCATTATATTCTTCATTTCCTATAAATAGATGACTCAAAAGTGAATCTTTCCACTAAGTGGTGTCCTTATTACTTTTTCAGCTACTACAATCTTTGGTTAAATTATATAAAATTGGAAAAAGAATTTATCTTACTAGGATGATTTCCATCATTCCTTTTAAATATTCTTCCATATAAAAATATAACAAGTCCATCGATTATTTTTCAAAAAATTTTCTAATGAATGAATGAGTATGTTAAGTTATGAAAAGTTTACCATGCCTTTCTTTACCATCAGATTCAACAAGAACATAACTATAATGGACTCCTATGTGTAGGTCGGCATTTAAACAAATTATACCATACTAAATTTAAATGTAATTTGATGTTCAATTTAATTTTGATAAATTGATTTGTGTCACCACATATTTTTTTTAAATTAAACTAAGGTAAAGCTGGAAAGATTATACACCTTCTTGACAGGGAATTCATAAATAGGATATACGTGAAGTAATATTCTATTGAATATATTCTATTATCAAAATAAGTGTTTAAGATATTGTGATGTAATTTTAGGAAAAAATACATTACAACTCCATCTTATTGAGGGGAGGGGACTATGCTATGAGATTGACTATGGGACATGTGGAGGATGATTCAGGAGGACATGATTCACAATACAGATGTTGTCCCTTCTTGGTGGGGTTGCTAATTGGCCCTTCTAGCATTGTGGTTTAGATTTTTAATGGATGGGACATTACTATTTATTTGGCTCATCCAAACCTTATGGATGGTTTGTTATCTATAAATCCTTCTTCCAGGAGCTCTACTATCTAAGGACTATCCTCCACCTCCCCCTTCTAGTATGGTGGCCTATGCCTAAGTTTCTTCTATGTCCATGAGATATTTATAATGATGTCTTATTGATATGAATTATTTTACATTGATACTGATCTTGTTTGTTTTGGTGTTGTATTTTCTTGTGGTAGGAACTTTAAGCCATGCATACCAACTGGAGGCTTTTTGTAACCTTTTATAAATTTTTATTTTATTAATAATAGTCTCACAAAAGTGTTCCAATAATAAAAGTACATTATATGATGGTTATTATTTTGAATTAATTGTTGTTATATTGTATTAGTATTATATTTTTGGTTATTATTGTCCCTGTCCTATTAGAATCACTTTTCAATTACTCTATTCTTTGTTTAAGCAATGAAAAATCTTGCAACACATATTATTATAATAATTATAAAATTTATCTAAAGTTTAAGATATATATAATTGAATATTCCACACTTGTTATTTAACCATAGTCTATATAATTAATATATCTTGAACATGTGTCCACTTATGAAAAATATGGGCCATCATCACCTCTTCCAAAAATATTGCCCATCTTCCACAATTGGATATTTATATTTTCATATCGAATTGGGGTAGAAAAACTTAATACTTTAAGATTATTAGTCCCTACCAAGGTAGGAATAATGGAATCACTTTGCTATTCTATATTTAGTTTTCATGCAATGAAAATCTTTGAAATGCATATTATTGAAATAGTTATAAAGTTTAGTCTAAGTTTAAACTATAAGTAAAGGAATATATTATTTTTATGACCTTAGAAACACTTATTAACTTTTATATCACATAAAAATATTAATTATAACATTATACATGTCCTTTCATTTATTCTTAATACGTACACTCAAGTAACCAAAATTGAATGTGATAAAATAAGAATAATAGATAAGAGGTTGCAAATATTGGATAGAGATCAATGTCATAATGTACTTGGAAGATGGAACCTTATGCACAAATATTTATCAATGTCTAATGTCAATAAAATACATGTAATTATGTCCCCATCACATAGTGTGCCGATAACTATGCATCAGCCATGTGAACAATGTCCCATTCAAGTACTTGCATTCCCATACATGTATGCCAAAAAAATACAAAAAACAAAAGAAGGATCCTTCTTACATTTTTTAAGAATGAAATTTTTTATAAAATGTATGAGCAAGTTACCCTTAAAGATTATTATTAAGAATGAACAATTTTATAAAATGTAAAGATAAGTTACGCTTAAAGATAATTATTGTAAAAAATGTATGACCATTTTTTTGATTATTGTTTATGAAATTATTATTTAAATATATTATTAAAATTTTATTTATCATTTTTTGATAATTATATATTACATAATTTAAATAGGGATTTACATTAAATTAACAATGTATTATTTTTTAATAGTCCAGGAGGTTCTAGACACCTTTCTTAGACAATTGACGATATTAAAGGAATCACCTTCAATGGTTAGTTTTTGAAATCCTTTTTCGTATGTGACCTTAATCCCTCAGAGAACTACCCTGGTTTTAACAACATGATTCAATTATTTGCCCATTTTTCCTGTATAGGCAAACACAAAGTTTCCTTGGCTATCTCTTATAATATCTCCTCCTCTCAATGGCCATAGGTTCCCCTTAGAATCCCCATCAAAATTAAGTTTATACCAACCTTTCACAGGGGATGTCCATATAGTTGAGGCATGCAAAGTATTTTCTTTAGGACTTGAACTCTGAAGGATCATAAGTTCCCAAAAATTTAGGATGCTTGATTCATCACACTTCAGAGGGTCATCCTTCATGGAGGATCTAGAATTCCAATTTTCCTTAATAGCCTAGATGATGTTATCTCTGGTTATTCTCCACTTCACACTTTTGTTCCTAAAAATTTTGTGATTCCTTTCCTTCCATATTCACCAAATAAAATGTGGTAGAGAGAGAGATTCTAAATAAGTTTTAAGGCTTTATGTTTCTAGGGTGGGAAACATCTTAATAAAGGGTTCCAAATAGATCCTAGATTGACCCAATCAATAGTAAATAGACATAGAATAGAGGTCTAACTCAAGGTGGAATATGAACAATCCAAAAAAAAGTGATTAACTGATTCCTCTACCATGTTTATAAATAAGGATTAAAATAAATTTAAGATGCTAGGATTCTCTTGAACTGCTTCCAAGAATTCTCTCTAAGCCATGTTTATAGAAAAGGAAATAGTTGTGCAGATTTTATGGCCAATTTGGGGGTCTCTTGTGAATTCACTACCTATGAACCAAGAGGGAACTCAGCCCCTCCTTTCAATATCCTAAATCATGTCCTTATAGAAAAAATAAGGAGTTTTTTTTTGTTGCAAAATTGGGTTACCCTTTATTAGGTCTTCTTTTAATCTAGTTCATTTTGCCTCCTTGGTTTGATGATCTTTTTTGTTGTTTTTTATTTGGGAGATCTAGACCTCCTTATGTGTTCGGATGGATTCCACACTAGTCAAAAGTGGGGTTATATTAATCTAAAAAATGCATTATTTTTAATTTTTATATTTCAATAATGTTAAAGAGAAATGAACTCCATGACATCAAGAACAACATACTAATTTTAGCTCCACAATTCAAAGACCCACATGACAAGTACTTTCAGGACAATGAGGGTAATATTTCCCTTGCTAAACTAGATGATGTACTTAGAGAAAATGTTTATATGTTATTTTATATTCATCAAACCCAACACCATCTGTGATTTTATTTCTTCTTATTATAATAAATAAGTCAAATATTTTATTTATTTACAATTCCACTAGTACATTAATGCATGCATTACATCCATTAGATATTAAAATGACTTATATTATTATTATATGTCATAAATACTGCAACTTGAATGTATTAAGGATAATTTATAGTTTAATTATTTTCATTCCAACACTACTAAATTCTATCACAATTACTACTATTCAATATTATTTTTTAAATTATTTTCAAAGATTTAAATAATATGTGAAATTTATGTCTTCATATCCACCACCAACACTGCCCATTCCTAATACGTAGGCCTTAGTTTAATTTAATTTACATATGGAATAATATTTAGGCAGTGCCATTAGAAAACACCAACATTCTATCTGGTGCTATTAGAAATAAATATATTAAAAAAATAGACATGGCACGGGTAGCAAAAGTTGGTTCAATTTCTATAAATAACAAGAGCCGTCAAGCTGTTTTAGTACCTACTCATAGTTAAGAAAAGAAGTTATGTTTGTTGTTTTGTGGAGTTAAGGTTTCATTCTATTTCATGTAAATAATGAAACTAATATCTGTTTTAGGGGGTGATTTATGATGGTAAGTATTTAATTATATTATATATTAAATATATATATATATATATATTAATTGATTTCATGGTTCGTAGGAAGGCTACCTAGTATAAGAATAAAATTAAAAAAAAAAAATGGTTGGCTTGACACAAAAAAGTTGAATGCATGTGACCAAAAACATTGCATATGATTCTAATTGTTATACCTATTTGTGTGTGTGTGTGTGTGTGTGTGTGTGTGTGTGTGTGTGTGTGTGTGTGTGTGTGTGTGTGTGATTTGACTTCTCATGCTATATATTAGTTGCGATTATCAAGAAATCAGATATTGGCTACATCATCAATGTCTAGTCATTCTACTTTGTAAATGTTAATTTGATTAGATGTTACTAGATCGATTACCATAGTTAAATAATAAATTAATCTCAATTATTATATCATTCATGGGTAGTGATGTTTTATTAATTTAATAGTGTATTTGGCTAATTGTTAATTATTAATCTAAATTAAACATATTTTAATGCATTTAACTACATTCTGTAGTGTCCATCTTTACGTGAGGTCCAATAGTGAGTTATGTAAGTACTTTGATTTTTAATTATCTGATACACAATCTAGATGATTCATGTATTTGTAAATTTTAAATTTATGGGTCATAATTGTGACACAATTTATATATATCTAAAGGTTCAAATTCAAGAAATCATAATCTAATTAGAGTTTAAAACGACATCTTTTACATATTAATAGATATAGAATAATTAATTTTATTATATTATTATAAAAATTTTAATCTTTGTATTTTCCCTATTACTAGATTTGGAATAACTAATTAAGTTATATTTTTTTATAGATACGAGTTTTATAGGATCCTTGCTTGATAAAAATGATAATACATACCAAAAAAATAGTCACAAAAATGCTTTCATTTGTTAGCCAAAAGACTGTCTAAGTTACAAAAACCTTAAAAACTATACATACTTAAACTTCAAGTTCATTACCAGGGGAAAAAAACAAAAAAGAACTACTAGACCAAAAAACCCCTTACAAAGCTAATCAAGTTTGATAATTTCAGTGAACATGCCAAGAGACCCAATCCTGGAACTATTCCCAACTAGAAAAGGATGATTTAAAAGAGCTAAATTAGGAACCAACACACTATAACTAGGAACTAACGAGCCACACATAGAGCCTATCTAATCAAACTTGCATTTGACTACAACTAAATGTTCATTCATAAGACTAGTAACAACCATCGGAGTCTATTTGACTATCTAAGGAGGGGAAGTGGCAATCCTGTGAAACACTAACCTAGACAACAATCTGACCACCTCAATTTTCTCTTAGGAATGGTGAATAGAGCACATGGATTCCATAGTAGGTAGAGGAGACAAAGATTCCTCTAAAGGTGGAGGGGGGAAACATGAACCAGATAATCTATTTGCCTTTACCTCTAAAAATAGAGACTGAATGTATTTATAGAGGAGAGAGAATTTCCTTTCCAAGTCCTTGAATACGACCATTAGCATGGAACATAACTTGTCTTTATAAGATAAGGGTAGGATTTCTTCCTATCCACTATCAAAACCCACCATATCTTCATCCAGGCCCACCTTGAAAGCCAAATTAACAAAGAATTCAACCAAGGATTTCTCGTCCTCTTTGTCAAAGACAAGGAACATGATGTTGCTAGAAAATATGGAGGCAACCATCAAATTAAATTTGATCATATTATTGGCACAAAGGAATTCTTCCCCAATAATGGAAAGGATAGTATTGAAAGCTTATTCATAAGGAATCCAAAAAAAAATTGTAGATGATCCCATGAGACTCTACCAACAAAATTCATTTGTGTTTTTTTAGGAGCTCACAACTGAAGGATATGCCAAAGCTTCCCACACATAAAACTCCATGAAACTCTAACCAAAACTCAAAAATATCAAAAAATAAAAAATGATGACAAGAATGAAGATTTAAAAGCCAATTTATTGAAGAAATCCACCTCCTAAAGGAAATAAATAGACAAGAACCAATCATAGCAACAAATAAAATAGTGACAGGGAAAGAAAGAGAAAATTGAATAAGATTGGTAATCTCAATTCCCAATCACATCACCAAGGTATCACTATGATTATTAATGATAAGATCCATAGTTTGGTCAATTCCAATATTCACCAGGTCATCAACAACCTTATTGGCTTGTTAAGTCATATTATTATAACATAAGTGATGATATTTATAACATATGTGATGATATTTTATTAATGTGATTGATTTGAAGATGATGAATTTAGATCTTATTCATTTATTAATACCTAATGCTCTAACATACGGGTTCTTTGATGAAAATTTAACTTGATAAATTTAGTTATAATGCATTTATTCATAATGCATGAACCCAGGGGTTTACTGACCCATTTTGTGTGTAGTTTTGTACACTAGACAAATTTACGAAATAAATATGGTTTAACTATTAATAAATTTAAACTATGTGCTTTATACAAGTACAAGATATTTTAAATGATAAATTTTACTATTATAAATCTAAAATTTATAATGAGAAAGAGGTAGATAGCCATAAACAAGTCAAATCTATAAATATAAATCTAAATGCAAAAAAAAATTAAACTTTGTAACAATCAATACATTAGGCACATGAAATTTTTAGTAAGTTATTAATAGTTTAATACAGTGTGGAAACTAAAACACTAAAATAGATCAAAGAATTGAACCAATTACTAAATTTCCATAAGTAGTATTTTTTTCACTCAACATACATGTTGTGTCTAATACACCTCACTTTTAAAAAAAATTGAATAGGGGTTCATTTTAGCCTGAAAGGAACCAACTTTGGTGGGTGATCATTTTTTGATGTTTATCATGTGCTTAATAATGATAGGATTTTCCATGCATTCTTATGTCTTAGTTTTTGGTTAATAATAGTTGCCTTGATGCTAATAAGATTTTTCCAATACCCTAGATATCCATGTTTTCATTATTTATTGTACTAAGGATAAGCTATTAATGGTTTTCAAAAATTTCCTAAGTGTTCAAGTTCTCTGAGGTTACACTAGGATATTATTATGTTTGGATATTTTGTTTGATATTTTTGTGAAGCACACAAGTTCCTTGTAACTTTTATCCATCAGATGTTATGTGCAAATTTAGACATCCCAAAGCTTCATAGTCATTTTTTAAGTTGGCAAAATTTTACATGTCTATCTTTAGAGAAATTGGTGCCACATGGTGACAACTCACTATCCTGTGGCTATTAGAACACTTAGAAACTTTTATAAGTATTTTGGGTGAGCAGAGCATTACGATGTTACCAAGTGTCACAATTTCACTCACCCAATAGCTAAAAGGATCAAAGTTTCAAAGTACAAAATTACTGACAAATAAGAATAATGATAGCTGTCCATGTGTTCTGATCCCTCAGACCCATGGTCATAAAAGTATTCTAAAAAGTTTCTATGTCTTTTTGGTAAGAAGAGCACCATGATGATGAAAATTTCCATCATCCCACACACCCAAAGTTTACAAGGCATGATGATGATGAGAAAAAATGAGGAGTACTATAATTTTAGCCAAGTATATCTCTAGGATGATGGAATGCATCATCATTCCACTCACTCATAGTCCTTACAGTAAAAGTGAGGAGCACAACACTACCAAATAAATGGAACACCAAGATGATGACATGTGTCATCATCTTACTCAGCTAGAGACTGCATAGTAAAAGTGAGAAGTATGAGGCTTTCAAGAAATCATAATGTTAGGATGATGACACACACCATCATCCCTCTCACCTAGATTTATTACAATAAAATCAAGGAGTACAACACTTCTGGGCAAGCAAAGAATTGGGATGATGACACATGTCATCATCCTACTCACTAAGAGATTACATAACAAAAGTGAGAAGTACAACACTTATGGGAGAGTGAAATGCCATAATGATGACATGTGTTATCATCCTACTCACTGGGAACCTCTAAAAATATGAAAGGTAGTATGATACCCTCAAGGAGAGAGACCACAAGATTTGGCTAAGTGTCACAATATAGGATAATGGAGTAATGAGATTATGCCAATTTGCATCATCTCACTAATTGCTTAGCCTGAAGCTTTGATGACATCATTACCTCTTTCAAAATTTTGAATAAAATTGATGAAGTGTCAATAGGCATTTCAAATGGCTCAAGATCACCATGAGATCGACATATGACACTAGGAGTCATGCTACAAAATTAATTAAGTCCTTTAAATTAGGAAAACAATGATATGTGGGTGCAAGCAACCTTTGTGAAATTAACTAAGTGCCATAAGTCCTTTTTGGGTGGGTTGAAGAATATATGGCACCTAGATTTTGAGGTGTGGAAGAACTTTTGCCTCTTCATGAAACCGTCGATAAAGTCTCAACACTTTTTCCAAAGATTTAGAGTTTCCAACACTTCTACATGGTCTTTAGAACTTTTGTTTACAATAATTATTCTGATTATTTATTTACATTTTATTTGAAAAGTAAAAGGTTTTAAAAATTTCACTTTTCAAAACACAAAGTTTGAAGGCCAACCTATGTGACATCTATGATTTGGCCTATCAATTCTATGAGTAACCCAGATTGTGGAACATGGCACATTTTTAGGAACTTAGAGATTTTAATAGTTTGGCTAGCTTGTGTTGGGTCTCCAGCCCATGACATTCCAAAATTCTTTGAAATAGTGAAAAAGTGACATGTAGCTGGAAGCCACCTTTATGAAATTAGCTAAGTGCCCAAAGTCCGTTTTGGGTGGGTTGAATAACATATGGTGCCTAGATTTTGAGGCATGGAATAACTTTTACCTCTTCATCAAACTTTACATTTGGAATTTGTGTTGTCACAAGTTTAGTTCTAGATATTTGTTTATAAGTTTTTGTAAACAAAACCTGTGATAAAGTCTCAACACTTTTTCCAAAGATATGGAGTTTTCAACACTTCTGTGCAATCTTTGGAACTTTTGTTCACAACAATTGTTCTAACTATTTCTTTAAATTTTATTCAAAAACTAAAAGACTTTGGCAATTTCACTTTACCAAACATAAAATCTAAAGGCCAACCTACATGACATCTCTGATTTGGCCTACCAAGTCTCATTGATGGTTGCCTTGAGACTTGAGATTTTAGTTGGAATATTTGAGAACTATAGCCCCTCATAGTGGTTTAAAATCAACCAGTTCAATTACTACTAAATGGTGAAATTTGTATCATTTTATCCAATGTGAAATATGGTAAACTTTGAGGTTTTGTTATTAGATAGCATGGCTAATTGGGTCCTCCTCCTTTGAATTCCTCCAATAGAAAATTGAGGAGAATTGTGCCTTGGTGAGTACACCTTGTACTTGTGACATTGGTCAGTAGTGATACTTGATGATATTATGATATAAATCCTCATTGGATGTCTAGGATTTGGGATCCACCATTTGTTTAACCTTTGCTTTGTTATGGTTGATCATTTTGATTCATTTGATTATGGAAATAGATAGTACAAAAAGTTTTTTCCTACTCGAGTATGATGTGTTGTGCCATTGGTTAGTGTCTCTATCTCAATTAGATCCTCCACTTCAATGGAAAACTTTAGGCTAAGGATTTATCTTTACTTACATTTGTATGCCTTTGTAATTGAAAAATGACCAAGGCAAAAGGCCTTAGTGCATATATTTTTTATGCTACATCTTTGGTGCATCTCAATGGAATATTTAATCATAAGGATCATTTATACCCTGCTAATCTATAAATGATAATGGAATCATTTATGCAACTCATTTGATTTAGTTATGGGAAAGAAAGAGAGACAAAGTAATCCAATATTTAACAAAAAAGATTCAAAAAATGATAATATTTGGGATATTTTTGGTGGGTCAAAGAACATGTGGCATCTAGATTTTGAGGCATGGAAGAAATTTTTCCTCTTCATGAAACTTTTCCTTTGGATATTGCATTATCACAACTTTAGTTCTAGATATTTGTTTGTATTTTTTTGTAAACAAAACATCTAACAACGTCTTAACACTTCTATCGAAGATTGCTACGCCCCTAACCTATCACATGTATGAGGATAGTATTAGCCAACTTGTGGCTTACTTATCCCTATTTTATGTTATATTACATTTATCTATGCTTTATTTTGATTATTAGGTCAGCCTATGGAGTAACCATGGCCTAGATAGACTATATATAGGAGGTAGTGGGTAATTATTTATCATCATATTGTGAATTTTGCTCTTATTGAAGCTTGTGGAGGTTGCCCCCTCGAAGTGGCTTATCTATTATCATATATTTGGATATATTTCAGTCATATTTGGATATAATTCTACTATTCTTGAAGTAATTTCATTACAAGTGGTATCAGAGCTGCGATTTGGGCAATCTTGTGGGTGAAACACTAAATTTTAAAATTTTGTGATATATAAAAATGGTTGCAAATTTCTCTACAAAATTGTTCCTGAAGGTGATAAATAATCAAATTAAGCTTCCATTAAAATTTTAGCTCATTTTGATTTATTTTACAAAATTTATCATTATTTTATGTTTTTTCATAAAATTACTCTATAGTGCGCAATTCAAAGAATTTTTTAGAGTTATCTACATTTTTGGAAATCTTAGAAAAATTTGGATATGGTATGTTCTTTGTATATTTTTATTTGAGGCTGACATAATTCCAAAATTGCTTGGTCAAAGTTGGGTCAAAAGTGCCAATAAGGGTCGACATCGTAAAACCCTTTTATGGCAGGTCCACAAACTCAGGGCCAAGGAAAGGGTGCTGGAACTCTAGGTAAAATTCCTAACAGGGAAGAGATGGAGTCAGAAGGGGGAGGTACTAGAACCTTTGTACCAGGGTTTTCTGACATAGATCACAAAGTGAGCTAGCTTGACTATAGTGTGCAAGGCATTCAGAGTGAGGTAAAAGGCATACAATCTAATATGAAATCCATACAAGATAGTTTGGAAGATATCATGATGGCTTTGCAAATTAATCAGTCAAATCATCAAGATAACTCTATTTCATAACCCCACTAGGGTGGTTCTCCTAACCAGTCTACTTCAAATCTAACTCCATGGCCACAAAGGAACCTATTACCAAAGGTGGATATGTGTAAATTTGATGGAAAAGATCCACTCAATTAGATCAACCAAATGGAGAATTTTTTTGACCTACATCAGATTCTAGGTGGATAGAAGGTTACCATGGCATCCTTGTATCTTGAACCTGATCAATTCATTTGGTATCAATGGTTGTGTGCTCAAAAGAAAAAGATGACTCTTAATGTCACCTAGTCAGTTTTTACAGAGGAGATGCAATTACACTATGGCAATAGTGTGTCAGAGAATTACTTCAGCCAATTGGCAAAATTATGACAAACTAGCTCCGTTAAGGATTATATTCATCATTTTTAGAACCTATCCTTACGTGTGGAGACAATTTCTAGAGCAAACTTGAATGACCTATTTTTAGGTGGACTCAAGGACCACATTCAACATGAGGTACACATGTTTAATCCGCTTAAAGATTTTTAATTCTATTATCATGGCACATAGAGCTGAGGAAAAATTCATAGCCAACAAGAATCATATATTCACTCACTTCAAAGATCATAGCATATCGTCACCAACATTTCCTCCACCTACTAGATTGACCCCTCAGCAAATTGAAGAGAAGCGTGCAAAAGGATTATGTTTTGGTTGTGACAGCAAGTGGAGTAAAGGACATAGATGTGCTGAGAAGAAGTTATTCTACATTGAGGGACCCAACAAAGATGAAGAAGTAGATGATGCCTCCAATGATGATGAGGAAGATATAGAGGAAGTACCTAAAGATTCCCAACCTACAATCTCTTGTCATGCAATTTCAGGTATTAACACTCCACAAACTCTTACGGTGGTGGGTTTCCTCAAGAAACAGAAGGTGACAGTGTTGATTGATTCAGGGAGCACACATAACTTTATAAACCATAAGTTGGCCACTCGATTGAACTATTTCATCTACCCAGCACTAGAATTTTAGGTCATGATTGTAGATGGTGGCACAATTAATTGTTTAGGCAAATGCCATAGTATTAAGCTTACTATGGGTGGGTACAATCTTGACTCTCATATGTTTTCTATTCCCATGGGAAACATAGACATTGTTTTGGGAGTCCAATGGCTCACAACCTTAGGTACCATTGAGATGAACTTCCAAAAACTATTCATGCGCTTTCATTCTGAAGGTAAGAAAATTGAACTACGTGGATTACATGCAAAATCTCCACAATTGATTAGTTCACATCAGATGACCAAGATGCTAAAAAAGGGAGCAAAGGGAATTATTGCATGATTATGCTCCATAGAAGTTCAACTCACACAGGCATTTACACATCCTGATCTACATATAATTCTTGAGGACCACTCATCTATTTTTGGGGCCATGCCAAAAGGACTACCACCAAAAAGAGAACATGATCATGCCATTCAACTAATTCTAGGTAGTCAACCACCAAATATCAGACCATATAGATATCCATATGCACAAAAGAGTGAAATTGAAAATATGGTCCATGAGATGCTAGAGGCAGGGATCATCAAGCATAGCCAAAGTGCATATTCATCACTAGTGGTCATGGTGCAGAAGAAGGATGACACATGGAGGATGTGCCCTGATTATAGGGAACTCAATAAGTACACCATCAAAGATAAGTTTCCTATTCTTGTAATTGATGAGTTGCATGGTGATAATTATTTCACAAAATTGGATCTTCGCTTTGGGTACCATCAAATTAGAATCAAGGATGAAGATGTTCATAAAATTGCTTTTAGAACACATGAGGGCCATTATGAGTTTTTGGTAATGCCCTTTGGTCTTAAAAATGCACCATCTACTTTTCAGATCTTGATGAACACTATTTTTAGGCCTTTTCTAAGGAATTTTGTGCTAGTTTTCTTTGATGACATATTGATTTATAGTCAGACATGGGAAGCACATCTGCAACGTGTGAAACAAGTGTTGATAGTTTTGGAGAAGCACCAACTTTATGTGAAGCCATCTAAATGTGCTTTTGGAGTACATGAGGTAGAGTACCTTGGTCACATTATTTCCCATGAAGGTGTCAAAGTTGATCCCCAGAAGATCAAAGTGATAATGGAATGGCCCATGACAAAAACTCTCAAAAACCTTCGAGGGTTCCTTGGACTAATAGGTTACTATAGAATATTTGTGAAAGGTTATGGTAGCATAGCAACTCCACTCACTACATTACTAAATAAGGATGCTTTCCATTGGAATGATGATGCCACCAAATCATTTGAGAAACTAAAAGTAACTATGTGCACCACTCTAGTTTTGGATACTCTAGACTTCTCACAGACATTCACTATTGAAGGCGATGCTTTTGGGTCTAGATTGGGGGTAGTAATAATTTAGGAAGGAAGACCCATTGCATTTGAAAGTCATCAATTCAAAGGTAAGAATCTATAAAAACCTATCTATGAGAAATAAATGATGGCTATTCTTCATGCAGTTAAACAATGGAGGCCTTATCTGATGGGTAGACACTTTAAGGTGAAAACGGATCATGATAATCTCAAATAATTTTTGGAGCAAAGATTATCATCTGAGGAACAACAAAAATGGGTAACAAAAATGTTGGGTTATGATTTTGAAATCATATACAAAAAGGGTAAAGATAATGTAGTAGCAGATGCACTATCTAGATAGGATGTATCCACATAAGCATTACTTTGTGCAATGTCCATGTTGCAATCAGATTGGGTGGATGAAGCTAGGTTATAATGGGAGCAAGACAAGGATACATAGGTTTTGATTCAGAATCTCCAGCAAGGTAATTTATCCTCTAAAAAATTTGAATGTAAAGGTAATGTCTTATGGTATAAGGGTAGACTATACTTGTGCAAAAATTCAGAGCTTAAGCATAAGATTCTTGCAGAGTTGCATGCATCTCCAATTGGGGGATACTCAAGGTTCTTGAAAACTTATCATAGAATTAAGAAAGAATTATTTTGGGAAGGACTCAAGGGAGATGTACAAAAGTTTGTGGAATAATGCTTGATATGCCAACAGAATAAAGGTGAAATAGTTAAGACCCCAGGTCTGTTACAACCATTAGCAATTCCTAGTCAAAGGTGGGAGGAGGTTTCCATGGATTTTATCACTGGGTTTCCTTGTCCCAAAGGCAAGAATGTTATCTTGGTCACTATGGATAAGCTTAAAAAATATGCCCATTTTTGTGCTCTCACACCCATTTTTAGCAAGTACAGTAGCAATTATTTTTATGGAAGAAGTTCTCAAATTACATGGAACCCCAAAAATAATTGTAAGTGATCATGATCCTATTTTCACTAGTAATTTCTGGACTGAACTATTTTCTTGTTTGGGTACTCAGCTAGCTCATAGCTCATCTTACCACCCCAAATCTGATGGACAAACTGAAGTGGCTAACAAATGTTTAGAGGGGTATCTCCATTGTTTTGTATCAGATAAACAAGAACATTGAGTTAAATGGCTACCACTTGTAGAATGGTGGTATAACACATCTTTCCATACCTCTTCTAAAATGTCTCCATTTCTAGCACTATATGGTTACCATCCACCTTCCATTACTTCTTCATTAAAGGTGCACACCAAGGTTTGAGATGTGGAAGATCACATTCAACATCAACAAGAGGTTTTGGCTAGTTTGAGAGAGAATTTGGCCTTGGCACAAAATAGAATGAAGCAACAAGCAGATTAACACCGTAGTGAGCAAAATTTTGAGGTGGGTGACTGGGTATTTGTTCATTTACAACCTTACAAATAGATGTCCTTAAAGCAACAGAAAAAGGACAACAAAATTGCTCCTAAGTATTATGGCCCTTATCCGGTTCTACAAAAAATTAGAAGTGTGGCTTACAAGCTTGAGTTACCTCATTCATCTCACATACACCCAGTATTTCATGTTTCCTATTTGAAGGTCATTGGATAGAAAGTTTCAGCCCAGACAGAGCTCCCAGAACTAGATGAAGAAGGATGAGTCATTTTGGAACTAGAGAATATCTTCCAAACACGTACTAAGAGGTTGAGAACTAGAGAGATTAGGGAATATTTGATTAAGTGGAAAAACTAGAGCAATGAAGATGCAACTTGGGAAGGTGAAGATTTTCTGCAACAACATCCAAAGTTGTTCAACATTGAGGACAACGTTGGTTTGAAGGGGAAGGGCATGCTATGCCCCTAGCCTATCACATGTATGAGGATAGTATTAGCTAACTTGTGGCTTACTTATCCCTCTTTGATGTTATATTACATTTATCTATGCTTTCTTTTGATTAGTAGGTCGGCCTATGGAGAAACGATGGCCTAGATAGACTATATATATGAGATAGTGGGTAATTATTTATCATCATATTGTGAATTTTGCTCTTATTAAAGCTTTTGGAGGTTTCCCCCTCGAAGTGGCTTATCTATTATCATATATTTGGATATATTTCAGTCATATTTGGATATAATTTTGCTATTCTTGAAGTAATTTCATTACAAAGATATGGAGTTTTCAACACTTTTGTGCAGTCTTTGAAACTTTTTTTTACAATAATTATTCTAGTTATTTCTTTATATTTTCTTAAAAAATTAAAAAACTTCATAAATGTCAATTTACTAAACATAAAATCCAAAGGCCAAGCTACATGACATATCTGATTTGGTTTGTCAATTCTTTGAGCAGTTCAGATTCTAGAACATGGCACATTTCTGAGAATTCAGAGCATTTAGTAGTTTTGATGGCCTCCACTAATTCACCCACCCATGAAATTCTAAAATCCTTTGAAGTAGTATAAAATTGGCATGTGGCTTCGGGCAACCTTTGTGACTTTGTCTAAGTGCCCAAAGTCTTTTTTAGGTGGGTTGAAGAATATGTGGTGCCTAGATTTTGAGGTGTGGAAGAACTTTTAACTCTTCATGAAACTTTTCCTTTTGTATTTGCATTGTCAAAAGTTTAATTTTGGATATTTGTTCAAATATTTTTTGTAAATAAAACCTCCAACAAAGTCTCAACACTTTTATTGAAGATCTAGAGTTTCCAACACTTCTGTGTAGTCTTGGGAACTTTTGTTTGTAATAATTATTCTGACATTTTCTTTACATTTTCTTCAAAAAGTAAAAGACTTCAACAATTTCACTTTGTCAAACATAAAGTTTGAAGGCCAACCTATGTGATGTCTCTGGTTTGTTCTATCAATTCTATGAGTAGCCTAGATTATGAAACATGGCATGTTTCTGGGATCTTAGAACATTTGGTAGTTTGGTTGGTGTGCATCGGGTCTCTAGCCTATGGCATTCCAAAATCCTATATTAATCCTCTAAGCACTCATGATCATGTCACGTAACACATTTCTAAAGACTGAGCCATATGTCATAATCTATGTTGAATATATATCATAGAGGTTTATGATGTATGGGATTATGCAATGTGACATAATCTTAGATAGTTGAAGATCTGAGAAGTGTATATAGGTGAGGCAAACCACCATGACTCCAAACATATGTGATCGTGCCACATGGCACATTATTAGGGTGTCAGGGTATCAATGGTTTTATGTGTTAGATTTGGTTTGTTAATCCTTCGAGTAACCAAGATTGTGTCACATGTCACAATATTTGAGACTCTATGTATCAAGTAGTTTGGGGTAGGCTTCAACATATATCATTATAGGCCAACCAAACTATGAAGTATCACATATCTCTAACATTTTTCCACATTGGACAATCTTAGCATTGGGTAGCCTCCTAGAAGATGAAACAAAGAGCATTTGACCATGTAAAAACTAGTAATTATAACATCTAGCTCTTGTTACCACTTAAGTCTTTCTACTAGTGATCATATTCAACACATTTCTATTTCAATCCAATCAAGATGTAGATATTAAAAGGTCTAATTTAGAGTTTAAGCACAAGTATATGACTCTTAAATCTATGAATAGTTGGAAGTAATGAAATTTTGTGAAATTTATTTTGGCTTTATCTCGGGGTACTGTTTCAAATAGATTTCTAGTGCTTATAGTGGACCTATTTAACCTATTGTCAACTATTTCTTCATAAAGGGTTTATCTCTTGAAAAAAGACCAATAGATTTATTGGAGCTTGTTTCACCAAATGTTAACCATCATATGACACATATATATTATATTGTAAGAGCTCAAAGCTTCATTTCTAGATGAAAATTTTAGAATTTGTTTTTGTAGTTGGACAAACTTAAACAATGTAAATCTATGTTATGCTAATTATGGTTTCATTTTAGTGCATAGTTATCGATTGTTATCTTGATTTTTATCTACATGCATTCATATATTTCAAAAACTTAAAATCTATGAACATCAATTTAGAGTAGGCTTATTTTTTTTATCAACATAGGAAATCCATGAACATAAGTTTATAGTAGCTCTAATTTTATGTTTTTAGATGTTATTACCTAATTATCTGATGCTTTTGAGTGGTGTTTAAAAAAAAAATTATTAGTGATTTAGATTTAGTTTATTTGAGAATTTTTAATGAACATATATAATAATCACTTTGTGCAACACATTATACAACTTTGTTTTGATGTATTTTAATAACATGATTGAATTTTTGAGCCTTGACACATGCACTACATTTTCATAATTTAAAAAACAAGAACAGATTATAAAAAAACTCATATCTAGGAAACTAGGAGCCTAAATATCTATCAAATAAAATATCATGAATTTATAATAAGGTTTATCTCTATAAAATCCAACATTACCCAAGTAAAATTTGTAATTATATATGCTTAAATTGGTATTTTAAGTCATGTGGAAGCTTGCATTGTATATCACTTTTTTTTACTAAAATATGATATGTAGATTAACCGGTCTAATTTTTCTTGTGTTAGTATGCACATGTTGATTCTAGAAGCAATAGATGAAGACCATTATTTACCTCTAAATTAGGCCCATAACAAATATTTCACACAATTATGACATGTGTCACTCTTGCATTATTTGAAATTTTGGACATTTATAAAAGATTAAGTCTTTTGAAGTCTTACAAGTTTCTTAAGCTCCACAAACATGCCACCTAGCATATCCATGGTCAAGTAGAAATATGGGACTTCAATCAAGAACTTGATAAACCAACATATCTATGTTTCCACATCCTTTGATCTTATGATTTCCTAAGTGCCATAGCTTACAAGATCATTACATATGTCTCTATGATATAAAATCGACATCGCACATGTCTTAGTAGTTTGATGTGTCTGATTTGGTTTTTTAATCCTTTGAGCAACTGATATTCTGCCATGAGTCATGATATTATTTATTCAGTGTATTAAGTACTTTGACTAGTATGGGTTAGGCTATGACCTTTATCATTTCAATATTTTAAGGCCAAGTACCGTCCAACCAAACTATAAAGTATCATAAATCTCTGACATTTTTCCACATGGCATGATCTCAATATTGGGTAACCTCTTGGAAGTTGAAACAAAGTGAATTTGATCATGTTAGAACTGGACATTATAATGACTAGCTCTAGTTATCACTTAAGTCTTTTTACCGATAATCATATTCGACATGTTTCTATTTCAATCCAATCAAGACGTAGATACCAAAAGGTCTGATTTAGAGTTTAAGCACAAGTATATCATTCTTAAATCTGTGAGTAGTTGGAAACAATGCAATTTTGTGAAATATTTTTTGGTTTTATCTTAGGGTGCTATTTCAAACAACTTGTTAGAGCTTATAGTAGACCTATTTAACCTATTATCAACTATTTCTTCAGAATGGGTTTATCTCTTTGTAAAAAGACCAATGGATTTGTTGGAGCTTGTTTCACCAAATTTTATCCACTATATGGCATGTATATATTCTATTATAAGAGCTCAAATATTCGCTTCTAGATGAAAATTTTAGAATGTGTTTTTGCTAGTTGGACAAACTTAATTAATGTAAATCTATGTTATGGTGTATAATCGATTCTGGTTGCATGTTAGTGCATAGTTATCGATTGTTATCTTGTTTTTTTATTTGCATGCATGCTTCTATTTCAAAAACATAAAATATATGAATGTCAATCTAGAATAGGCTTATTTTTTTCCTTTTGACATATGAAATCCATGAACATTAGTTTATATTAGATTTATTTTTATTTTTTTAGATGTTATTCTAGTGGTTATTTTTTCCAAAAAACTTATTAGTGATATAGCTTTAGTTTGTTTGAGAATATTGAATGAACATAAATAACAATCACTTTGTGAAACACATTCTACAACTTTGTTTTGATGTAGTTTAATAGCATGATTGACTTGTTGAGCCCTAACACATGCACTACATTTTTGTAATTTAAAAAACAAGAACAAATTATTAAAAAACACATGTCTAGGAAACAAAGAGCCTAAATATCTATGAATAGAATATCACAAATTTATAATAAGGTTTATCTCTACAAAATCCAACATTACCCAAGTAAAAGTCATAACTATATAAGCTTAAACTGGTATCTTAAGTCGTGGAAGATTGCATTATGTATTGTTTTTTTTACTGAAATATGATCTATTGATTAATCGGTCTAATTTTTATTGTGCTAGTATGTGCATGTTGATTCTAGAATTAATAGGCAAAGACCATCATTTTCTTTTAAATCAGACCCATAACAAAGATCCCACATAATTATGACATGTGTCACTCTTCAATTATATGGAATTTTGGACATTTATAAAAGATTAAGTCTTTCAAAGTTTTGTAAGTCTCCCAAGATTTCTCAAACATGCCACCTAACATATCCATGCAAAAGTATAACTATGGGAACAAAGACAAGAACTTGATAAAACTAACAGCTCAATGTTTCTTGAGTCTCTGATCTTCTGAGTTCCTGAGTATCGTATCTTATAAGATCATTACACATGTATCTATGCCATAAACTCAATGTCATGGGAAGGATAAATGGTTTGGTCTATAGGCTAATGTCCTGAGCTTCTAGACTTATTGGGCCCCCCATCGGATAATATGTGGTATATTTACCTTAATTCACATCTTTAGGAAGTTAAATAGTTTGTTTGTTTCTTTCCTAATGTTCTAAATTTTTGAGTCTCTGAGCCCCAAGATCATGCCATGTGGTTTAATCACGCCAATTCATAACTACAAGATCTTATAAACATATAAAAAAATCTAAAGGACTGAGTTAACGAGAGCATGATACATGTCATTATCTAGTGAAAGAAAAGAAAAAGCATAATAATAGAGATGTAATAGTGTGGGAAAGACAAAAATCTATGAATGGTTGACAACTATCTCAAAGTGATGTTTCAACATGAGTAATTATCATATTCATATCAAAATGGGAATTAAAAGTGAGAATCTTTACTATCATTCAAATCTCTAGCACATGTACTATAATTCTAGATATTTATTTGGATTTTTTTTAATAAAAAAAACCTATAATAAAGTCTCAACACTTTTACCAAAGATATGGATTTTACAACACTTTATGTAGTCTTCAAAACTTTTGTTTGCAATGCTTTTTCTGACAATTTATTTATATTTTCTCTGAAAAGTAAAAGACTTTGATAATTTCACTTTTCCAAATAAAAATTCCAAAGGCCAACTTGTGTGATGTCTCTGATTTGGCCTATCAATTCTATGAGTATTCCAAATTGTGAAACATGGCACATTTCTAGGAATTCAAAGAATTTGGTAATTCAGCTAGCCTACATAGGGTTTCCAGTCCATGGCATTCTGAAATCCTTTAAAGTAGTATAAAAGTGACACATGGTTGTGGGTCATCTTTGTGAAATTGGCTAAGTGCCCAAAGTCCTTTTTGGGAGGGTTGAAGAACATGTGGTACCTATATTTTATGGTGTGGAAGAAATTATACCTCTTCGTCAAACTTTGCCTTTGGAATTTATGTTGTCACAAGTTTAGTTAGGTATATTTGTTAAAAAAAATTATGTAAAAAAAATTACTAATAAGTATCAACACTTTTTCCTAAGATCTGTAGTTTCTAACACTTCTGCATAGTCTTCAAAACTTTCATTTGCAAAAATTGTTCAAAAATTTTCTTTACATTTTATTTGAAAAGTAAAAAACTTCCACAAAGTCTGAAGGTCAACCTATGCAACATCTATGATTTGGTCTGTCAATTCTCTGAGTAGCCAAGATTATGGAACATGGCATGTTTTTGGGAAATCAGAACATTTGGTAGTTTGGCTCACCTAAGTTGGGTCTCTGACCCACAACATTCTGAAATCCTTTAAAGTAGAAAAAAAGTGACTCATGGTTATGATCCATCTTTGTGAAATTGGATAAGTTCCCAAAGTCTTTTTTGGGTGGGTTGAAGAACATGTGGCACCTAGATTTTGAAGTGTGGAAGAACTTTTGCCTCTTCATTAAACTTTGCCTTTGGCATTTGCATTGTTGCAAGTTTAGTTTCAGATATTTATTAATAATTTTTTTGTAAACAAAACCTATCACAAAGTCTCAACACTTTTGTCAAAGATCTAGAGTTTTCAACACTTTTGATTAGTCTTTGGAACTTTTATTCACAATAATTATTCTAACTATTTCTTTACATTTTCTTCAAAAAGTAAAGGACTTCAGCAATTTCACTTTACTGAACACAAAGTCTGAAGGCTAACCTACGTGATGTCTTTGATTTGGCCTGTCAAGTCTCATTTATGGTTTCTTTGAGCCTTGATATTTTAGTTGGAATATTTGAGAACTATATCGCTAAATTGTAGTGGTTTCAGATCAACCATTTCAATTACTATGAAATGGTGAATTTTTTTGGCATTTGATCCAATATGAAATATGGTAAACTTTGAGGTTTTGTTATTAGCTAGCATGGATAAGTGGGTCCTCCTTCAAATTCCTTCAATGAAACATTGAGGGGACTTATAACTTGGTGAATATACCTTGAATTTTTGACATTGGGTTATGGTGATACTTGATGGTATTATGATATAAATCTTCATTGGATACCTAGGACGTGAGCTCCAAAAATTTTCTTGCCTTTTTTTTGTTATGGTTGATCATTCTTATTCATCTGATCATGGAGATAGATAATACAAAAAGTTTTGGCCTACTCAAGTATGATGTGTTGTTTCATTAGTTGGTGTCTCTATCTAAATTGGATCCTTCAACTTAATGGAAAAATTGAGGCTAAGGATTTATCTTTGCTTACATTTTTATGCCTTTGTAATTGAAAATTGACCAAGGCAAGAGGCCTTAGTGTGTATATTTTTATGTTACATCTTTGGTGGCTCTAAAGGGAATATTTACTCAAAAGTATCATTTATACCTTGCTACTATATACATTATCATGGAATCATTTATGCAACTTAGTTAAGTTAGTGATGGGAAAGAGAGAGAGAGAGAGAAAGTAATCCAATCTTTAACAAGAAAAGATGCAAACAATGATACTATTTGAGAGATTTTGGTTGGGTTGAAGACTATGTGGTGCCTAGATTTTGAGGTGTGGAATAACTTTTATCTCTTCATGAATCTTTGCCTTTGGAGTTTATGTTGTCTCAAATTTAGTTCCAGTTATTTTTCAAAAAAAAATTGTAAACAAAACCTCTAAGAAAGTCTCAATACTTTTGCCAAAGATCTAGAGTTTCTAACACTTATGCATAGTCTTAAAAACTTTAGTTTGTAGTAATTATTATAACTATTTCTTAAAATTTTATATGAAAAATAATACTTTTACAATTTCACTTTGCCTAACACAAAGTCTAAAGGCTAGCCTGCATGACATATCTGATTTGGACTATCAATTCTTCGAGCAGCCCAGATTATGGAACATGGCATGTTTTTGAGAACTTAGAGCATTTGGTAGTTTGGATGGATTATGATGAGTCCCCCACCTATGAAATTTTGAAGTCATTTGAAGTATCAAAAATGTGACATGTGGTTGTAGGTAACCTTTTTAAAATTAGCTAAGTGCTCAAAGTCCTTTTTGGGCAGGTTGAACAACATGTGGGACCTAGATTTTGAGGCATGGAAGAACTTTTACCTATTCATGAAAATTTAAATTTGGAATATGTATTGTCACAAGTTTTGTTCTACGTATTTGTTCAGAATTGTTTTTTAAACAAAACCTCTAATAAAGTCTCAACAGTTTTATCGAAGATTTGGAGTTTCCAACACTTTTGCACATACTTCAAAACTTTTATTTGCAATAATTGTTTTGACAGTTTATTTACATTTTATTTGAAAATTAAAAGACTTCAAACATTTAAATTTGATGAACACAACGTCTAAAGGCCAACCTACATGATGTCTCTAATTTTGCCTATCAGTTATTTGAGTAGACTAGATTGTTAAACATGGTACATTTATGGGAACTCAGACTACTTGGTAGTTTGGCTAGCCTGCACTGGGTCTCTTGCCATGGCATTATGAAATCCTTTGAAGTAGTGAAAAAGTGACACATGGATATGATCCACCTTTGTGAAATTATCTAAATGCCCAAAGTCCTTTAAGAGCGGGTTGATGAACATGTGGCACCTAGATTTTGAGGTGTGGAAGAACTTTTACCTCTTCATCAAACTTTGCCTTTGACATTTGTGTTGTCACAAGTTTACTTCCAAATATTTTTTCATAATTTTTTGAAAACAAAACCCATGATAAAGTCTCAACACTTTTGACAAAGATCTGGAGTTTCCAACACTTCTACGTAGTCTTTGGAACTTTTGTTCACGATAATTGTTCTGATTGTTTCTTTACATTTTCTTCAAAAGTAAAAGAATTTGGAAATTTCACTTTACCAAAAACAATGTCTAAAGGCCAACCTATGTGAAGTCTATGATTTGTCTTGTCAAGTCTCATTTATGTTTTCTTCAAGCCTTGATATTTTAGTTAGAATATTTGATAACTATAGCCCCCAATGGTAGTGGTTTTAGATCATCCAGTTCAATTAATATGAAATGGTGAAGTTTGTTATCATTTGATCCATCATGAAATATGGCAAACTTTGAGGTTTTTTTATTAGCTAGCATGGCCAAGTGGGTCCCCTTCCTTCAAATTATTCTAATGGAACATTGAGGAGGCCTACACCTTAGTGAATATACCTTGAATTTGTGACACTGGTTAATGGTGATACTTAATAGTATTATGATATGACTCCTCATTAGATGCCTAGGATGTGGGTTCCACCATTTTTATTTCCTTTGATTTATTATGGTTGATCATCATGCTTCATCTAATCATGGAGATAAATAGTAAAAAAAGTTTTGGCCTACTTGGTTATGATGTGTTGTGCCATTGGTTGGTGTGTCTATCTCAATTGGATTTACCACCTCAATGGAAAAACTTAGGCTAAGGATTTATCTTTAATTACATTTTTATGCCTTTACAATTGAAAAATTACCAAGGTAGGAGGCCTTAGTGCATAAATTTTTTATGCTACGTCTTTGGAGGCTCTAAAGGGAATATTTACCGAGAAGGATCATTTATACCTTGCTACTCTATACATTATTGTTGAATAATTTATGTGAATTTGATAAATTTGTTATGGGAAAGAGAGAGAGACAATGTAATCCAATATTTAACAAGGAAATATATAAACAATGATACTATTTGGTAGATTTTTGGTGAGTTGAAGAACATGTGGTGCCTATATTTTGATCCATGGAAGAACTTTTGCTTCTTCATGAAACTTTGCCTTCGCCATTTACATTATCGCAAGTTTAGTTCCAGATTTTTTTTATAAGTTTTTTGTAAACGAAACCTCTAGTAATGTCTTAACACTCTTGTTGAAGATCTAGAGTTTTCGACACTTCTATGCAGTCTTCATAACTTTTATTTGCAAAAAATGTTATGACTATTTCTTGAATTTTTTTTTGAAAAGTAAGAGACTTTGAAAATTTCACTCTATCAAACACAAAGTGCAAAGGCCAACCTATGTGATTTCTTTAATTTAGCATGTTAATTCTTTGAACAACCTAGATTATGTAACATGGCAATTTCTAAGAACTAAGAGCATTTGGTATTTTGGCTAGCCTGTGCCGAGTCCCACATCCATGGAATTTTGAAATACTTTGAAGTAGCATAAAATTGAAATATGGCTATAGGCAACTTTGTTAAAATTGATTAAGTTCTTAAAGTCCTTTTTGGGTGGGTTAAAGAATATGTGGAACCTAGACTGAGGCATGGAAGAACTTTTTCATCTTCATGAAACTCTACCTTTGGTATTTGTGTTATTGTAAGTTTAGTTATAGATATTTGTTATAAATTGTTTTATAATCAAAACCTCTGACAAAGTCTCAAAACTTTTACCAAAGATATGGAGTTTCCAACACAACTGTGCAGTCTTCAAAACTTTTGTTTGTAATAATTATTTCAATTTTTTTTTTTACATTTTCTTAGAAAAGTAAAAGACCTCAGTAATTTAAGTTTCTGGAACAAAGTCTGAAGGCTAACCTACACAATGTCTCTGATTTGGCCTCTCAATTCTCTGAGTATCCCAGATTATGGAACATGGCACATTTTTTGGGAACTTAGAGCATTTGGTAGTGTGGATGGCCTGCACTGATTCCCTAGCCCATGACATTATGAAATCCTTTGAAGTAATTAAAAAGTGACACATGGATACGAGCCACCTTTTTGAAATTAGTTAAGTTCTCAAAGTCATTTTAGGGTAGGTTTAAGAACATGTGGCACCTAGATTATGAGGCATAGAAGAACTTTTGCCTCTTTGTGAAACTTTGCCTTTGGTATTTATGTTATTGCAAGTTTAGTTTTATATATTTTTTTTGGAATTTTTTTGTAAATAAAACCTATGATAAAGTATCAACACTTTTGCTAAAGATATGGAGTTTCCAACACTTCTACGTAGTTTTTGAAACTTTTGTTCACAATAATTTTTATGATCGTCTCTTTACATTTTATTCAAAAATTAAAAGACTTTGGAATTTTCAATTTGATGAACATAAATTTCAAAGGCCAACATATGTGACATCTTTGATTTGGCCTATTGAGTCTCATTGATGGTTGCTTCGAGCCTTGAGATTTTACTCAAAGTATTTGAGAACTATATCCCCCAATTATAGTGGTTTAGGATCACCCAATTTAATTACTATGAAATGGTGAAATTTGTTATCATTTGATCCATCATGAAATTTGGTAAACATTGAGGTTTCATTATTAACTATCGTGTCCAAATGGGTCCTACTCTTTTGAATTCCTCCATTGGAACATTGAGTAGACCTATGCCCTGGTGAATATACCTTGCATTTGTGACATTGGTTGATGGTGATACTTGATGGTATTATGATATGAATTTGTTATCATTTGTGAAATTTTATTTCCTTTTCTTTTTATAGTTGATCATTACACTTCATTCGATCATGGAGATAGATAGTACAAAATGTTTTGGCCTGCTCAGGTACCATGTGTTGTGCCACTAGTTAGTGCCTCTATCTCAATTAGATCCTCTACCTTAATGGAAAAATTTAGGCTAAGGATTTATATTTACTTACATTTTTATTCCTTTATAATTGAAAAATGACTAAGGTAGGAGGCCTTAGTGTGTATATTTTTTATGCTACATATTTGGTGGCTCTCAATGGAATATTTACTTAGAAGGATCATTTATACCTTAATACTCTATACATTATCATGGAATCATATATGCAACTTAGTTAAATTAGTCAAGGGAAAAAGAGAGAGATAAAGTAATCCAATATTTAATAAGAAAAGATGTAAACAATGAAACTATTTGGGAGATTTTGGGTAGGTTGAAGAACATGTGACACATAGATTTTGAGGCATGGAATAACTTTTGCCTCTTCGTGAAACTTTGATTTTGGGATTTTTACTGTCATAATATTTGTTCCAAATATTTGTTTAAAATATTTTTTTAATAAAAACCTATGATAAAGTCTTAACACTTTTGTCAAAGATTTGGATTTTCCAACACTTATGTGTAGTCTTCAAAACTTTTTTTGAAATATTTATTATGACTATTTCTTGACATTTTCTTCAAAAATTAAAACACTTCAACAATTTCACTTTTCCAAACACAAATTTTCAAAGTGAACCTACATGATGTCTCTAATTTGGCCTATCAAATCTTCAAGCAACCCAGATTTTGGAACATGGCACTTTTTTGGGAACTTAGAGTATTTGGTAATTTTGTTGGCCTACACTAGGTTCCTCACCCATGACATTATGAAATCCTTTGAAGTAGTATAAAAGTGACATGTGGCTACAAGAAACCTTTGTGAAATTGACTAAGTGTGTAAAGTCCTTTTTGGGTGGGTTGAAAAACATGTGGCACCTAGATTTTGAGGATGGAAGAACTTTTGCCTCTTCATAAAATTTTACCCTTTGAATTTGCATTGTCATAAGTTTGGTTCTATATATTTGTTATAATATTTTAAAAATAAAACCTCTGATAAATTCTCAAAATTTTTGTTGAAGATCTAGAGTTTCCAACACTTTTGCATAGTCTTCAAAAATTTTGTTCTTAACAATTATCATAACTATTTCTTTACATTTTCTTAAAAAATTAAAATACTTCAGCAATTTCACTTTACAAAAAATAAAGTCTAAAGGCCAACCTACATGATGTCTCTAGTTTGCTTTGTCAATTCCCTGAGAAATCCACATTTTGGAACATGGCACATTTTTAGCAACTCAAAGCATTTGGTAGTTTGGCTAGTGTGCATCAAGTTCTCAGCCCATGGAATTACTAAATCCTCTGTTGATCCTTTGAACACTCATGATCATGCTAATTGGCATAATTATAGAGACACATCCATACACTATAAGTTATGTTGAATATATATCATAGAGTTTTACAATGCATGGGATTGTGTCACATGACATAATCATGGATGGTCAGAGGGCTAGGAAGCATACTCAGGTGAGGCAAACCACCTTGAATCTGAACATCTATGATCCTGCCACATGGCACATTCTTAGGGTATTGGGGTCTTGGTGGTTTAATGTGTTTGATTTAGTTTTTTAATAATTTGAGCATCTAATATTGTGTCACTTATCATAATATTAGAGACTCAGTGTATCAATTATTTTGGATAGTCTAGGGTAGGCTAGCCAAACTACAAAGTATCAAAATTCTCTGGAATTTTTCCACATAAAAAATATCAGCATTAGGTAGCCTCTTAGAAGTTGAAACAAAGTGAATTTGACCATGTAAGAACTAGTAATTATAATAGCTAGCTCTAGTTACCATTTAAAATTTTCTACTAGTAAATCATATTCAACATGTTTTTTTTTCAATCCAATCAAGATGAAAATACCAAAAGGTATGATTTAGAGTTTAAACACAAGTATATCACTCTTAAATTTATGAGTAGTTGGTAGCAATGAAATTTTGTGAAATTTATTCTAGTTCTATCTTTGGGTGTTATTTCAAACAACTTGTTAGTGCTTATAGTGGACTTATTTAACCTATTTTCATTTATTTGTTTAGAAAGGCTTTATCTCTTTGAAAAAATACTAATGGATTTGTTGGAGCTTATTTCACCAAATGTTATCCACTAGATGGCACATATATATTCTACTATAAGAGCTCAAAGCTTCATTTCTAAATGAAAATTTTAGAATTTGTTTTTGTGGTTGGATAAACTTAAGCAATGTAAATTTATGTTATATTGTATAATCAATTCTTGTTTCATGTTAGTGCATATTTATCGATTGGTGTCTTGATTTTTCTCTACATGCATGCTTTTATTTCAAAAACATAAAATCTATGAATATTAGTCTAGAACAAGTTTAGTTTTTTTATTTCAACATATGAAATCCATGAATATTATTTTATAGTATCTCTATTTTTATGTTTTCAGATTTTATTCCTTGACTATATGATGCTTATGAGTGGTATTTCCTTCCCAAAAACCTTATTAGTGATATGTATTTAGTTTGTTTGAGAATCTTGAATGAACATGTATAGAAATCACTTTGTGAAACACATTCTACAATTATTTTTAATTTAGTTTAATAACATGAGTAACTTGTTGAGCCCTGACACACACACTACATTAAGAAAATATTATAGAAAAAAACCCATATCTAGGAAACTAGAGCCTAAAGATGTATGAATAAAATATCACACATTTATAATAAGGTTTTTCTCTTCAAAATCCAACATTAACCAAGTAAAATTCATAACTATATAAGCTTAAAATGGTATCTTAAGTCATGTGGAATCTTGCATTGTATATCATTTTTTTTACTAAAATATGATTTATAGATTAATCAGTCTAATTTTTATTGTGCTAATATGTGCATGTTGATTCCATAAGTAATAGCTGAAGACAATCATTTTCCTCTAAATTGGGCCCATAAAAAAGATCTTACATATTCATGACACATATTGCTCTTGTGTTATTTTAAATTTCAAAAGTTTAAAAAATATTAAGTCTTTTGAAGTCTTGCGAGTCTCCCAAGCTCCATAAACATGCCACCCAAAATATCCATGCCAAAGCAGAACTTTGGGACTTCAATTAGGAACCTTATAAACCTAACATATCTATGTTTCCCAATTCTTTGATATTCTAAGTTACTGAGTGTTGCATCTTATAAGATCATTATACGTGTCTAGATGATGTAAACTTGATAGTGCGGGAAGGATAAATGGTTCTTTGGTCTATAGGCTAATTTCCTAAGCTTTTAGACTTCTTGGGCCCCTCATTGGATAACATGTGGTATATTTACCTTAATTCACATCATTAGGAAGTAAAATAGTTTGTTGGTCTCCTTCTTATTGTTCTAAATTTTTGAGTCTCTAAGCTTCCCAAGGTCATTTCACGTGGCTTACTCACATCAAGTCATTACTATAGGACATTCTAAACACATTAAAAAACACAATGGATGTAGTTAATGAGAGCACAAACATGTGACATTATTTGAAGAAATAAAATCCAAAGCATAAGAATAGAGATGTAATAATATGCCAAAGAAGTAAATTAATGAATGGTTAACAACTGTCTCAAATCAATGTTTGGACATAAGTAATTAATGAGAGACCACTATTTGGAAAACAAGGGGCATCTACTAAAGTTGACAGGCATATTAAAATCAAAACATGCATTAAAAGTGATAGTTATTTATTGATATTAAAAGCACATGAATTCAATCAATACAAATGATATATATATATATATATATATATATATATATATATATAACATTACATTCACATTACTATTGCTCTGATCATTAAGCATTTTCATTTTCAAGTTTCCTAAATGTGTAGTGAACCCTAACATTCTTCATTCATAAAGCACCAAATGAACTAGTATGTAACTTTGAATCAATCATAACCACCGTTTATCAATGGATTTGACATCAAAACAAGGTAAGAGCTTAGTTATATCCCCATTTTCATTCATGATATTAACAAAATATAAAGATATAGAGTTTGAAAGGAGTTATTTGAATTTTAAATTCCTACACTACTCAACACTCTAGGAAGAGATCAAGTTAGTTTAGGTATATTATGAGGAGTATAAACTTTCCCTTGAATCCAAATAATACATAGATGACTTGATAACCATCAAGGTACATGCACTTCACAAGTTGAATCCAGGCTAGAGGTAATGCCATGCATTGATCTCTTAAAAGTTTTGTTCATTAATGGGACCACTGTGAGTGATATTGTTCATGTGAAGAAAGTTCAAACCACCTATTCCTATATATCATAGAGGGAATTTGAATTGTATATTAGGTTTACTCTCCTTAAAATGGAATATAATCAGGTTTTGGCTAATGTTTGGCTTGAGAAAAATATAATGGAAGGAAAACTAAAACAATGGTTGGAAAAGGCACAAAGATTGAATCCAAAAGTAACAATTCTTGCTATCTCTATTATTAAGTTTAGACATAGAATTTATATTACAATGGAATTATTTAATAAAATATATATACTCCCAAGCATTACATACATCTAGGTTGAATGGACACCCCTACTAGACATTTTGTTAACTAGTGACAAATTGGTAGCCCTGGGAGAGATTATAAGCACAAGATTGAAATCTCAAATTCTTTACCTCGATTAGAGACCTGATGATGGGAAATTTTAAATGATGTCTTATCTATTGTATGTAGTCATGGAAACTATGTACAAGCCCTATGACCAAGAATGCTAGCCATCCACTAAGTATCCAACTAATAGGGTTGGAGAAGACTTCTCATTCATGTTTATTCATAGATACATAAACTATATAAGGAGAATAAGTGATGAGGTATACACTCACATCTACTAGAATATGTAGGGTATAACAATGCCTAGATTATCTGAGAACATCATAAGGACACTCACCAAGATGTGTGTTTATTGTCTCTACCCTGATGTGGCTATCATTCAAGTAGATAGAACAAGGATTTCCTCTTTATTCCTACCTCATCATTTCCCTAACCACATTATAGAACAAGAAATAGATTATCCAATTTTTAACAATACCAATGAATAACTCATCTAGAAACACTTAGATTATTATTTCAAAACACCCTAAAACATTACACAACACCAATATGTGACTAGGTCACATTTTATATCAGATAATAAGCCCATGACAACCTATAATGTATAGGTCAAAATATTCAAGGAATGAGACTATCGGAGAGTTTTTAAGGATGTCATGATGATGTCATGGAGGTGTCCAGGTGAGTGGATGAAGTTCCTTGACAGTCTAAGTGATAATGATAAAGTGTGTATTGTGCTTGTCCTAATATGATTGAAGGAGGCTTGGTTGATCTTTTGTTTTGGCATGATTAGAGATGTTTAGGGATAATTATGGTGTATTGATCATGTGAAAGAAGTTCCATAATAAATTTTATATGATTTGAGTGCTTTTGTGCATGAGTGGAATTCATCTAGTATTCCATAGTTTTCATCTAGACATTTTGGGTCTAGTGGCAGAAAATTTGATTAGGCATTTTGTTGATGTCATTATTTCCATGTGTGGATGAGTCATGGGGAGTTGATCATATGGTTGTGATCACATTAGTATCTAGTTTCTATGTACTAAGCCTCAAGTCATGCAATGAATCACATTCAAAAATATGTGGGTATAGATTTGGGCTCTCAGGTATTTTGACAGTGTTTTCTATATTCAAATAAAGTTAAGTAAGCATGTTGATGATGTCAACATTCACATGCATAGAGGTTTCAAGAGGAAATGGTCACATGGGTTTTTTTAGTATTATGCCTAATTATTATATGCTAAATCTCAAGTCATGTGACTAAGTGTGATAAAATATATGCAAGTGCAAAGTTAGGCTCCCAAGTAGTTTGACATTGTTTTCCCATACTTTGACAAATTTACATGTGGCAAGAATAGCTGAGTAAGAATATTGATGAAGTTATTTCATGTGTGTAAAGGTGTGAGGAGAAAATGATCATATGGGTTTATTAAATTTTATGCCTAGTTGATTTTCACTAATTTTCAAATCATGTGATGAAACACATCAAAAGATATACATATGCAAAGTTGACCCGTCAGGGAAGTTCTTGATATAATTAGCTCTGTGGTAGAAAAATTTGAGTGAAAAAATTAATGGATTTATATCTTGGATGTGTGAATGTTTCAAGAGAAGTTTATCACATGGTTTTATTCTTCTATGTGAGGAGATCATATGGTCCAAATTTTAGATCATGCATCTAAGTGAAAAAAATGTTATTAAGGTCCAAAGTTAGCCTTCTAAATAGATTGCAATGGTTCCTATACATAGTTTATTTTACAAGAGTTAAAGTTTAGAAACAAATGGAGATCCAATAGTTTTTGGGTGATCATACATATTGATCTAATGGTACATATCAAGTCAAAGAGATCAAAGTCATAGTAGTTTAACACTGAGCAGAGCTAAAGGATAAAGATATCATGACAAGTAGGTGTTCATATAAATTGATCTAATGGTGCATGTTGCATGATCAAGACCTAATTGATCTATAAAGATCAATGGTGTGTGTTGAGTCAAGATTGTAAGATTGCATGAGATGAGGTCAATTGTTTGAAGTTTAACATTTGGGCTAGGCACACTATGTGTTAAAGTTCATATAAGATCAATGGTGTGAATTTAATTAGAAGATGTGAGGACATGAGATATGAGCATATTTTTTGAGTTTTAATTGTGACCATTTGAATTCAAATATTTGAATTTAATGAAGGAAAGATTAGTGTCTAGTTTTTGGGACATAAATTTCAATCCAGGTAGAATTTGATAGTGAAGTAAAAAGAGAATTTGTAGAAGACTCGAAGGCACATCTAGAAATATAAATTTTATGATATGAAAGCATGTACAATAAAAGTTATCAAGGTTTAAATTTTATTTTGTTTTCGTATATGTTTTAAAAGTGACCTGAGAAGGATGTTTGAGCTTGTGTTGATGTTATTTTGATGTCTCATGATGACTTATCTATTTGAGAGTGTTTTAGACTATATGAGGACCATATATGTGCATTATGAAGGTTTAAACAATCATATATAGTATGAATAAAGGGTTAGAATTCAATTGTGTTTTTGTTTATGGTGATTGTGTGTGTAGAAAGGTGTTTGAGCTAATTGGGGGTTAGTATAATTGTGATATGATGGATGTTGGCACTTAAAGAGGACCCATAGAGTTATAAAGTATTCCTATGTTCTTATTTTTCTTGATAAAGTGCTAAATGGGAAGATAGGTGTTCATGTGACCTATAAGAGCTATAAGGGCCTATTTGATAGGTGTATTGTTTAAGGGTGACCCATAGATACTATGGCCAACTGATGTGGATTGTGTTGAGTCATGTCTTTGTATGTTATATGCCTTAAGGGTTAAGATGTTGATAATCATGAATTCTCTATAAATAGTGAAATCAAATGTGATGGTTTATAGACTTGTGGGAGACAGAGAGAGGTTTGTTTATGAAAATTATGGAATGAAGGAGAGGTAGAGTGCCCAATAGATGATTTGATTAGTAGATTAGATTGATGACTATATGTATGACCTATGGGTCATGTTTCTGATGATAGAATAGTGTTCTTGTAGGTTGAGGTTGAGCGAAGAGGTCTAGGGTGATCCAAAAGGTGACTTTGGATGAGTTGATTGTGTAGAGTTGAAGAGTGATAATCAAAAGTCCATAATTAGGTGTTAAATACATTATTTCAAAGGTGGATTTATTCTTAGGTTTTGTTTTAGCTACTCAAAATCTAGGGGGTTGTAGCCTAATTTCAAGGTGAAACTTGCTAAAGGTTTAGTTGTTATGGTAGCTCAACGAAATAGGTGTGGTAGCACCTTGTGGGATTGTAGTATTAGTAAATAAGGGATTGTAGTTCCTTGATTAGTTGTAGTTGGTCTAAATTGGTTCTTATTATTCTATGATATTAGTCTAATTATAGGCTCTAGTGGGTTTTCTCCCTCAAGAGGGTTTTCCCACATATGTCATGTGTTATGTGCTTGATCTTGCATTGTCTCTCTTGTTAAATGCTATGAATGATATGTATGCTTCATAAATACTTATGGTAATTGATTAAGAGTTTTCAAAGGTTTGAAATTGATGTTGGATTATTTGGGCTCACTGATTCACCCCCTTCTCAGGGATTGTATATCTAACAATTGGTATCAGGGCATGTCCTTTGGTAAAGTATTGATAACTTGAAGGTGATCCAAGGTAAATTATGGGTAGTTATTAAGGAGGTTTATCTAATAATGATGCACTGATGTTCAATGGATCCAATTATGATTTTTGGAGTGCAAAGATGAGGACATACATTATGTCCCTAGGGTTTGATGTATGGTAATCTATTGTGGATGGTTATGTTGTTCCCTACTCCTCCTCCATCTAGTGATATAGACAAGAAGCTATCTAAGAATAATTCTAAGGGAATGAATGCCATCAATTATGGTCTTATAGATACTAATTTTAACAAGGTAATTTATTATAATCTAATAAAGAGATATGGGATAAGATGTAGATCATTTATGAAGGAGATTCAAGGGTCAAGTTTGTTAAGTTGTAGACTCATAGAAGGCAATTCAAAAGTTTCAAGATGAAGGAATAAGATTTTGTGGCATCCTTTATGTAGAGAGTTGATGAAACTATGAACATCATTAGAGGTCTTTGAGAGAACCTTGAAGAGGCTACTATAGTTTAGAAGGTATTAAGGTCTCTATCCCTCAAGTTTGATCCAAAAGTATCTGTTCTATAATAAAGTCATGATGTTACTCAGTTGAAGATGGATCAATTGCATGACACCCTTATTGCCTATGAGATGAGAGTAAATGATGATATACCACCAAAGAAGGAAGAAACATTCAAGATAGAAATGAATCCAAATAAGAAGTTTCAAGGTGATAAATCCAAAAAGTATGACATATCTAATATTGATGAGGATTAACTAATTGCTTTGATTATTAGGAAATTGAACATAGGCTCCTAGATATATAAGGGTAAACTTCCCTTCAAATGTTTCAATTATGGAGAGATAGAACATTTTGCTCATAAGTGCCCTCATAAGCATGAGAAGAATGATGATGAAGAGCATGGTGAAGGTCAATATGAATACAAAAAGTCATATAGGAAGAAAGGATTTAGAAAGTATAACAACAACAAGAATTCCTTCAATAATAAGAAGAGTCTCTACACCAAAGAATATTATAGCTCATCAGATGAGAGTGAAGATAGTGAATCAGAATATGATCATGAAGATGATGGTCCTATTGAAGATGAAGCTCTATTCATGGCTGAGGAATGAAGTTTCTCACATCAAAAGAATTTTACTTGGAGTGATTTATATGATGATGAAGGTGAGGTGGACTATGAGATTGCATTGACAAATGTTATTGAAGAACTGAAGATTGAGAAGAAGATTAATAAGAAGATGAAGTCTCAACTCAAATACTATGAGGATCAATTTAGTATGTATGAGGAAAGAATTAATGAAGACACCAAGGAACATGAAGATATAGTCAAGCATCTGAGTTATCAATTGGAAATCCTATCTATAATCCTAAAATCTAAAGAAGATGAATGCTTAAGGTATGTTTCTAAAAATATGTCTTTAAAAGATGAGTTAGAGAAGTCTGCAAGCAAGGTGAAGTCATTCATGAGATTTTAAAAGAGCTCAAGTGATCTAGACAATATTGTGAGTTGTCAAAATCTTGCTAGTGATATAACTGGTCTTAGATATGAATAAAAACAAAAGAATATAACTCAAGACAAGATAAAGAATAATGTGAACAAAGACAATCATACTTTGAAGATAAAACATTAGACAAGGAATGAAGGTGATGGTAAAATGAAGATACATTAGATTAAGTAATGAAATGCTATGAGGTATGCAAGATTCAATGGTTACTATTACACATGTAATCAATTTGGGCATAGAGCTAGATAATGCAAGAGACCTATTATAAATGAGTTTGCATGGAACTATGATGGGGGTAATTAGTTAAAAGGTGTGAGAAAAGTTAATTTCTTCAACTATATTTGTGTGACACTTTGAAAACTATTATCCACATAAGGTTAGATAAGGTGAGTCCTCTTCAAAAAGAGGAGGTTGCTTCATTTGTCATGACATAGGACACATTACAAGTTTCTATCCAAACAAGGTAAGACAAAATATGTTTCCATCAAGAAGTATTATTCTTACAACTATGAGAAGATTGGTCACATTTTTAAATTCTACAAGCAAAGGCCATCATGTCATAATGAGTTCAATCAGGATCCTAGAGTGTAGGGAGGAAGGAATGTTAGCTCATGGAAACCAAAGGTGGTAAGTGTGAGTTATGATGAGTATGCAGGTCCAAGTAATCTATTTTCTATGGTGGATAATGCTTCTAAATTTGAAGAGTGCTAAGGGTTCTCATTGTCTGCTCATATTATGAATGAAGAGACCAAGTTTACAGAGAATACCAAGGTTCTAATTAAAGCTAGTTCTGAGGTATGTATGGATCCAAGTGAACAACTTATTGTTACTGATATTATATCATGCAAAGAATATCAATTGTCTATGCCTAGTGATGAGGTTACTAACTACAAGGTAGATTATTTTAATGAAAAGGTATGTCATGAATCTATGTTGTCTCCATGTATTATGAATTCAATCATAGAAGAGAAGGAGAATGTTGTAGTGGATGAGCATGTTGCTTCTTTTAAGCCTAAGAAGAAGAAGAAGAACTATAATCATCAAATGACCAAAGAGGAGAAGGAATATGAGGAGTTGTGGGAAACTCCTAGTTTCACACCATTCTAGGACATTATGAAGTAGGGTGTCTATATCTATGCTTCTTAAGAGATTCCTTTCAATGGGGAAGAAAGTGTTGCTATGTATGCAGTGTCTACAAGGTCAGAATGGGTATTTCCAAGTGGCTTGCTGAGATTGATGCAATGCCAATAAGAATTTGATGCTCAAAAAGTTTTGTGCTCTTCTTTGTGATGTATTCTAGGTGATTTCAAGCTTTGAAGATATTTTTTATGTAATTGGACAATTTTTGTTTGCTCTCAGGTTTCCTAGTTTGTACTTAAAAGTATGTAGGTCCTAAAATGGGTTATAGGATGTATGGGTTCCCAAAGGTGTGAAAGATAAAATTTTGATCCAAAAGTGTGTGATGGTTGTTTCTAGGTGTAAAAAAGGTTTTAGAGGTGTGCATTAACCAGAAGGAGGTTTGTTGACCCTATATGTTTTTGAGATTCTAGGGTTTTGGGCTATGCTAAAAAAGAGGTTTGAAATATGAGTTGAGTTTTAAGGATTCTTAATAGGTTGAATGGGTAAAATGGATTGTCAAATAAATCTTCATAGAGATCTGAAGGTTTGTGTTTTTCAAATTATTCATATTTTTATCAAGATGGAAGCCTAATTGGCTAGTAAGTTTATGAAGGAAGTATATTATAGAAGATGAGATAGTTATTAAAAATTGGTGTGTTTGAGGGGGCATATGAGAGTGATCTAGATATGATGTTTTAGGTCTTGATGGTGTGTCTACTAAAATTTGTGGGCTCTATAATTTATAGATGGGGCTACAAGGAGACTAGATAGGTCTAGTATGAAGAAGAGTGATTTTTACTCAGTTTATCTATAAGAGCAAGGTATGTGTGTTTAAAGGTGAGTTATTAGTTTGGTTTAGAACATGTTTCTTATTTGGTGAGTGGCATGAAATTCTATTGATGATCCTTGAGGTGGATTAAGAAAGAAGGCTAGTAAGCTTGTATGGTGGTTCTTCATGGTGTATGGAGATCTGAAGATTCTCAAGTGATGAAATGACTCAAAAATCTTAGGGGGATTCCATATTAGATGTTTCTTTGTGAGTTCCATCAGATTTTAGTATTTTTGTGTGTTCTTTCTTCATTGGTTGTAGTGCTTGGTTGAAGAGAGTGTTGGCATAGAGCAAGAGGAAGTTGTCACAGAAAGAAGAGGTAGGCTTAGAGTAAGGGGGAGTTTATATCATATTTATAATATGGTCTTATCCTGTTGGTAGTTTTTTGGTCCTTAGGATCAGTTGGTACCCACTTTGTCATTGCGTCAAAGGGGGAGAAAGTTACTATTATGGGAGTGCTTGAAGAGAGAAAAGAAAGGTGAGTTTTATTTTACTATATGATGTGTGTTAACATCAATGAAAAAGGGGGAGATTGTTGGAGAATTGTAAATGATGTCATGGAGGTTTCTAGGTGAGTGGATGAAGTACCTTGATAGTATAAGTGATAATGAAAATGTGTGCAATGTGTTTGTCCTAGTATGCTTGAAGGAGGTTTGGTTGATATTCTATTTTGGCATGATTAAATATGTTCAAGGATGACTATGGTGTATTGATCATGTGTAATAGGTCCCATAATAATTTTTATATGCTTTGATTGCTTGTGTGCATAAGTGAAATTCATTTGGTAGTCCATAGTTTTCATCTAGACATTTTGGGTCTAGTGGCAGAAAATCAAATTAGGCATTTTGATGACATCATTATTTCCATGTGTAGATGATTCAGGGGGATTTGGTCATATGGTTATGATCAAACTATTCCCTAGTTACTATGTACTAAGTCTCAAGTCATGTGATGAAGCACAATCAAAGATATGTGGGTAAAAAGTTGGGCTCTCAGGTATTTTGATATGTTTTCTATATTCAAATAGAGCTGAGTAAGCATGTTGATGATGTCCGCATTCACACATATGGAGGTTTCAGGAGGAAATGGTCACATGGGTTTATTTAGTTTTGTGCCTAGTTCTTATTTACTAAATATTAGGTCATGTGACTAAGCATGACAAAATATATACAAGTGCAAGTTGGAATCCTAGGTAGTTTGACATTGTTTTCCCATACTGAGCCAAATTTTCATGTGGAAAGAATAGCTATGAAATCATATTTATGAATTTATATTTTTCACATGTAAAGGTGCATGAATAAAATGATCATATGGGTTTGTTTAATTTTGTGCCTAGTTTTTTTATGCTAATTTTTAGATCATGTGATGAAGTGCATCAAAAAAGATGCATGTACAGAGTTGGCCTTTTAGGAAATTTATTAACATAATTGGATCTATGGTAGAAAAATTTGAGTGAGTAGATTAATGGAGTTATATCTCACACATGTAAAGGTTTAAATATTAGTTTGTCACATGGTTGGATTTTTCTATATGAGGAGATCATATGGTCCAAATTTTAGATCATGTGTCTAAGCAAAGTAAAAACTATTGAGGTCTAAAGTTGGCCTTCCAAGTAGATTGCAATGGTTCATATACTTAGTCAGTTTTATGAGAGTTAACTTGTTCAAGACCAAATGGAGATCCAATAGTTTACGAGCGCTCATATAGATTGATCTAACTGTTCATGTCAAGTAAAAGAGTTCAAAGTGATAATGGTTTAATGCTAAGAAAAGATAAAGAATAAGGATCTAATGGTGAGTGGGTGTTCATATAGATTGATTTAATGGTGTAAATTGCATGGTAAATACCTAACTTATCTATAGAGATCAATTGTGCATGTTGAGTCAAGATTACAAGATTTCATGAGATGAGTTTAACTATTCTAAGTTTAAAATTTGGGCATTAGTGAATTATGAATTAAGGTTTGAAGAGGATTGATAGTGCACATTTAATCTAAAGACATGAATACATGATATGTAAGCATATTGTCTGAAGTTTAACTGTGACTGTTTCAATTCAAATATTTGAATGTAACAAAGGAAAGATAGTGTCTAAGTTTTGGGCCATAACTTTTGATTCAAGTTTAATTTAATAGTCTAGTAAAAAGAAAATTTGTAGAGGACTCTAAGGCACATCTAAAAATATAAACTTTAAGATTTTAAATTTTGTACATTTAAAGTTATGGAGGTTCAAAGTTGACTATGTTTTTGTATATGCTCTACAAGTGACCCGAGAAGGATGTTTGAGCTTGTGTTGATGTTGTTTCAATGTATCATAATGAATTATCTATTTGGGAGTGTTTTAAACTCCATGAGGACCATCTATGTGAATTATGAAGGTTTGAACAATCATATATAGTATGAATAAAGGGTTATAAGTTGACTATTTTATCATTCATGGTGACTATGTGTACAAAAAGGTGTTTGAGCTAACTGGGGGTTATCATAAGTGTCATATGATGGATGTTATAACTTAAATAGGACCTATAGATCATGAGGCATGGGTACATGAGTTGGAAAGTGTTATTTTATTCTTATTTTTCTTGATGAAGTGATAAATGGGTGAATCAATCTCCGTCTGACCTATAAGAGCTACAAGGGCCTATTTGATAGGTGTAGCTTGTTAAAGGTGACCTATAGATACTATGGCTGATCTATGTGGATTTTTTTGAGTAATGTATTTGTATGTTATATGTTTTAAGGGTTAAGGAATGCCTAATGGATAACCAACATGTTGATAATCATGAATGCTCTATAAATAGTGAAACCAAATGTGATGGTTTTTAGACTTGTGGGAGACAAAGAGAGAGGCTTGTTTGTGAGAATTATGGAGCAAAGGAGAAGTAGAGTGATTAGTAGATGAGTTGATGATTATAGTAGATTGAGGACTATGTGTATGACCTATGGGTCATGTTTTTTATGACAAAATAGTCCTCTTGTAGGTTGAGGTTGAGTGAAGAGGTCTAGGGTGATCCAAAAGGTGGCTTTGGATGCATTGAGTGTGTAGAGTTGAAGAGTGATAATCAAAGGTACATTATCAGTTGTTTAATACATTAGTTAAAAGGTAGAGTTATTATTAGGTGTTGTTGTGTTTTCTCAACATCTATGGGGTTGTAACATCCTTGCAAGGTGAAACTTTCTAAAGGTTTAGTTGTTGTGGTAGCTCAGCTAGATAGGTGTGGTAGCACCTTGTGGGATTGTAGTCTCACTAAATAAGGGATTTTAATTATTTGATAAATTATGGATGGTCCAAATTGGTTCTCATTATTATAGTATAGTAGTCTAATTACATGTTCTAGTGGGTTTTCTCCCCCAAGAGGGTTTCCCACATATGTCATGTGTTATGTGCTTGATCTTGCATTGTCTCTCTTGTTCATTGCTATGAATGATGTGTATGCCTCATGAATTATTATGGTAATTAATTAAGAGTTTTCAAAGGTTTTGAAATGATGTTGGATTATCTGGGCTCACTGATTCACCCCCCTCTTAGTGATTGTATCTCTAATAGAGACCCTAATAAAATGATAAGGGGTTATTTGAAGACCATATTTGAGAATAATAAGGTTCACATTTATTATAGTAATCAATACTATGACCATGAATAGGTTTTATTGAATGAATTTTATGACTTCCAAGTATGGATTAGGATGAGGGATAAGAAGATATCAATGATATTGGCTCAAGCTCTACAATACAATCCTGACGTTACTATGGAAGAAACACAAAATACATCAAGTCAATAATGTGATCCATCTACACCTAAAGGCTCTCAACATCCAAACCAACCCCCATATCTATAAGTTCAAGCTACATAACATAAGAATATTATCCCAAAAATTACGGGGAGTCAAATCCCCAACTAAATAAATAAATTTTGAGAGGAATTCCTAGTCTTTAGATTCCTTCTAAAATTTTAGATGAATAAGTCTTAAGCACATTTATCACTATGTAAAATCCAACAACTAATCCATCTATACAAGGAAAAGAACCATTGTAATGAATCTTTTACCTCCACTTACCATAATCACACAAGTAAGTTTACCTGAGTTCTTACATTCATTTTTTGATTGAATTCCAACTTGCCTAGATTCTCCTAAATCCCCTAAGTCTCTTCAATGAACTCCTACACTTTCCATACCTCCTACTCCATCACATACTTTTTCACCTCCTACCATAATTAATACTAAAATTACTGCACCATTTTATCCACCATCCACTCCATCTATCTTGATCTACCACAGGAAGCTCAAGGATTTACCTACCTATTCCCAAGTTTGAAAATTAGAAGAGATGCCATATATTGGTCTCCCTATTATTGAAAAAGCTACTGATAAATATTAATAGGAGATAGAGGATGTAATGAATCTAGAAAAAGAGAATGAAATAGAGAAATTTATATCTTTGGTTGATTGCATGAATATGAGATAAGCCTAAATAGATTATGATGAGGCAGAGCTTGAGAAATCAAAGGATTTGAGTCTATCCACATCATAAGGAGGATAAAATTTCACTATTCTTACCTCAAAATAAACATAAATGATTTTAAAGGTAGTTTTTTCTTGTTTCTTCTGTATGTAGTTCAAAAAGTCTAATTGTAAGCTTCCCCCAATAATGACCTCTATTACATATTCATATTATCAATTTAATAATACATATTTAGACATTATTTTAAAAAGGGCACCCAAAATGGCCCATTTTGAGAATTTTGTTATTGTCTCTCTTTTCAATAAACCACCAATCTCTGGAATAAAGTTGACCCAGTTTGAGCTACCCATACTAGAGTTACAAGAGTTTCTAGAAGTAACTATGACTATGGAAATAACACATGTATTAAAAAAATTATTGGCTAAGGATACACCAATAATTTAATCCTCTTCATGGTAAGTAATGAGCCATAAACTTGTATAAGCACCCATACAAATACGTGCTTTAATGTAAATAATATATTCACCATTAAACACTTCCCTCCCTATGACCTCTTAGCATTATACATCTTTAAAAATTAGTTAAGAAGAAGGTATGGGATAATTCATAATTCTTCAATGGGTAAAGGAGATGCAAAACCTATAGGATCAAAGGCACAATCTAGTCATGGCTAAGCTCCTGATATTTTATACATTATTTTATAAAGAGAGTGGGACTATATAACAAGTGAGGAAAAGGCAAATGATAAATACAAGGATAGAGATAGAGATAGAAAATGTGTTTTAGTTGTCTAAAATACCCAAGAGTAACCCCAATGACCCTATAGATTACATTTAGGATTTTAATACTCTTGTTGATTCTACTAGGTTGGCATTGAATTAAATACATCAAAGCATTGAGGAGGCCTTGAAGACATAAAAATAGATGAACACCATACAAGTTCCTTAGGAAGTTATAACTGAGGTACCAAGTGTAGATACAAAGTTGTATGACATATTTATTAAGAATAAAATATCAAAGGTAGCTAGTCAGTGCCATAGATCAGAGATAGTCACACTATGGAAGAAAATGAAGGACAAAGAAATAAGGTTAAAATTATTTATCTAGTGTTCCAAAATAAGTGCCTTCAATCAGCTAAACTTGAGGATCAACATAGATGTTTCATGGTACCTCAACTATGTGATTGCTAAAATGGATTCCTCCCTGAACTAGCATAAGTTCATGAAGAAATAGTTGGCTATTTTTGTAAGTCATGAAATAGAAGCATTGGAAATTTTGTCTGATATGAGAGTAACTAGGGTAATCACCCAGATAGGGGAACTAGTGATTCAACCAAATTTTGGCAAGCTACTCCACTTAGCTTTAAAATATTTCAAATAAGAAGTGGAAGGTATAGTATATAAGACCAAAAATGAAGTAATACAGTTGGTCAGATTTAATAAAGACATGATTACAAGAGCTAAAGCCTTAGAAACCAAGTTTAAAAGCTAGATGATAGAGCAAGCTGGATTAATGATAGAAGCTATCAATATTTTTAAACCCTCACTTTTTAATATCTAAACCATTGATAAAGAGTTTGATAATACATATATTATGGGTGAATAATTGAAGGCAAAGGAGTCAGCTTCCATATCCATATTGTATGCAAGTGGTAATTAGAGTTATTAGTTTACATAAATTTTAGTCTATACCATAGTTAAAAGTGTAGTATCCTTATTAGTGAATCCAAATAACATTACATTTGTATTCTAATTCCACAACAACTATGTATTTTCATGATTCTTATCAAACTAGGACTTAGGTTTCCTATCTAGTATTGTATATGCATAATTTTTTTTTAGTTGAAAAATTAATTTTTACTATTATCATTGTAACATGCATTCTTGCATAGATTAAGAACTTAATTTTATTTATACTTATAAAATTTAGGTGAATCTTGAAGACATGAGCCCTTCCCCATCTTAATGTTGTATATAAATGTAATGTATTGGTCACACGGGGAGGAAAATTTTGGCTATTAACATCAATAGAAAATTCAAACAAGTTCTATTTTACTTTGTCTTGATGTGAAAATTTATACCTTTTTACATTTTGTGGATGGCTTGGACATTTCATCATTATAGTACATTAGTGCCTAAAATTGTGTGTGGGGTATTTATTTTTTATTACAATGTTTCATTTTTAGCAATAATTGATTCAATAATCTACTCCATATTTATCATAATTCTCTTGTATATGTGTAATAGAAATCTAGCTATCAGACAACTTTTGATTTATGTATGTATGATTATAATGTGTTTTGTTTATTTTGACTTTTTAATTATATTTTATTATTTTGTGCACCACATCAACTTGCAATAAGTATTGTTCTAGATGCCCTATCCCACTTGAGTTTAAATATTAGTCTTGAAATGCTTTATGCTTGGATTTTTGAAAGACTTTGTTTCTTTGCTTTAATTTTCCCTCCTTTTGTGATTATTTTAGACTCCTATGCACCTTAGTTACAAATGATCATACTCATGTTGTGGACTATTTCTATTGTGTATAAAACCCACATCAACATGAATCTTATTGCATTATGTCTATAATTGATCATTATGTATGCATAATTGACTTTCTTGTCTATACTAGATATTTTATCCAAACTCTTTAATTTCTAATCAAAATGCCAATGATAGATGATGCACTTATGTGAATGTGTTTTCTTGATGCTTTCAGATGTCACAAAATCATACAGCTAGGAATATTTGTGTCAACACTTATTTTGGATTTGGATTCTAAAAATGTTATACCTTATGTTCTTTTGTCAAATATTTATGCATAAAGAGGAAGGTGGAGCGAAATTTGAAAGATAGTAAAATTGATGCAAGGTAGAAGAATTAAAAATATTCATTAATGTAGTTGGAGTTAATTCCGTAAAAAAGTTTATGCAATCAACCAAATGCACATGCCTTATGATGACAAGAATAGATAAGGCGCATTTAGATTCGTATGAAAATAATTATTTTTATTCAATAACTATATGCTAATCCATACATGTTTTGAATTATGTTGGATATTTATACAATATTTAAAGCTATTTACAACTACATCCCTGTCAGTTACAATATATAGAGTTTTAAGAAAGTTAAAAAATGTTTCGTGTCTATTTTTATTCAAAATTATTCTTCTATTCTTAATCTTTGTTCTCTCCTTTTACAATTGGGTACAAAATTAAATTGATAAGTTTTTGATATTGTATTATACATGATAATGTTAATTAAATGTTTGTTGTCAATCTTAATTTTTTTTGTATGTTGTTGATATAGAAATTGGATAAATTAAACCTTTCAAGGTGCAAGGAGTTATTTCAAATGCAAGTACAAATTTGAATGTGGAAAATTCATATTATTTAAAATTTATTAAACATTAAATCAAGTGCAAGAAAATATGTGGAATAAATGCATGATAAAGTCCTAGTCAATTACATAAACCAAGCTTTCAAAATGTAACACATGCTTAAGGTCAATGACAAAATGTTAAGATCACTAAAAACATAAAATCAAAATGTAATCAAAGTATAAATATTTTCATGATTATGAATCCAATGTTTTTCATAGTTTTCAAACTCTATACCAAAATAAATTCAAAGACAAGAACTTAATCAATTAAATAAAGTGCTTAAGCAATCTGAAAATGGTCTAATGAAATGTTGTAAAAGAGCATTACAATTGTAAAATGATGCACTGCAAATTATAATATGGCATAAGCATATTGCATTGGTACAATGGAAAAATAATCAAAAATTTTTTTGAGCATGAATTGTTTACAAAATTAAGTAAATAGAAGTAGAAGATATAGAATAGTAGTTTCGATCAAGTTCCATAGCATAAGCTAAAGTTAAAAAAAGACCAATATGCATAAACTATATCAAAAAATCAATTTAGTCATATATCACATTTATTTTCAAAGAAACCACATAAGCATATTTCCAAAGATAATAGGAATAACTATATTTAACACAAGTTCACTTATGCAATCATTTAGATGCATTCATGTTATGGTGAGAAGAAAGGATAGGGTGTATTGAGATTCATATGAAAACAATTATTTTTTCTTAATAGTTGTATGTTAATCCATAGAGGTTTCAAATTGTGTTGGTTATATCTACAATATTTGAAGTTATTTACAAGTACATTTTTGTGAGTTACAATACATATAGTTCTTAAGAAATTTAAAAATACTTAGTGTTTTATTTTCTCCAAAATTATTCTTTTTTTCTTAATATTTGTTTTCTTCTTTTGTAGATGGATACAAAATGAAAATACTAAGTATTTGATATTGTATTTTACAAAATTACATTAATTAAATGTTTATTGTTGATCTTAAAATATTTTTTATGCGTCTTTGATATAGAAAATGCATAAATGACACCTTTCAAGATGGAAGGAGTTATTTTTTATTATGTTTTTTGACAAAAAGATTAGTTTAAACTAAACTCTTTCATGCTCACATGATGTTGTTCATGAAACTTTAGAGTCATTTATTTGGTATAGTTAATCTTAGAGTTTATATTGGGATCTTTCAATTTTTTAAGTGCTTTGTCCTAGATAATAATCTCTATCTCACTCATGTATGCCATTTATTTTTATAATCAGATGTCATTGATTGTTTCCAAGCAAATTTCAAATGCAACTACAAAATTCAATGTAGTAGATGCATATTATGAATTTTATCAAAAGTTGAATTAAGAACAAGAAAAATTGTGTAATAAATGAATAACAAAGTTATAGTCAATTAAAAAAAAAGATTTCTCAATGTAGCATTTGCTTAAGGTCAACAACAAAATGTTAAGATCACTAGAAACACTGAACCAAAACATAGTCAAAGCATAAAAAGTTCCATGATTATGGATCCAATGTTTTTCATAGTATTGAAACTTTTGTATCATAATAAATTTAAAAACAATAATTTAATTAGTTAAAAAAAGTGTTTAAGCAATCTAAACATGGTCTAATGAAGTATTGTAAAAGAGCATTGGAATTGTAAAATGTTGTAGTATACATTATAATATAACATAAACATATTGCATTGAGACAATCGAAGAAGAAATCAATAAGTTATCTAACAATGAGGTGATTGAAAAATTTAATAAATAAAATTAGGTGATATAGAACAATAGTTTTGATCAATTTGAATAACATGTTTCAAGGTAAAAAAAAAGATCAAGCAACAAAAAAAAATTGCATAAACTATAACAAAAAATCAGCATAGTCGTATATGACATTTAGTTGTAATGAAAGCACATGAATAAATTTTGAAAGCTAATAGAAATGGTTATGTTTAATACAAGTTTTATTTCAGACATCATTTGGATATCACTAGTAACTATTATTTCTAGGTTTATAAACCACAAAAAGTGATAAATATTCTAGACCAAAGATCAAGTCATATGTAACAAAATATGTATAAATTTGGTGTTCTTATCACTTTCAAAATTACAAACATCTTTACTTATGTTTCACCCTTAATCATGTATTATATAGTCTGAAATGTTATATGTATGATGTTATATATACTCAGTTGGTCAGTAGCCTGTAGAGAAATGGAAAAGAAAGGAGAGCATTAGTTTCTATTAGCATGGCTAGGTTGCAAAAGAACCACTATAATCATATAACAAGTAATCTATTGGTTGATTATAAAAAATTTATACATTTAAATAAATTTGAACACCAAACTTATTGCATTATTTTATGTCTATGATATCATTTTTTTCACAAAAGTAATCTCAACAAAGATTTCTAAAACTGGAGGAGGTATTACTTGTTGATAGATATGATGACATTGTTTGTATCAAGTATGAAGCTACAATGTAGTTGGAATCATTATAACAAAAATGTAGTAGCTGATATGTCTTGCTTATATTGATCGAAAGAGATTTTAATTAGTTCTAGAAGATTTTCATTCAAAAGTGTTTGATTTAAGATGCAATCTATTTATTTGTTCTATATATATGATGCACTACAATGAATGTTGGTATGAATACATTTGATTATGTTGATAATTTGTACAATATACATTATTGTCTATTAAAGGCATGCCAATGATGATCATGAGCTTGAAATTTTTTTAGAATGGATAGAGTGGTGATGCATGACCATTTTTTTTACTTTCAATAGGCCTTTAACCTATAAATCAGAATAAAAAATTATCATATTTTGAAAGTCTTAAAATTCCATTGTTTATTTATAATCTATTTTTTTTTTTTAATTCTCAATAAAAGTAGTGAGTCAGAGATAGATATTGGCATCAATATTGGTTTTTTATAAACTTTCCAAATAAGCTTTTATATACATGTCATTTAATATATCAAGAAATGTGGATTGGCTTAGACAAAGCAAGGGAGTGCCTTTGATGCAATTCTTGATAATGTTTTGAACAACATTATTGGTGTGTTTTTTGTTGATAATATTTCTTGGAGGCAATAATATAGATGTTTATAGTTGTCATTTATCACAAGCTGCAAATAAATTGTTTAATGTTAGTATTTTAGAAAAGAAGGTGCATATGTAAGTGTTAAGTAAAAACAAATAAAATTTCAAAATATGAAGAATAAGAAGTATAATATTCAAGTATTAACACTTACAGTTTTCATGTTTTCCTCAGTTTCACCATCTTTGAGATGGATCTCATATTGATCGTAACATTTTTTATACCCAACTATGATAGCAACTAATGAAATAATTATATATGCACTATCTGATTATACAAGATCATGTACCATGATATTTAGAGTGAGTTTGCATTCATTACATACAATTGATTTGTTTTCCACATTTGGCTTCATGTTTAAAATAACACAACATTCAACATTGCCTCTTTAATATTGACTTATATTTTTGATGGCAAACTATGTGATGTGGAGACTATTGCTAGGTGAAAAGTGCAGTAATATTTTATCAATTAATTTGTTCTTAATATTGATAGTGATTATCAATTGACCAAAATTGTCAACAAGGTCTGCATGCACTATTTCTATATTTGATGGAAAATTTAAATTATTTACAAAACTAGGACCATAGATAACCAATACCTTGCCTTCAAAAATATTGCCACATTTTTTGTTGAGAGGTCAATAATTCAAACTCATATGTTTTACCTTGCATTTACACTGTAACAATAGTTTTGAAATCGAATATAAATATTTTATATTAATGTATAATGACATTTTTTTTTCTTTGTTTGACTTAAAAAATTCAAAGCAAATTACAAGTCGCATGAAAAAAATAAAAGACTATTTTTTATGGATGATAACGCCCCACAACAAGCTGGGCAAATAAAAAAATTACTATTTTTATGGTCTATGTTGCTCTGTTTCTATTTGTTGGTCGATATTTTTTTCTCTACTTCTAATTATTGCTCGACATTTTGTTGATATAATTCTGTCTATAGGTTGATATTTTCTCCTACTCCCATATCTAGTTTTCTATTTGCATTGTAGAAACATTATCAAGATCTTGGATTTTGAGAATGTTAAAGAGAAAAAATGCAAGAAAAAAATTTTATTGGTGACAAAAAAAGTTAACTTGTCACAACTGGAAATAAAATATTATCATTTTGGTGCTTTATTTTATGCTATTTATACCTCTTTCTCAAAGTATTTAACTGGATCCATATCCACTTTCCTAGATGATGTTTTTAAGATCCATAAACATATTTTGATTACAAGAGGAAAACAAAAGACAAAAAAAAGAATGCATAATATAAATGATCTATTTTGTTTATTGTTATCTATGTTTCTCTATTTAGTTTTACCTATGGATTATGACAAGTGATTTAAGATATTCTATTTATGACATTGTTAACCAATAAATTTAATGATAGGGAAGAGTTGTGAGCATGGAAAAACAACAACTCGTGATGACTAGAAATAAAGTATTACCGTTATGGCATGTTTTGTTATGCCATTTTTGTTTCTTGAACAATACACATGCCTAACTCCATATCCAAGTTTTAGCAAGATTTTTTCAATTGCATAAATAGATTTTGATTGCATAGAAATGCAAAGAAAATAGAGTTATGCATAATGAAAGTGGCATACAACACTATTTTGTTTGGACATTTTTTTTTTCTCCTTTAATTTTTTATTGATTATTAATGGTCACAAATTCCATTTTCCAATCATACTTGTCATATGTCAATGCCATTACAAAAGGTAAAGAACAAGTTTTTCATCTCTACAAAGTGACTATTGTTGTATTTTTAGATAGTAATTTTAAGTCAACTTGCATGATGGTGTATCCAATAGGCATCACAAATGCTAAATTGAGTATTTTGGATATCTATTTTTATCAAAAAGTGATCTATTAAAGTACCTGTATGTGTTGTCAACATGTTTGATAACAAATACCAGCCATTCTTATGCTTTATGTTTAAAATTTATTATTTATATGTTTTTATTGAAGCATGTCAATATTGAAATTACCAAAAAATATGATATTGGTATTAGGTGGTAATTCAGGAGTTGTTATTTCCATAAATACTAATGCATCATTTATTGAGGCATTCAGGACTAAGTATATATTAGCTATTTGTATCAATATTTCTAAATATGATATATCATGTGTCACAGTATTCATGTTTGGTGTAGTAAACACCTTATTGTTTCTCAATACAATGTTTTTTTAAAGCATGACATTATTCCATGCACATCCATTGACAAGTGACAATTGAAGTTTTGTGTAAGAATGGAATTATTTTATATTTGCATAGTTCTTGTTTCTAGGAAACATAGAATGTTTGCATTCATAAGTTCATAGTAATGTGTTATGCATTCTAGATGCAATCGCAAACTCCATGTATTTAATGAGAAAATAGTGAGACTATTATATGTTTTAGGGACATTTGCAAAAAATGACAACCACTATGCAAAAATTTCTAGTCTTTACATCTCGCCATTTACTTTTATCACATATGACAAAGTTCTTAAGTTCTAACTTATTCATAAGATAAAATGATTTAATGTTTTTGACTTATGAAAGTGTAGTATATAATAGTCCATGGCACTTGACACCAACAAGATTAAATGCCAATGTAGCTATTTTAAGGCCTTTCTATCTATGTATTGTTTAAGCACATGTTATCTATATTAGAAATTGTTCATGTATGGTGGCTATCAATTTCATAATGTAAATTCTCCTTGAAATTCTTGTTATTAGTGTCTAATTTTTAGGAATCTGGTCATTATAGAAGCTTTGCATTTTTTTGCATTGCATCGCTCCAATTTTAATGTCATTGAATTACATCCAAATTATGTCTAGTTATCTAGGAATATAATGCTTGATAATTCCATCAACACCATTTACTAATCCATCTTGTCTATCATAGTTTCCACCAATCAATTCCAGCAATATGTTTGGTTTAAAAATAATTGTGTCATGTAAGTAATTATTTTGATTATTTGTAATGATTTCATCACAAAAATTCACCTTTTTGTTAATAGAATTCAATGTATTTAGTCTATTTATAGAGAAGTGAAAGCATTTTGACATTGAGTTTTTTAACATCATCATTCTTATGAAATAAGTATGGAAATGTTGGGTCATAAGGATGAGAAATATAACATTCATTATTAAAGTGTTCAATGTTTGATATTATTTGTTGATAATTTATGATGCGGTTTAAGATGGAAACAAAATGAATATTAGTTTGATGAAAAACTTATTGAACCTGAAAGCATTTTACATTGTCAAGAGAAAAAGTGCATATAGTTATTTTTCCATGCAACAATGGCTATTGAAAAACCCACCTATCTCAAATAGGCTCTATTTGGTAAAAATCACCAATAAATATGATGCCAATGTTTGTAAATGGCTTTGTAGGTGTATTTATTATTTGTCAAAGTCTTTTGTCAATATTTCAAAGCATTCAACTTCCTAGTAAAGATATGTCATCAATAAATAACATATGCAATTATTTATAACATTTGCTTAATGTGTCTAAAGTGTTTTAATCCAATGAATGGCTTTATAGGTGTATTTATTATTTGTCAAAGTATTTTATCAATATTTCAAAGCATTAAACTTCCTAGTAAAGATATGTCATCAATAAAAACCATACGAAATTATTTATAACATTTGATTAATGTATCTAAAGTGTTTGAATCCAATGGCACTCAAACACTTTAGATACATTGATGCATATGGAAGTTGAAAAAAAGAATGTGCAATTAGACCATTGGCATTATATGCTACTTTACTAGTGTATGCAATAATTAGACCTTTTATTTTCAAAGGATCACTTTCAAGTTCCTTGTTATAAATCAATGCCAAAGTTTCATATATCAGTTTCGTAGTAAATGTTTTTCTTGTGCTTGTTCCTCCTATTAATAACAAATAAATTATCTTGTCTGGATCTATCACTTTTTTGATTGCAATGTCTTTGAAAACAATGTCTTGTTATTTATTTAACCACTTTTTCAAGTTTAAGTATTACTCTCTGCTTATTAAAAAAGGATGTTTGGTTATTTGAAACATTTTTGAATGTTTATCATTAACTAGTTTGTGATTTATTATGCAATGTAAATCATAGGCTATGTTATATGCATCAATATTGTTAACGATTTGATTGTTTTTCCCATCGTCAATGATAACAAATAATAATCTAGAAGCAATATCTAGAATCTCTACAATAGTGTCAATATTACCCCACTTTGTTATGGGCTTTGTAATAAACATAGTTTCAATTCTTATTACTTGTCTCTTATGAGTAAGGTATGCATTACTCCACGTGTTGAATTTTTTTTCAGTGTCTCTTCATTGTCATGATAAGGTATAAATAAAACCATTTTTTCTTTATAATAGTTTTCAATATCTATGTGGATATTGTATCTAACATGTCGAATGATGTATGATTTTTTTCATTTTTTATTATTTGTGCATTTACTCACGTAATATGCCACAAATTCAACCAATCATATATGTTCTAATCATGTTGGAATTGCAACATATTTTTATATAAGAGAAGCACATATTATGTCCTCTAAAGTGTCTGGCTCTTGTGCTAATAGTTTTAGACTTTTAAAAATGTAAGTTCTTTTTGCCTCTGGTGACATGTTTATGAAAATTGTTTTCTTTGAATTATGATGTAAAGGCAATTATCGTGCAATGTGAACATCTTGGAGAATAGACATTTGTTGGTGTTTTAGAAGCATATTTATTAATTTTCTTATGGCTTGTAGGTATGTGCATGGATTTGGGGGATAATTTTTTGGACATACCCAACAATGCATACTTGTTATTACATAATACGTACATATTCTTTGTTTAAAGAATGCATACATGTTCATTCACCAATAAGAATGTGTACATGTTACCTAAACATAAAAACAAAACAAAAACCTAATTATTCATTCCATTTCTTCTCCTTGGCATTTATGTTTTTCACTTGGCATTCACATTTTACCCTCTAGTTCACATTTTGTCCTCTAGTTTGCATGGAAATCATTGCTTTTTCTCCTACATTCACGAGATTGACGATGCTACCATGAAAAAGAGGTAAGTTTTAAGGATTAAATAATTTTTTTTTATGAATGTTTTGCATAGTTTGATTTTTAATTTTTCTCCAACAAGTCGGCATGCTCTGGCTAACCCTTCACCTAACCCTCTCCCCAACCCTCCTAACCTTCTACATAACCCTCCTATAGTTCACTAGATCCCCTTGTTAGTCAAGAGGATATAACTACTCACATATTGGAGAACAAAATTGAAATTAAGTAGATAATTAGGAGAATGAGGGATCTTACTTCCATGAACACCCACCACACCTATTTGGCCAATACCCTAGTGTTAGTATTAGGTTAAGTTGGCTTGATAACGAGTCAAATTAACATATGGAGATCATATAGGGATAGATTTAGGGCTTACTATGCTAAAAAATTGTCAGCATATGAGGTAAAGAATAAATAAATAACCAAAGAATAAATTTGTGACTTATTTATTGACCCAACCACCAATGTATCATTTCCTGTAATGCTCAAATGTTTCCCAATCCATCGATGCCAACATAATTTGATTAAATCCCATTTTTAGGATTTATGGTAGATGGTGTTTGAATATCCAACTTGTAACAACCATGAGATCCCTTTTTACCTTTTGATAAAACATTACTATGAGTTTGTCGTCAATGAAATTCTAAACTATTTTGACTATGGTGAGTTTCAGGGATGAGGGAAAGGCTTTGCATAGGATAAACTAGGTACATATCATGTACCCAATAAACCTAAAAGGATCCCTACCTAAAAGCCACTTAATCCAAACATTACCTCTATGGTGAAGGAGGTTATGGAGATAGACACTTTGCATGTGTTTAGTGGGCTTACTGATACACTCATTCATCATATGAGTAGGCTTTCAGAGATATGTTTGTGACACTCCACCTAGTGGCCATAGCTGACCCCACCCATGAAAATCTTGTGGTGTCGTATGCACTAGAACTTTAGATGATGATGGTGGTGCTTTAGGGGGCTTGGATCATATGGTCTTGATTGATGACTATTGGTATACACATTTGGTTTGGATATGTTGGGACTCTCTACACACATGTATCTTTTATATAAATTTCATGTTAGATTTTGAAGTTATATTTAAAAATTAAAAATTAAAAGTTAATTTACACATTAAATTTAATAATATATATGTATTTTTTTATGTTCCAAGAGGAGAAGTTTCCTTCGACATCACAATTTCAATTTACTGAGCTAGGTAGTGGGCCAACCACTAGTACATCTATCTATGTCAGTACAACACCATATACATTTATAGAGGTAAAATTTCAAGTGAATCTTATATAATCTAGATGTATATTGATACACCTTAATTGCATCATTGGTAGATTTTATATAAGAAAATATAAAATACCTAATATAATTTTGTTGGATTTTTCATTGTTTGATGTATTAACATGGATTGGCATAGTGTTAGAAACTCATCCTCCATCTCAATTTTTTTGCTTTTATTTTGACTTTCAAACTATGTTTTTAATAACCAAAATAGTGATTTCAACATTTGATTGATATCCCATTATATCTAGTTCCATGTATATGTATATGTATATGTGTATATACATACATACATACATATATATATATATACATATACATATATATATGTATATGTATATATATATATATATATATATATATGTATATATATATATATGTATATATATATATACATATGTATATATATATGTATATGTATTTATATATATATATATGTATGTATATATATATATATATATGTATGTATGTATATGTATATGTATATATATCTATGTATATGTGTAAATACATATATACATATATATATATCTCTCTCTGTGTGTGTGTGTGTGTGTGTGTGTGTGTGTATGTATATATATATACATACATATATATGTATGTATGTATGTATGTATATATATATGTCTATATGTATATATGTATACATATATATATATATATATATATATATATATATATATGTATATATGTATATATATATATATGTATATATGTATATATATACATATATACATATATATATACATACATACATACATATATATATATATATACATACATATATACATATATATACATATATATATATATATATATATAATTATATGTATATGTATCTATCTACATATATGTGTATATATGTATATGTATACACACACACACACACACACACACACACACACATATACATATATATAATTCCTTTGATAAAAGTTGTTTGGTACAATATATTTCTATCAATCCCAATCAAGCATAGCATGTCTTCATCAATATGCACACCACTCCTTTATTTTAAATAATGGCCTCATATCTAGCCACTTGATTCCTTATTATCCTAATCACATATAACAGTTCCATCTCTATGATTGATATCCAAAATGGTCATATCTAGTAATTCAATTCCCATCAATTCAAACTAAGTGTAACAATTTCATCTCTATCTATGGAGTTATAAATTTATATGGCATAGCCTCTTTATCCCATTATACCCAATTAATTCCAATTTCCAACCAGACTCTAAATATTTGTTTATATAGAGAGGCAGGTCAATCCCACTTGAAGATAGATCCTTAATCCTAATGGGAAATAGTGTGTTGATCTATCCCCTATCTATCTCACTCCCAGAATATTTATAATCTTTATATTTAATTAGAATTCACTTGATCCCACTTTGCCAATGTTATTGTTTCTTGTGTTTCATAGGCTCTCAATCAAAAATAGTCAGTTTGGATTGATAGGCACTCAATCCCAATTGGGGATAGTCATTTGATCCCATTTGATAAGATATAGTATGCCCCTCTCTATTAGTAGAGTTATATAGAGTAGGCCATTAGATCCCATTGGTTTTTTTGGAGAGCATCGAATATAAACTATAGCCTATATGTATATGGCATAGGCCTTTTGACCATATACAAATATGAGACCTCAACCCCATATAAATAGTTGGAGTCAAGTAGTTTATTACTATCACCTAATTAAGGGGACCAAAGACCTATTATATCTATCTAAGGGAGAGGGCCTATCTATATCCATGCACTTTCATCACTTGAGTGACATGCTGACTCTATAAGACTATAACACCTTTCATTAAAAAAGTCCCCCTAAAGTGAATATCAAGTGTCAACAAGACTATAACACCCTTTATTGACCTCAACCTACTTGCACTATATACATATAGAACTTCCCTTGTAAAAATTAAGGGAAATATAAGGATAGATAGTCAACCTAATGTCAACTATAGGGAAACTAAAATCATACACTTGTAAAGAAAACTATCCACTCACTCTTATCTCTACAATATTTAGTTCTATTTTCTATATATTTCTTTATATTTTGATGAGACCTATTTTATAAGGTTCTAGACACTCTTAAAAGGCTTGTATATATGTCTCCCATAAAATCAACTTAGCACTCTAGGTGTCTTAACCTGATTAAAACTCAATTTACAAACCTCTCAACAAACACCTAAACAGGTTACTTATCTTATCACAATGACTGTTTCTAAGGGATTTTTTATCACACCAATACTCAGTTGGACTAAAAAGTAATGAATGTCTATAATAAAAGTATTCAAGGTTTCAACATGATCAAATTTTCAAAACAAATCAACTTAGACACCATATCTCATAGGACTGTCCTCAACTGTACCAAGTCACTACCTTAAGACAATTAGGCCTAATGACCTTAATCAGGTTAAAATCCAAAATACACCTCAAAAAATCTATACAAGCATCCAAACTAATGTATATAGGTGTATCAAGAATGTTTCAACACCTAACTTAAATTCAATGACTCAATTTCATAAAATTCACTCATAAATCCTCCCTTGTTGTCTTGTCACTCTCCCTCATGAAAATGACATTTCTTGCCTTCAGTGTGATGTTACAAGTCACATGTTGCACATATCCACTTGTCACATTCATGTTTCCCATGACATCATTAATGTTTTTCATGTCTTATGCAAGACTAAGTTTACTATCAAATTGTTTAATCAATTAATTTCCCAAGTTACTAATTATTAGGTTGTTTATTCAAGTGATGACTAGGGTGGACACTCCTCCATCATTATGAGTTGAGACAAACTTGGGTATTGATATTGCAATGTCATCTACAAAGGCTCTCACTGAGGTATGTATATTCACTTGTAATTTTGAATTGTAATTTAATACTTTTATTTTAATAATTTTACTATTATACTTAGGAAAATATAATTTATATGAATGAATGTATTGTGTATGTAGAGCTATCATATGACATTTGATAGTCTAATTTAGATTATTATTGCAACAACTCCTCATGTTTCTTCATCATTTGACATGCATGTTCGTGCAGCTGAACTTGGTACTGACCTAGTCGAGCATCAATGACAAATCAAGAAGGACCATAAGATTATGGTAAATGCATATTTAAATGATTTCTTTATTATAGTTTAAAATGAGTTTCTTAGCTTGTTTTCATGTATACTTGTTAATTTTATAATATTTTTTGTATTTGAACAAGTTCAGCTACAAGTGAGTTATGAGTTTAGTACCTGTAGTCAAACCTTAGAGTAATCCAAGGCATTTGGGATATCTTCATCTACAAGTAGGGCATCCTAGGGAGAGTCTTATTCAAATAAGGCAAAGAGAGATACACTATTTGATGATTAGGATGTTCTAGATGATGTACTTTTTTATATGCTTATATGGCAATGCATGAATTTTTGGCATTGTGCATGTGTATATGATGTATTCACCCGATACTATATTGTTAGACACGATGTAATGTTTTTTATGCCTATATGACAATGCATTTATTATTGACATTATATACCTATATATGGAATTCATACATGGAATTCTTATTTTGTACATGAATATTTATTAAAACTAATGAAATAAGTCTTATTTGAATCACTTGTGTTCAGATTATTCTGAATGATTGGTTTTGAAGTATTCTTAGTGATTAAAAATGTTATGAGATTGAGAATAACTTGTTAGGATAATGTTGAAAATTAGATTGTAATGATAGAGCCTACAATTATAAAGATTGACATTTCTTGTTTTTAATAAGCTTTGTTTCTATATATGAAATAAGAATGGGTGTTGAACCTATCTTTTTTTTAATTGAATCCTATACTAGTGATTGAATCAATCTTAGATTGGTAGTTGTTAGACACCTAGTCACTTATCTTAGTTCTGAGTCTTGTGCATGGAGTGGGATTAAGGGAAACAAACCCTTATAAGAAATAAAAAATATCAGTGATTGAATTTGAATTATTTTTTTATGCTCATGGTCATCTACAGTTTCTTACAGGTCTAAAACTTTGAGTTTCTTGCAGGTAGAATCTTATTTTGAACTTGTGAATTTATTGTGGATAGAGTGATGACAATCATCTACTCTATTTATTTTATCTAATTATATTTATTCCCAATCTTAACTCTATAGTCCTTTCCTAGGATTTTGAAAATATATTACACAATGCAACACCTTATAGGTCAATAAAAAAATATTATTATCTTAGACTGGTTAAGAATATGATGTGAAGATTCAATTCAACACATTCCTTTAGATCTGATCCTCAATGATTTTCTTATAGAACCTTGGATTATACTATCATGTGAAGATTATATATAATCACAAGAGATATATGTAAATTTTAATCACATTAGATATAAATTCCCTTATTGATTTCTAAAGAGATTTAGACTCAAGTTCTAAATTCTATTTTTAGGCTTCTGTACCTAATTGACTTTCAGTAGGTCAAAATCATAATTTGACTCTTCCACAAGATCATACATACTTTCTCGAGGTACTTCAAACATAATAAATTTTATCTAATCCTTGTACCAAGCTATAACATTCAAAAGTAATGAAAACTCACCTTTGACCTTTTGAAGCATTCTCAAAAAATGAGCATCTACAGGCAGGTGAAAGCATATTGGAGTTTTTGGACACCTATAGGATTATATGAGGTTAAAAAAACATTTTTAAATGTTATTTACCTAATTCAAATTGTATTATCCCCTTCAAATGATCAAAAATATAAGTTTTCTCTTTATGCTTTTCAGATTGTCTCTGGGGTTTCAAGCTTGCCTATGGGGTTTACATGGATTTCAAAGTGTGAAAACTCTTTAAAGGTGTTTTATATTCTTAAAAACATAATTTTATGCTTATAAAACACTTACATAAGCTTAAAACCCATTTTTATACCTTAAACTTCCAAGAAACATGCCTGCACCAATGATGATTATCATGAGACATGAAGGGGACTGTGTATAAATAGTGGGAAATTCCACTTGTCACATGACATTAAAAATATTATAAATAGATATATTAGGTGATTATTACTAATACTACCAAGTTTCAAATATTTTAGATGCATATTTTGGCATGTGGACCTTTTTTACCAAACTTTACCTTGAGCTACCTGCTTGCTTCTTGCATGCCTAAACTTGTCTTTCTTCAAACATTTGCTTGAAACATTTAATGTGATCAACTCCATAGGTAAAATTATGTTTAAAAAATATTATTATATAATTTTAAGACCTATCTAAGGATTAAAATCTTCATTAGCACTCAAAACTGATAAAAACTTCATTTGGTCTCCAATGGTTGCCAACTGACTACAAGTGGTATGTGTAAGAACAATGAGTATTTTCACCTTTTTTAGGACCTGTAATATGACATGGGATTATTTTATGGGTCATGGAGACAATTTATACCAGATTTCATGCTTTGACTTGACTTGTAGATGCCCCAAAATGGCCAATTCCTCTAAGACAGGCTCCAATGTTAACCATGATTAGACATGGGGTTGACTATGCTAAAATAGTGAATGGTTCATGTTAGTGTTCTACATTTCACCCTATTTGATAAGAATGTTTTAAATTATTTTAATCAAATCTAGTCCAACATGGGTCTGATCTTAGGTTTTGGATATCCTAATGAAGGATCAGACCTCTAAAGAAGGCCAGCTTCTTTCTGCATCTATCACCTATACTAAACCTAAACTAGCACTTGCTTGGAAAAGGGAGAGATATTTTAACAATAACTTATGAAATAATGTAAAAGAGGTGATTCACCAATTATTATATCACTTAAAATTTCATAAGACACACTATAGGATGTATTCAATACTGAAGAAGGTCAGTCCCACATAAATATTTCACAATAAGGCATTAATCAATTATCAAATTAGCATGAGAGGGAAAATATACACTTTTCAAGCTAGATAAAAAATAGTAAATTTCACTTATCATGACCTATGATAAATTATCAATCACTTCATGAAGGTGAGAAAACTCAAACAAAGACAAGGAACCTATATTCACTTAACTATAGTATATGAATTCATGGAACACACTTAAATCTAGCTTGGAAAATGATGGAATTTAGTCTTTATTAAATAAAAAGGTGTTACAATAAAAAAATTGGTAGAGCTTGGTCATACCAAAAAGAGGGATCTGATTTAAGGCTTAGAAGCCTATATTTATAGAAAATAAAAGGAGAGAGAGAGAGAGAGAGAGAGAGAGAGAGAGAGAGAGAGAGAGAGAGAGAGAGAGAGAGAGAGAGAGAGAGAGAGAGAGAGAGAGAGAGGTCCAATTGCTCATGATGTATTAACATTATCAAGGATGTTGAGTCATGGTATTATCAAAAATGAGTTACTATAGAATAATTGAATGATCCAAAATTTTTTATCCATCCACAAAATGTCTTTCTTAGAACTACATATCATTATCTATCTGATCTAATGATGAGGATTATGTCTTAGAATTGATATAATTATGTCACATCGGCTTTGGGTGGCCAATTATACCTACTCATTGAAAAAGTGACCCTAATTATAGGTGAGATATCTCTCCATGGTTTGTATTTACTCTAATATCAAAGACAAGTTCATTTATGGGTGAAAACCAATCCAATTATTGGATTTCACATAGTCACAGTATCCATGGAACCTATAAATTGCTTGACCTTGCTTCATAATTATTGGTCTATCTTCGATCTCTATTTTAGGTTGAAAAGACCTATTTTATCTATATGGAGATATGATGGTGATTCTTTGTCCCTTTGGTTCCATCTAGATCTTTTTCAAGCTCTGGTTCTTTCATCTTTACATTACCTAGGTCTAAAAATGCCTTATTGACTTTCATCAAAATGTCCTAAGCTCATCTTTTATTCATTGGCTATCAAAATATAACTCATATCATTGATATGTTGACTCATCTCACTCTGTTAGATCTTATTTTTTTGGATGAATGTTGATCATTGATCTTCTACTAGTTGAATGTGTTGTTAACACTTGTCATGCATGTATTTGCTTTTGAGATCCACTGACCCCTTTTGACTTTCACTTGTTATTATATCTAAATGTATGATTGGACTCATGTCATTATATTTACATGAGACCCATGGTTTGAAATCAAATGGTTACTTACCAGGTCTTAAATTTGATGTTTAAGCAACCATCATTTTATTTTTTCATGGATGTATTTATCATCTCACAGACCATCAAATTTAAGCTCCAATGGATTTTTCTAGTGGTTTAAAGTCGATGTCTATGTGAATGTATCCCATTATTTGACCAAATTTTAATATTTATATCTTGAAGCACAAAAATCATGGAGGGACCAAATTTGTTGGAGATTTTCCCAAGGTCAAAAATATTTTGTCCACATGATCTTTTGGTTTCAAGAGCTTTATAAGTGGAGATAAAAAATGCTCAAACAAATTGGTCTATGTGTCTTTTACATGATGTCTGTACAGCCATCTAGTCATTTGAATCTCAACATATATTTATTGAAGCCTAAATTTGACACTTTCAATACTATCTTTCTCTACATGACCAACTTTAGAACTCTATAACTTAATCTAGGAAGCTCATGTAGAATTGAAACTTGAAGAATATGTTCTTGACACAAGGGAATTTATGGTGCTATAATTCTATTTCTTGTGAGGCCTTATGAGCTCATTTATAAAATGTTGAAGTAAACTAGATCATTTGTTTCCTACATGATGTCATGGTGATGGTTTGGTTCCTTAAATTTTCATAGTCTATCTTTTGCTTAATCTTTCAAGGATATGATGATATCAAGTTTGTGCAACTTGGTTCATATTCTTGGACACCATGAAAACTACTTGGACCCTTCACCTACAACTATAGACTTGTCCCTTGAAGAAAAATCAGATCACACTTTACTCTCACTTAAATTGTTTCAAAATATTTTCAAAAGCTATATGGTCTCCACTTGAAGTCTTTCTACTCCTTATGACATTGGGTCATTTCTTCAATCAAGATCTTGTTCCTTCCATTGGAATCTTGGACTAGGCACATTTTTGGTATGTAGACCAAATTTGGTCAAGATATTTGGTGACTTTGTTGGGTAGCATGCCTTCTATGCTTGAGAACTTATACCAAATACATGGACCATTTACATTGAATGCAAGACAACCTTTTGACTTGCAAAGACAAAGAATTCCAGCATACAAAGAATGAAACAAAAATGAAAGGGAAACTAACTTAATAAAGCAAAGACAACAAGCCTACTAAAAAACTATACAATAAAACACTTATTTAGGAAAAAATAGAAACAAACTAAAGTATTAAGAAAAAACTAAGATAAAATAAAAAACAACCAACTATGTATTGGGGACTTAGCTTCCTTAATAACAATGATTTAGATGTATCCCATTTACTAGGATAGGAAGTTCTTTACCATCCATCTTTATTATTTGGAAATCATTGTTGGACTTATAGTTAGAGACTATATATCTACCACTCCAAAGAGAATCAAATTTTGTGTGCCTTCCTCACTTAGCTCTATCCTTGTCCCATTTGAGGGCCAAATCTCCTTCTTGGAAACCTCTTGAATAAGCTCCTTTATCAAAAATATTTATTCACCATTGCTTGATGGGCTTCCATAGCCAACATTAAATCATGAATTATTTATTCTAGCTCCATGAGCTCAACATATCTTATTTCCATTGGCTCATTCTTTAAAAACTCAATTTGATGCATTAAGTCCAAAGTAGGGAATTCAAGAGAAATAGGCATTCTTAATTCCTTACCATATACTAGCTTGTATGGAGAATTGGTAATTAATATCTTATAAGTGATCCTATCATACCACATAGTTGAATTCTATTTGAGATGTCATGACCTTTGATTAGCTTCAATTATCCTCCTTGTGATCTTCAATAAATTCTTGTTAGTGGACTCAGCAAGGCTATTGCCTCGTGGCTAATAGTTTGATGAGGTACTGAGAAAAACAGTATGTTGAACTACCCAATGGCTGATCTTAGATCCTATAAAAGCCATAGCATTATCATAAATTATGGTTGAAGGGACCCCAAATCTAGGAAACAAACTTTCATATAGATCCAAAACATTGGTTTCATTAGCTTCTTTTAATGCCACTACCTCTATCCATCTAGTAAAATAATCTATGACAGTTAGGATCCATTTGTGTCCTGAGCATGAGGGGGATTATTAAGATCAATAAATTCTAATCCCCATTAGATAAAGGGTTGATTTATTTAAATTGGTTGGAGAGGTAAGGCTACAAGCTTCACCTTTTCAACAAATATGGCACACTATTTGCATTTCTTGACCCATGTATGACAATCACCAAATAAACTTGGCCAATAATACCCACCTCTTATTATCTTATGGGTTGTGATCCTTGTTAAATAACGTCCTCCACCATGTCCATCATGGAATTTCTGAAGCAACCTCTATGTTTGACCTGGTTCTATGAACCTTAGCAACATGCCATTGATATCCTTTTTGAAAAACACATTATCAACAAGAAGAAAATGAATTAAATGTAATATAAAATATCTCCTTCTTGAAGGAGTGAGATGAGAAGGATAAACACCATATTTGAAGTATCTTACCATATCTTAGAACTAGTTGGAAGATGAGGCCTAATCACTTATAACTTCTTCATCATTTGACACCATAACCAATTCATTAGTCTCTTGCAAGTCTTAGGTTAAATGTTTGAAAAGTCCTTTGCCTCTAGCCAATTTTGTGACCTTGATCTCAACATCAAATTCCATGACTTTGGTTATCCAACTATCTCTCTTGTTATTTATATCCTTGTTTAAGAGGAAATCCTTGACACTTGGATGTGCAACCATAAAATTATCTTATTATTGGACAAGTACCTAAATTTTTTAAGAGACCTTATGACTAAAAGTACATGCTTCTCAAAAAAATAATACCTTATTTCATATTATTCTATGCCTTGACTGAAGAAGGCTATTGCATACTCTAAAGTCTCTTTATTGTACTGCATGAGAATACCTAAAATTATGTCAATGTTAGCATAGGTGTATAAGAATAAATCCTTTGTGAAGTTAGGGTTCAAGAGTGTAGGAACACTACTATGGATTTCATGATCTCTTTAAAAAAATTTACTCCTTCTTTAGACCAACTGAAACTCTGACCCTTCTTTAACATGCCTATGAGTGGCTTAACTAAAGTAGCAAAATGTAAAATATATCTTCTTATGAAATTGATCTTACCCAAAAATATTTGCAATGTTTTCTTATGTTTAGGCAAGGAAAGTGCAAGAATTGAGTCTATCCTATTAGGATTTATGTTTGTACCATATTTTAAAATTACATGTCCAAGAAGCCTAACTTCATGAATGGACAAAACACACTTTTTTGGAATCAAAGATACTCTAAATTCCTTACACCTTTCAAACACTTGTCTGAGGTGAATCATATGCTCATCTGCACTATTAGATAACATCATTATGTCATCCAAATAAACAAGTATAAACTTGTTAGGGAGACCTTGAAATGCCATGTCCATGGCTTTTTGAAATTTTTTTCTAGAATTAGATAAACCAAAAGGCATTTTTTAATATGTAAATGTCCCCCACTTTGTGGTGAAGGTTGTTTTGAATTGGTCTTCTTCTTTGACTTAAATCTAGTTATATCCACTATAACTATCCAACAAGGAAAACCTTTTTAAACATGTAAATAGCTATAAAATTTACTCCATTGATGGCAATGGATAGTGGTCTTTAATATAGGCCTTATTCAAGTCATGAAAGTCAACACATAGTCTTATTTCACCATTCTTTTTCCATATTGGAACAAAGTTTTCTGCCCAAGTTGAGTTCTTAATTGGAAATATTATAGTTGACTCAACGAGTTTATGTAGCTCAGCTCTCATCAAAGGTTCAAGCTTTGGATTAATCGGCCTTTATCTTTGTCTGATTGGCCTAGTCTCATATTTTAACTCATTGGTATGTTGAGATATACTTGGATCAAATCCTTTGAGGTCACTACACTACCATGCAAAGACATATGCAAAACTTGAACATAACTGAATAAAAGTTTCTTTCTCTGAATATGTGCAAACTTTTCCCAATTTTAAACTCTTACCAGTTATAATATCTACATTTGTATAGTGATCTTCCTTGGTTGATAAATCAAAATTTTCTTTTCTCAATTCATCATCTCTATTGAATATGTTTTTAAGGGTGACCAACCCTTTAAGCAACTTGTTTGTCTTTAATTTCACAATCTAGTCACCATATTTTTGCAGATACTTGTCTTGGTTCCTTGAGGAGAACTCAGCTTCCTCTTGTAAGAATATGACAATCTAATTATCATCTTCAAATAATTTCCAATTTTCATGGTTGTCTAGGATATAATGTCTTACAATTACCTTGATGTGTGATTGAACTTTTTAAGTTTTTATGTCATCTGAGATACTAAATTATGATCCAATAGAAGCTAATTTGTCTGTATGCCTATTTTTATTTATTGATATGGCCTAAATATTGAAATATTGAAAGTATTCAGCTAGGTCCCATACTCTATGCTTATAGGACGTAAGTAGTGGGTTCTTACATATATTAAGTCCTCTTACTTGGTGAACCACTAGTTCACTATCCCCAAAACATTGTAAATAATTGACCTTCATCTTTCTTACCCATTTCAAACCATGCACTAGTGCTTCATATTTAGTAACATTAATGGAATAAGAAACTAAAATTTGAGAGAATAAAAATAACTTTTATTGGTTGGATAAATTAACATCATTCCAGCTCTAGTGCCATGTTTTTTCTTGGATCTATCAAAATATAGTTTCCACAGGCCATCACTAGGTTACTCATCTTTCATCAATGTTGGAATTGGTGAATTATTTCATGAAGACAATAGACACCAAGTATTTATTATTTAATTAACTTTTATGGATCAAGTCCATGAAAATTAGAGGCCCATTCATCAAGGAAAAGATTTGAAACTCCATCTAGAGGTGATTCAGATTCCACCTCACTATTTTTTAGTACCTTATCTGAGATAACACAATTGGTGCTCACCATACTTGGCATATATGGATCCAAATGAAATATTGAAATATGTTTAGAATGCATTGTTAATTAGTATCATACCTAGTCTTAGACATTAAATAGGTATAATTAGATGACAAATATCCTCCAATATTTGAAGTAAAGTCTCTTGATAGGCACATGGTAAAATAGGGAGGCAAATCCACTACAACTACATCTTGATAAATAATAACATTAGGGAAACCATTTAATTTTAGTTTTAGGTCTTTGATTATTCCTATTATATTTGTTGGTGACCCATCTAATTGTAATACTCCTTTGGTATTTGGTTCATAACAAGGCTGATCTTATTTGCAATTTACTTGGGCATGACAGTGCTACTAGCTCCACTATCTAACATACAATTATGGACTAAGAAGTCACCTAATATCAAAGAAAGATAAAAGGGAAGGGTTTTGTTTTATTTGACATTAGTTTTATCCACCTTTGTCATGTTATGTACCTGTTGATTAGGTTGCTTGAATTACTGGTCTGAATTAGCCAAGATAACTCCTTATTTCTCAATTGGTTCTTTATATACCTTAAGATCTAAAAACTCTTGAATAAGCATGTATTTTTGTCCTAGAATGTAAAGGTAATCCCACATGTTAATGTGAACATTTGAGTTCTTCATTTGATCTATTATTCCAAATGAGGTTCCACTAACCTTTGGCTACAACTTTTGAGCCACTGGTTGTTATCTAATTAGAGGCATTTGGGTAACCTTCACTATCTCTACATTTTGAATCTTTTATGATATAAGAATAACAACTTAATCCTTGACACTCTTAGAAATATAATTAGGAGCACTAGAAGTATTGCTCACATCTTGAGCTTCCTCAATTGATCTTCTTTTAGTTCTAGTCAGAGCTACAACATGACCATTTGTGTTGCTAGTTTCACTAATTTGGTTAAATCCAATATGATCATCTAATTGCCAATTAACATTGATACCATTAGGTTGCCATGGAGCTTGTTGATTTTCTCCTTGGAATTCCATATTCATGTATTGATATTGACCACCTTGAAGAGATAACTCTTCCTATGTCATTTTTGGCATAATAATATATTGTGATACCAAGGCTTGATTTTGAGTGTCAGTTGGATTGGAAAGTTGCCAACCTAAATCTTACATCAAGTTATTTTGAGGAACAATAGATTTTTAATTGGAAGGTACATTGGGATCAAGGGTTTTATATGGCTTAGTTTGGGTTATGGCTCCTTGATTTTGATAAGGTTGCCTATTGTCCTTAAAACCTTGATAAGGGGGTCATTGGTTATTAAAGGACTGATAAGGTCTACCTTGATACTATTATCTCTTGACTTAAACAATCTCATTTTGAAAAGCTTATAACTTAATTTTTAGATCACCAATCTCATTAGATTGATTGGTAGGGGCTATAACTTGGAATTTTTGAAATGAAATAGGATCTATAGATGAAATCTAGGGAATTTAAGGAGAAGGAACTTATTACAATTCTAGGAATATGGGCATTAGAGGCCTTGGAGTAATTTTACCAACTTGTATTAATCTATTTTATGCTCTTATTGCAATTTCATAGGCATTTAACAAGTTATTACCATCTATAGACTGTATCATGACACTTATATCAGAATTAAGGGCCTTAAGATAGTACAAAAATTCATACTCTAGAGATGGTCTAACCAATGTAGGGATCCTAGTCCATGTCTTTTAGAATCTGAGGTTAAAATTAGAGATGAACTCATCAGGGTACCTTTGTATGGTATTCAGTTGTTCAACCAAAGATAGATGATCAGACTTGTATTCAAATTACCTAACTAAGGTTTTACCTTACTCATCCTAAGTAGTAATGGAAGTCAGAGGAAGGTTCCTAAACCATTTCAATGTTTTTCCTTTGAAGGAGGTAGTAAGTAGCCTGATAGCCAAATTATCTTGAGTAACATTATGAATAGAACATAGATTGTAAACATCTTGGATATGATCAATAGTAGTAGTTTTATTCCATTCTCTTGAGAAGATAGGGATAATTTTTAGGGAAGACACGGTAATGTCATCATATTGGGCTAAATTCAGGGGACTGCCCATATTAAATGGAATAAACACTTGATTCTTGATAACCATTTGGGCAAAAGGGATTTGGCTTATGGGGACAATAGATTGGACTAAAATAATAAAATGACCAAGAGGTGAATACTACTTTGGAGGATAAGGTCTTATACTATTAAATCTTGATCTTTTATAAGAAGTAGAAGGCAATTCAATATGTTCAAAATGAATACCTTTACTTGATGATCTTGTTGAAACCTTTGGCATGAAAGCACTATCTAGAAGATTCTATGAACTCTACAAATTGAAATATATTAAACTTTTGATGATGGTAGATTTATCCTCATTTTCAATTTCTTCTTATAAATCTTCAAAATTTAATTATGCCAAAGAAGTTGTGTCCCATTGGGCATCAGAACTATTAGTGTTCTAGATTGCACCCTAGCTAAGCAAAAGATTGTTCAAATCTTTTACTCAAATGTAATCCAACATGGGACTAATCCTAGGCTATGGATATCTTAATAATGGATCAGAACTTTATAGATGGTTGGATTCCTTCTAGATCTATCACCTATACTAAACCTAAACTAGTACTTTCTTGGAAAAGGGAGAGAGATTTTAACAATAACTTATGAAAGAATGTAAAAGAGGTGATGCACCAATGATTCAATCACTCAAAGTCACACAATACATACTATAGGATGTATTCAAGACCAAAGAAGGTCAGTCCTACATAAATATTTCATAATAAGGCATTAATCAATTATCAAATTAGCATGAGAGGGGAAATATCCATTTTTTAAGATAGAAAAATAATAATAAATTGTACTTATAATGACCTATGAGAACTTATCAAGAACTTCATGAAGGTGAGAAAAATTATAAATAGACAAGGAACCTAAATTCACTTAACTAAAATATATGAATTCATGGAACACTCTTTAATCTAGCTTAAAAAATGATGGGATTCAGTCTTTATTGCATAAAAAGGTGTTATTATACAAATTTTGTTAGAGCTTGGTCATACCAAAAAGAGGAATATGATTAAATGCTTAGAAGCATATATTTATATAAAAGAGAATGAGAGAGAAGGAAGTAAGAAGATAAAAAAAACATTGAACAAGGTCCAATTGCTCTTGATGGATTAGCATTCTCGAGGAAGCTAAGTCATGGTCTTATAAAAAAGGAGTTCCTGCAAAAGAATTGAATTCTCTATTGATTTTTATCCTTCTACCAGGTGTCCTTCTTGGAACTCCATGTCATTATCTATTTGATCTACTGACAAGGATCATGTCTTGGAATTGATAGAATTATGTAACATCTTCTTTGGTTGGCTAACTATACCTACTCATTGAAAACATGACCTTGATGATAAGTGAGATATCTCTCCATTGTTTATATTTTCTCTAATATCGAACACAGGTCCATTTATGGGTGAAAACCAATCTAATTATTAGTTTTCACATAGTCACAATATCTATAGAACCTGTAAACTAATTAACCTTTCTTCATAATTACTGGTTTATCTTTGATCTATATTTTAAGTCCAAAAGACCTATTTTACCTATATGGATCTCTATTGGTGATGCTTGGTACCTCTAGTTACTGTCAGGAACCTAGAACAGTAAACATGCTCTGATACCACTTGTCAGGATCTTGTTCCACCAATAGAGCACATATGATTACTTCTTGTATTAGCAACTAAACACAGAATTTAACCAGAATCAATAAGTAACTAGAAATATGAAACAACATAGGAATATGAGAGACAATACACAATTGTATTAATAATCACTCAGAAGAATATACAATAAAGAAGATGCCACTTCTTCTTCCACCTCAAAGGCTCACCACACCTCAAGACCTTCTTCCCTCTCTCTCTCGGTCCCAAAAATCAACTCCAATACGGAATTGATGTTCACCTCTCCAACCAGTCAGTAACACACTGACAGTACACCAAGTACACAACCATAATCCAAGTAGATCTCCTGCTCTCTGTTGCTACCTGCAAATCACTAGACCTTACTCACCATTGTAGATCTCCAAAAGAAGCCATGCTCACCTGCTGACTAAGATCATACAAATATGAAGAACCCTACTGATTCTCCAATCCAGTACCCACCTTGGTACTACGGCACTAGGAGGAACACACCATTGCTCTCCTCTCTTAGAAGGAGCTTATTGCTCTCTTACTCTCTAGTTACAAGTTTACAATATAGCCCATGAGTCCATATATAGATCTCATGCTTACAATAATTAGACTATCTTAATTACAATAATTAGATGTGCAACTCAAGACTACGACTAGCCTTTAACATGCAAACTAACAGTCCAAAAATAGACTCTCCAAAATCGACATGCAAACTACATGTTCACGTACAAGCTACCGACGTCGATTGCTTCTCCACTACTAACTGACCGACGTCGGTTGATCAGACTGACGCCAATTGCCCTGCAACTCTCCACAACCTCTGCAAGCTCCATGACTTCTCTTGTTTACATCCTTGTGAAGATTTTAGCTCCACAACCTAACAATCTCCCACTTGGAGATAAACAGCTGCACCTGTACCTATACCTATACACCATTTAAATTATTCCCTGGCTTGTATCCCTCTTCAAGATCAATCCTGAAGACCAATCACCACACAACCTGTGATGTTATACCTGTCATTCAAGTAACCTACCATATTTGAACCTACATATCTATGTAGTGAAGACCTTGACCCTGCATAACAAGAATCCCTACTACTGATCCCTCTCAGATACCTGAGAATCCACTAAACTTCCCTCCAGTACTCCTTCCTCGAATTGGCTCGATACTTTCTGACAACTCCCATTGCTTGGGAAAACTCAGGTCTACACTAGACCTCATGTGATTTCAAACCCTGTTCTAAGCTAAGCTTGAACTGTCCAGCCCTTGGTGTGCTTTCTAATTCTGCATCCTGCATCATGAACCCCGCCAACACTGTCTTCACACCAGCTCCCACTAGAGACAAAATCTCCATGTCTCATATGCCAAAGAATTTCGCTACTCCAAATTCTTCATGACATACCTTTGAACTAACCTTACCCTTAGCTCAGCAAATCCTTGTATCTCTAAACCTATAACTAGTATACCATTCACATACAGTAACTGGATAATGTCGTGACTCATCATCCACCTGGTAAGACAAAACCACAATAGTTACACTGACATTGACTGAAGCCATGCTTAGTCATCCACCTGTCAAAACCTGTACCACTATCCTGCAGTTACCTCAAGACCATATACCTTGGCCTTTTGTCTCACGTATCCATCCACTCTCTTCTTTAACTTGGGAATCTATTCTGTCTCTCAGTGCTTACTTCCAGTTGACAACTCTACCAACAAATACATGTTTGGTTCTTCTCCAAGGACTCACACTCCTCATCCATGCCAAGCTCCCACTATTTATGGATTCTACCTGCATTGCTTCTTCACGTCTTCCTATTTCTTGACCATCAATAAGCAATATAAAGAAGGTGAACAATGAATATGAGGTTCACTTACCCTTTCAGTCCTCAATATGAGCATTTGAGACTTGTTGATAGCTTGTTGTCTGCCCAATATCCGTTCCAGTGACCGATCTCAGCCATCTCCCAGTCTGCTCCCGATCGATGTCAATTCCCTGCACTGACATTGACTGCCGACGTCGTCTCCCTCGCTGACGCCGGTATCCCTTCTGTCGACGTCAGTTCAATCATGACCTATGTCGGTCTTCTTTCTACTGATGTCGGTTACTCTCTGACTAACGTCGGTACCTGTGTTTGCTTGTGAGTGATAACTTTTTACCCGCGAGCTCTCCATGGATCAAAACCCTATTCAAATCAACACAGCACTGCTCAGAATAATTCAATCCACTCAACTGATCTCTATCCATCATCTCCTCCATGAACACCAAGGCTTTCCAGTTCTTTAGCTTATCAAAAACATCTGTCTTCCACTTAAGAACATGCATTCCCCTCCTACATATGTGACCAAGTCTACAAAGCCACATCTCTGTAATAAAAGGTGAATCAGTAATATAAGTAAATAGATAAAGGATACCTACTTTTTTACCACCATCTAATTCAAGTGCATCTGTTGTGAGAGTTATAGTGCATCTCCCATCACCCAAATTTCCTGAAGAAATTAGACTCATCTCCAAGACTGGTACCTGCATGACTTCCTTCAACCACTGTGTGTCATCTGTCTGTAATTTTAGCTTCACTTCCCCTTCGTCAATCATCTGACAAGGCTCTCCAACCCCTAAATAAATCTCTCCAAAGTCTCTAAAGACGTACCCATGAAAAGATGCTCTATTTCGAGCTGCATGGAAAGAGGCAAAAGAATTTGTAAACAAAGATTCTACTTTATCTAGAGCAACCTGTGCAATGACCCCTACAACATCTGCTTCTACACGCTAATCTTCTACCGACCAACAATCTCCTTTTACCTGCTCTTTCTTTCCATCAATCAGACCATTCGTGTTATTCAGTTTCTCCATTCATAGCTTACTTTCTTCTGCCATTGCTATACTCCCACTCAATCTGAAACCCCTGAGAGTGACCTGTAATCAAAAACACTACCAAATCTAAACCACCTGTTAGTCAACCCAACTAAAAGCTCTGATACCACTTGATGGTATCAGTTCTTGAACCTACAACCAAGGCTCTGATACCACGTGTCAGGAACCTAGAACAGTAAACATGCTCTGATATCACTTGTCAGGATCTTGCTCCACCAATAGAGCACATATGATTACTTCTTGTATTAGCAACTAAACACAGAATTTAACCAAAATTAATAAGTAACTAGAAATATGAAACAACACAGGAATATGAGAGACAATACACAATTGTATTAATAATCACTCAGAAGAATATACAATAAAGAAGATGCCACTTCTTCTTCCACCTCAAAGGCTCGCCACACCTCAAGACCTTCTTCCCTCTCTCTCTTGGTCCCAACAATCAACTCCAATATGGAATTGATGTTCACCTCTCCAACCAGTTAGTAACACGCTACCAGTACACCAAGTACACAACCATACTCCAAGTAGATCTCCTACTCTCTGTTGCTACCTACAAATCACTAGACCTTACTCACCATTTTAGATCTCCAAAAGAAGCCATGCTCACCTGCTGACTAAGATCATACAAATATGAAGAACCCTGCTGATTCTCCAATCCAGTACCCACCTTGGTATTGCGGCACTAGGAGGAACACACCATTGCTCTCCTCTCTCAGAAGGAGCTTATTTCTCTCTTACTCTCTAGTTACAAGTTTACAATACAGCCCATGAGTCCATTTATAGATCTCATGCTTAAAATAATTAGACTATCTTAATTACAATAATTAGATGCGCAACTCAAGACTATGACTAGCCTTTAACATGCAAACTAACAGTCCAAAAATAAACTCTCCAGAATCGACATGCAAACTGCATGTTCACGTATAGGCTGCCGACGTCGGCTCCTCCATGACCGATGTTGATCGATAGGTGACTGACATCGGTTGATCAGACCGACGCCGGTTGCCCTGCAACTGATTCTGCAACTCTCTGCAACCTCTGCAAGCTCTGTGACTTCTCCTGTTTGCATCTTGGTGAAGCTTTTAGCTCCACTACCTAACAGTTACATCTATATCTTGATCAAGCTCTGGTTCCTTTATCGTTACCTTGCTCAAGTCTAAAAATTCCTTATTAACTTTTGACAAAATGTCCTAAGCTCACCCTTTATTTATTGGCTATCAGAATCTAACTCAAATCATTCATATGTTGATCCATATTTCTCTATTAGATCTTACTTATTTGGATGAACACTAATAATTGATATTCTACAATTTGAATGTGTTGTTGACACTTGTCATACATGCATTTACTTTTGATAACCGCTAACCCCTTTTGACCTTTACTTATTGTTAGATCTGAATGTACGATTGAATGCATGCCATTAAATTTACCTAGGACCCATGGTTTGAAATCAAATGACTACTTATCAGGTCTTAAATTTGATGTCTATGTGACTATCATTTGACATCCATGAAAATGTATTTGACATCCCATAGAATGTCAAATTTAAGATCCAATGTATTTTTGTAATGGCTTAAAGATGATGTCTGCATGAACATATCCCATTATTTGACCAACTTTTAAGATTTATATATTGAAGAAAAAAAATCATGGAGGGACCAAATTTGGTGGAGGTGTTCCTAAGGTCAAAAATATTTTGTCCACTTGATCCACTAGTTTTAGGATCTTTCTAAGTGGAGATAAAAAAATGCCCAAAAAAACTAGTATGTGTTTTTTACATGATTTCTACACAACTATTTGGTCATTTGAATCTCAATGGCTATTCATCAAGTCCTAAATTTGACACTTGCATGATCATCTTACTCTACATGAACAATTTTGGAATTCCATAACTTAAGGTAGGAAGCTCGTGTCGACTTGAAACTTGTAGAATATGTTCTTGGCATAAGGGATTTTATGGTGCTATAATGTTATTAATTGTAAGGCCTTTTGAGCTCATTTATAAAATGTGAAAGTAAGTTTGTTTGTTTTTTCCTACATGAAATCCTAACGATGGTCTAGTTCCTCAAATTTTCATAGTCTATTTTTTCTCTTAATCTTTCATGGATCTGATGATCTCCTAAAGCTTGTGCAACTTGGTTCATATTCCTAAACACCATGAAAACTGCTTAGACCCTTCACCCAAAATTGTAGTCATGTCCCTTGAAGATCAATCAAATCACAATTTAATCTCCCTTAAAGTGTTTCAAAATATTTTAAAAAATCTATATGGTCTCCACTTGAGGTCTATCTACTCCTTGTGACATTGGATCATTTCTTCAATCAAGATCCTACTTCTTCTAATGGACTCTTAGACTAGGCACATTTTTGATATGTAGACCAAATTTGGTAAATATTTCCTCTTGTCAAAAAACCTCATCAAGATTTTATCTAGGTATATTAGGTCATAATTAGTCTCTCCACCAAATTTCATGATTATATCATGCATATTTTGGCTTGTAGGTCCATTTTACCAAAAGCTAGTGGCATGTTGCCTGCTTGGTCAAGTTTCAAAACTGATCTTCCTTCCCTCTTTTCTTGGTTTGAGCTAGACCAAGGTGAATGTTCTTTTAATATGTCATTAAAATCCTTGAAATTATTCCACCTTTCATTTATTTGACTTTACCCTGATCCAACCCTTAACTTCCTTAACTTCTCTTGCTTGCCAACTTTCTCACTCTTGGCTTCTTGAATTGTTCTTCTTTGCCCTTAAGATCTGCATGGATCTTACTCATCCACTCACATCATACCATTCATCTTCAATGTACTCTTTTAATCTATCTCACATTATCTTCCAATAGGCTTTAATGACCAAATCTCTTCATGCTTGAATTAGGTCTCCTACAGGGATTCTTCATCTAGGATAACCTTTATTAGGCTTCTCACACTTATTCTATGACACTTCACACTTTTCCAAAATCTCAAACACCAACTTCACTTCTCAACCTCACCATTTAGTATAATAGCTAGTAGCCTTTTTATGGTTTTCTCCACTGTATGAGATAGTATAGATGAATTAGGAGAAACTAAAGACAATTTGAGATACCCTATTTCATCTTACTTTTCCACAACAAGTTTTATTCAATAACTATTTTTATAAATGCCTTTTCTAACATTTAATTAGGCCTAATTAGGTCTCTTCAACTCTTTACAATGTTCAGTCATTAGAATCCATACGTACGGTCACCTTACCAATCTAGAAACTCCATATTCCTATTCTCCATACCAAAATGCATAAAACTTCAAAATTTTGTTGAATTCTATCAGTGAAAATGATAGTTATTCCACATTTAGTTTGATAACCCTAGACTAGGGTTTTTAAGGTCTACGATAGACTTGAGAGGGTATAAATAGGATTTAATTTGTTATTTCCTATTTTTAAATGCTCCAAAGGACTCCACAAGGTCTGCCTATCATGTTCACAACTTTCCCATTCATAAAAAATTATTAGAAAATGCCTAAAAACCTAAGACCAAGACATTTGCAACTTCTTTTAAAACACAATCAACCTATGTATTCCCTAAATGGATTAAAATGAGTTTTAATGAAACTCTATGGCTTTCAAAATGTTTCAAGACCTAGATAAGGTTTATTCAACATCACTACATCTTATTCAACTTGAATTTCTCTTGAAATATCCTTATCACTATTCAAATCATGAAGCCTATAATTTTATCCTAACATATTCCATGGTCTTAAACTCTCCATAATGAATTTATACATTATCCTTAAACCATAACAACTCCATGTCAATTTGGTATTCATATTCAAATAGGGTTCTTGATTGTTTTTTAATAGAACTCACACACAATTTATCTACTTGTCACCTTGAATAGGGTTTGATTGCTTCTTTCTTTCATGATTATTTGAAAACCATTCACCAAGGTTTTACTACACCACATTGTCTATCTAAATCATGTTCTCTCCTCTTTGAAACTATTATCATTCCTGAAACCTGTAATTGTGATCAAACACAAACATTGTATGTCTAAAGGACTCCCTATCCTCCTTATTCCTCTCCTAATGAACACTATTTATTGTGATAAGTATTTATCAATAATTCATCACAAACATATAAATTATCCTTCTTAGTTTTAGTCTTACTAATGATCTCATTCAATGTTATGTTTTGCCTTTAAGGTTCCATCTTTGATCCTATCATTTTATAGGTTCTTGGGCTTAATATCCTCCTTCAATATATATATATGTGTTCTTTGTATCTTATAAACACTTCTTTATATCATTTACCTCTCTCATAACACTTACATTCATTTCCAAACTCACACCATTCATTTCATTCCCAAACTTCCTATCTTGCTTTCACTAACTTCTTATTAGGCTATTATCTTAGGTCTCAACTATCAAATCTTGGTGTAGGTCTCAATGTCTTAATATTTTTTCTTAGTTGGTCATATTTTACCCTATCACAATTTTCTTAACCTATTCCAACTATTGAAACACACTTCAACCTTCAATTCCACATATAAGGCTCATAAGGACAATCCTAGATTTGTAGCCTTTTTCTATGTATTTCCTCTTTGTTTGGTCAAAATCAGCACTATTTTCAATATTTAATCACATTTATATCCACCCTCTATCTAATTATATGTTTGTGTCAAGTTTCATGCCCTAAATCCACACTTAGAGCACACTTCCTTTGTAACCCATGTCTTCATTAGGCCTAATTAGCCCTTAAGCACACCCACATGTCTAAAAAATATATTTTACGACCCCCTTTCAATATAAAACTTATTTATTAACTTTACTCACATCAATTTAGGTATAATTAAAAAAAAAAAGCATTTTTCCATGTTTAAAACTCCCTAAAACATCAAAACTCTAATCTAGGGTTTCTCTTACTCTATATAAGCTTGAGAGCTTATATAACTACATTTATTGAGTTTAAAAAGGTTTAAAATGACCTAAATTCCACATCTATTTCAGTTTTCACCCCCTCTATCTATCCAAATTATTTATAAGACTTGTTCAATTTATCCAATACCCAAGCATAACAAAATGCAATGGAATGTGTACCTTTTCAGTTAACTATGCATGGTTTTTAAGGGAATGTGCACTTTAAATTAATTGTTTTCCTCACTTATGTCATTATTATGAATAATCTCCTCATCCTTATGTCCATATTTCACTAACATATCAACCTGTTATGTGATTAGATCCACACATCCCTTCATTAGACAATATATGAATGAAAATAGAGGTTTTAATGCACCTATAGGATTTAAACATTTTGAGAATAATTACCAACCATTCTAAGGTTTTAAAGTATCTTCTCTTGATCTATCAACCTTTCCCCAAACTCATATTATACCGAATCAATGACCAACCTTGTGGTCTCAAATGAAACTCTCCATTTCTGGACATAAGAGAATGCAAAAGACCTCAACTATGAAAATAGGGTATTATCCCTATGCTGACTGTGTATTCAATAATTTATAATTTGGACACCACTCTAATTAAAAATCTCACATGGACACCACACTAGTTTATACAAAGGATGCTACTGCATCAATAATTTTAAACACTTGGCTATATTTGGTCCATGATACCCCTTGGCCAAGCTTTGAAGCCACTTTGACCACCTATAGGTAGCCATTTAGGCCTAAATGTCCATCTAGGTCTATTGGCCTATTTGTGAAACCTCCAAAATTTCTCATCTCTCATGAACCAAAAACTTCTCCCTTGCTAGTGTCAAGATCCTTCCATTACCTATAGGCATGCAATTTAGCCTAATTAGGCCTAGAAGGCCTAATAGGATCCTTAACTAATTAGTAGCCTCCTGAAGGATTTTTGACTCATGGAACACTTTGACAAGATTCAAACAAATGTTTTAAATTTCTTGAAACCCAATTCAAATTACAGTAGCTTCTAGTCATGTGTATATGGTTCACTTGGACTTTAGGCCTATTAGGCTTCTTAATGGCCTCCAACTAGAAATTAGCTTTTCCAACACATCCAGAGGGGTAGATAACATCTAGGACTAGGTTTTTATCCTCCCATATAGTAAGGTTGACAAACCCACCATGCATTCTGGGCTCAATAACGCCCTTCCTAATACAAGAAAGACGCTAATTTTTAACCTAACTTCAGCCATGCATAAAACCAAAACTATAAGTCATATGGATGAACTATAAGATCCCTTATATAAGTAATAAATCCTTATAATTACACCCTAAATATATTATAAAACACCTCTAAGAGAAATATGTGGTAGAAGTTGCACTAATGGGTCCTAAAATACAACTTTTTGGTAGTGAAGAGACAACTTCTTGACCTCTAACTAGCATTTTTGCCTCTAGGACCTGTAGGTGCAAATAAATCACTTCAAACACATATATATAGGAAAATTACATGTGATCCAATGACTATGACATCCAATTCCACCTGAAAGTGAATTTTCACTACTGTTTAGGAGCATGAAAACACTGACAACAAATGTTGTCAAAGTTGAAGCTACAGTCTGAAAACTCCATTTCTAGTGCTTGTTGGCTGAAAACTGGCACTACCAACACATATGGATGGGTATATAATGTCTATTACTAGGTTTTTGGCCTCCCACTTGGCTCGATTGACAAATCCACCACCCATTTTAGGCTAAAAAATGCCCTTCCCAATACAAAAAAGATGTTAATTTTTAACCTAACTTCAGGCATGCATATAACCAAATTGTAAGTCATATGGATGGATCATAATATCCCTCTTGTGCATGGGAAATTACTATAATTATACCCAATATCTATTCTAAAGTGCTTCTAATAGTAATTTGTGGCAGAAGTTGTAGTAATGGGTCCTAAAATGTAACTTTTTGGTAGTGAAGAGACAACTTGTTGACCTCTAACTAACATTTTTACCTCTAGGACCTATAGGTGAAAATACATCACTTTGAACATGTCTATATAAGTAAATTACACATTTTCCAATGATTTTGACATCCAATTCTACATGCAAGTGCATTTTCACTACTATTCAAGAGCATGAAAACATTGACAACAAATATTGTCAAAGTTGAAGCTACGATATGAGAACTCCATTTTTTATGCTTGTTGGCTGAAAAATGACACTTCCAACATGTATATATGGGAGGATAACATCCATGATCAGGTTCTTGGCCTCTCAGCTGGCCTAATCGACAAACCCACCACCCATTTTGGGCTTAAGAACACCCTTCGCAATAAAAGAAAGATGTTAGTTTTTAGCCTAACTTCAGGCATTCATAAAACTTAAAAAGTAAGTCATATGGACAAATTTTAATATCTTTATTATGCATGGGAAATCCCTCTAGTTACACCTTGGATCTAGTCTGAATCACCCATAATATTAATTTTTGGAATAAGTTATAGTAACGGGTCCTAAAATACAACTTTTTGGCAGTAAAGAGACAACTTATTAACCTCGAACTAGAATTTTTACTTTTTAGACCTATAGGTTTAAATCCATCACTTAAAACATGTTTATATAGGCAAATTACATGTGCTCCAATGACTGTGACATCTAATTCCACTTGTAAGTGCATTTTCACTACTATTTAGGAGCACGCAAACACTAACAATAAATGTTGTCAAAGTTGAAGCTACGGTCTGAGAACTCCATTTCTGGTGCTTGTTGGCTAAAAAATGGCATTTCCAACACATCTTTAGGGGTGGATAACATCTAGGACCAGGTTCTTGGCTTCCCATTTAGCCTCGTTGATAAACCCACCATCCATTCTGGGCTCTAGAACACCCTTCCCAATACAAGAAAGATGTTGATTTTTAACCTAACTTCAAACATACATAAAACCAAAATTGTAAGTCATATGGATGAACCATAAGATCCATCCTATACATGGGAAATCCCTATAATTACAACCTATATCTAGTTTGAATCACCTCTAAAAGTAATCTATGGTAAAATTTGCAGTAACGGGTCCTAAAGTGCAACTTTTTGGTAGTGAAGAGACAACTTGTTAACCTCCAACTAGCATTTTTGCATTTCTATCCAAATGTGATTTTTTATAAAATAAATATCCATTTGGTCTTTTACAAAAAATATTTGGAGTTAATTCCCTCCCTGATTTTGGTGGAACTTCTATGCCACACTCTTGAAAAATGTTGTCAATATGTAAAGTACAATGAATATGGCAAAAACATCATAGTGCATTGAAATTCAACAAGTTGCCTACAAGTGGTGCATGTGTGATTTATTTTTACATAAAAATGTTTGGACATCTCAAAAAATCTTTGACTAATAGTAATTTGTGGATGTTTTTCCAAAAACTTAGACTACAATTGTTTTTGAGTCATATTCAAGACATTTTTCAGATGCAGTTCAAAATTATAAGAACCAACTCTTATTTTCACTACATGTCTTGAAGAGGGCAAAACTCTTGTATTATCTTTCTAAATTTGTGCAAGTAAGTCTTTCAAATCATTGGTTATAGCCTTGTCCTTTTGTGGAAGTCTACTAGAGAATGCCCAGAGTTGTTTGGTATTGGGTTCATTAAGTCTTTCACATCTTACAATTGCTTTCATTAATGTTTTCTATTTATATCAAGTTTTCATCTTATTTTTAAATCAATTATTTCCCCCCTATTTCAGCACTTACTACACAAGTTATCATTATACACCATGCAGCACTACAATCTTTGTTGCATGATCTCAAGCCTATAGTATGATTTGAATCATGTCAATTTTCAACAATTTCATTATTTTCATCATCCATGTTAGATTTTATTAGTCCTAATGTGTAAATTTTAGGTCTCATCTTAACCAATTTCATAAATGAAATAAATAATTAACATCTTTAACTATCATAATCCAATTTATGAAAGAAACTATGCCAATTTTTTTGAACTAGTCTTCTTGAATGACAGTTAGACATTTTGTTATGTATAGTTTTCAAAATATTTTCATGGACTTCAATTAAGTACTTGTCTTTTCTATACACAATTATTGAAGGTGTTGTTATTGGTGGAATCCATTGAGAGGGTGTTTCAAAATCATTATATGTTTCCATGAAATTTTCTTCATTGTTTGTTTCTTCATTATATGTTTCCATGAAAAAATTTCCATCGTTAATGTCATCATTATTTGTGTCCATTAAATTTTCTTCATTGTTGGTGGATAAAGTATCATGAATAGTATCTTCATCAACAAAATCAAAAACTTTAAACTTTGAATGTGAATTTCCAACATTATCTAATTTATTATTGTCAATTTCACCACAATTCAATTCATTATTGTGAATATTCATCATAATTCAATTCATTATTGTCAGTTTCATCATTATTCAATTCATTATTTTCAATTGCCTCATTATCTAAGGCATTTGGCTCATTAGGGTTAGTGTTTTTACCTTGTTTGGAATGAAATGCTTACATTCATACCTTGTTTTTTTCTCTCAACTCTTCTAATTGCTCTGATGTTTTGTTCTTCAACTTATGCCTCTTCCTTGAATGTGAACTAGAGCCCATTTTGACAAAAACACCCAAGAAAGTACTTCAAAATATGGGGTCCAAAAAGATACTATAAAATGTATGTAGAGTGCACATGGAATGTCTGTGGAGACAAAAATCTTGATTTGGGAGAAAAATAGACATTGAAAAGTAAGTCTTTGTCTCTACTTCAAGAAACATGTATGCATTCCTTGAAGTATAGGTATATACTATAAAAATAAGCAAAAATTCTCATATTAAATGCATAAATAAATTATAATACTATAATATGATGTACTAAGACTCAACAAGACTATAATATGATGCATAAATCATTAATATGATGCAATAAAACTATCATATATTGCAATAAGGCTATCATATGATGTAATAAGGCTCAACATGATGTAATAAGGCTCAATATGATGCAATAAGACTATCATAGATACAATAAGATTATCATATGATGAAATAAGACTATCATACAATGCAATAAATCCATAATATGATGCAATAAGATTACCATATGATGCAATAAGGCTCAATATGATTCATAAATCCCCAATATGATGCATGAATATCCAATATGATGTAATAAGACTCTTGATAAGACTATGAATCAATAAGACTATCATATGATATAATAAGGCTCAATACGTAAGGAAAAATGAGCTAATTTTACCCCAAATCCCATCATAGGTCCTTGCAAAATTAGGTGAATAACTAGTTCACAAATTAGCACTAATCACATTCATGAATTTATGCATTTATGATGAAATCAAGGAACTTAGGGGTTGTGCTTGTTATGAAATTAGGATTAAGGGTTAGAGTTTTAGTATAATAGGTTTGTACATGTGTATATGTTATGAAATTAAGGGTTTAGGGAAATTGTACATGTTCAAGTGATAAAATTAAGGTTTACAGTCAACATGTCATGAAATGTGAACTAATTTATCCCCTTTAATCACATCTTAGACTCCAATTTAGGTTTAACGGGTTCAAATTGGCCACATTTGCATTTTTTATTGAATTAGGGTCAATTAAGCCATACATGTTGCATAGATTATATAATCGATTGGGTCACAAATTTGGTTTAAGGGCTCAATTTTGCCCAGATCACATCCTTAATTACACCAATTAACTAATTGGCTCAATTCATGATAGAATCATAATTAGTTTTGTCCTAAATCATATATCATGCTCTTACAGTTATGTTAATAAGGGGTTCAAATTGGCCTCCCAAGCCTCCTCAATTGAATAAATCAACTCTTTGGTTCATTATATATATACATGATGACATTCTAGGGTTAATTTCACTCCAAATCACATCAGGTATACAATTTAAAATAGGTTCATACATAGCTTGTTTTGACCCTAATTGCCTCTATAATTGAACCTTATTGTGTTACATGTGTACCTCATACACACAAAAGTTTTAAAGCTATCAGAGATACATCAAGTCTCGAAATTTTTAGATTTGACAATGCCATAGGAGGCCAAATAAAATTACATATCGCTGTGTACCTCATATGTGCTCAAAAGTGTAAACACTATTAGAGGTGTCAGGTCCTCGAAGCATTGAAGATTTATCATAACCTTGTGAGTCTTTATCCAATTAGATGTCACCAAGTGTATCTTGTATACACATATAAGTGTTAGATATCAAATTGTCAAGTCCTAGAAGCATCAGATTTATTAGAACCTTAGGATGCCCAATCTAATCAAAGATTTCCACATGTAGGTCTAGTACACTTGGAGAAGTGTTAAAGTTTTTAGATATACATACATTCTTGATCCTAAAATCATTACAGATGTTAACACCCTGGGAGCCCTGATCCAATTAGAGATGGCCACATATACTTCTATACACCAAGTGGTCAATTTGAACATATAAGAATGATAGGCTAGGCCTAGCCCCACTGTGTCAAGACATAAAAAGTACTCAATGATCTCATCATAAATAATAACTTATAAAAATATGAACACATCTCAGATGCCATGAGGGCTAAATCTAGGTATGTGAATGATGCACTCTCTACATTTATTAGCTCACATGAGTGGAACTCATGATCTTTGATGCCTAGATAGGTCCCATCACCTCAAACCAATCAAACTAAGGCATACTCACAAATATTTTGCATACATATAAGCCAAAAATGTTTAAATATTGATATCAATCCCATCAACTCTTGTCTAGTAAATAGTTCACATGATGCAAGCCTTGATAGGTTGGGCTTGGCCCTATTTTGTTAAGTCATCAAAAGTACTCAATGATCCAATCAAAAATAAGAAAAACTTGGAAAATATGAACACATCTTAGATTCCATAGGGTCCAAATATAAGCAAGTGCAAGTTTCACTCTCTACATTTATTATCTCACATGAGTGGAACTCATGATCTTTGATACCTAGATAGGTCCCATCACCTCCAACCAATCCAATTAAGGCCTATTCATAAATATCATACATACATATAAGCCAAAAATGTTTAAATATTAAAATTGATCCCATCAACTCATGTTTATTAAATAATTCACGTGATGAGAGCCTCTAACTTGCCATTATTGTATGAAAATTGTCATGTAGAACCCTTTAAGGTCCCATCCAAATTGAGCAAGCACCGAACATTATCAATTTTTTATGTATGTATTCAAATTATTTATATCCCTCTACCTTGAATTACCTCTATATCCCAAAGTATATTCATATTGATTCCTACATGTAGGAGAGAACACAATTCAGTAATAGACTCCTCAACCTCAAATCCCAAGGCAGAGCAAGAGTTCTGAGATAATACTTTCTTGTAGTCCACATCATAAGGTTTAAGATCATTACAATGAAATATGATTAAGATGATTGAAGATATGTAAAAAATATATAATCTTGAAACCTTCAGTGAGGGGGTGCACACTGGTATTCAATTCTAATCAACCATCTACATGAGGTGATAAACATCATCCACTTGAATAATTTTTGGGTCCCTCTACTTAGCATCATCCTTGATGGGAAGCATGTCTCAGATTTAGGGGACATTGTCACCATTAATGTATATTGAATAAGATCAATAGAGTTTGAGTTGGGGTAACTTATATATAAGTCATACTTGGTCAATACCAAGTCTATGCCACCCTATATTTTTAAATCATAACGATCCCTTAATGGTTTCGAACAAGGTCCCTAGTGCATTTAGATATTTTCTAACCTATACATTTACTATTATAGGCACCACATCTTAAAACCACATCATCACTAATGGATACATGTGACCATTTCAAGTTTATTGAGCTCAAAACCACATTTTATACAAAATAAAATGCATACCTTGTACCCATCATCCTATAGTATTAATAAGCACCAATTACATAGTAAGGTATATAACTCTATAGTATTAATAAGCACCAAGTGTTGTCTAGCTTATTTTTGAGATTGCATTTGTTGCATCCATGGTGCGGCTAGGACTAGTCCCATGTCAAAGACACACTCTTGAGATGAGGTGTGAATGGATGGAGTGGTTGATGGTTATCCCATGTGTGATGGAGGGGTAAATGAAGGAGGTGAAGGGGATGGAAGATTAACCATATTTTCACAAGAGAGCTTAATTTTATGAAAAAATTAATTAATATATTTGAATACATTAGGGGAATCTTGAATAATTGTAACAATAGAAGACTCTTATTATAGTTTCAATTAGAACCTCAAAATGCAACTATTGAATTAGATGCACCAAGTGACCTTAGAGGAAACTTAAGGGACTTTATTCATCACATTTTAGGAATGTTTTTGGGACAATCCAAACCATGATTCATAGGTATTAGGCTCCATTAGATAACATTCTTTAAATATATATCCAAGAGATGCACTGTTACACCAAAGGCTCAATTCTTATTTCTACTTATAGAAGATTATCTATACTACATAGTCCAATTCAACAGGTTTGCCACTTAAACAAATTAGTTAAAAATTTATAAATAAAGGGGTCTAGTCAAAAATATCAAAGAAACAACAAAATGTTAAGATAGGATTTTAGGCAAGTAGGATAATATCATTAAGAAACATGAAATTTAAGGGCAAGTAGGATTTTAGGCAAGATAGTAAGGTATATCCTTGCCCTACTATAAGAAACACAAAATTTGGCTTTTTAGTGTTATTTTAAATTTGGCTTAGTTTTAAATTCAAATTTAAATAATGCATATGCATTGTATAATATGTACACATTATATAATGTGTACACATTATATAATGCATACATATTATACAATGCATATGCATATTTGAATTTGAATTTAAAACCAAGCCTTTAGGCTTGGAAATGGATTAGATTTTTTAACCAAAGGCTTGTGACTATGCATCTACAACTGAGACTGAGAATTTTGATAAAAACCAATAAATTTCAACTTTAATCACCATATACGCTATGGATTTCAAAATCAAAATTCAAAAAATTATTACTGTCATGATGATCATGCTATCCTCTTTCCAAATATATGATTTTTATATTTTTAAGGCTATTTCAAGGGTTTAAACTATATTTATTTGTAACTACACTTTTTTTAGGCCACTACATGATGCACATATACATGCCTATTCATGTTTATGTAATTTGTTATTCATTGATCCAAGTTCCAACCAAATTATATGGTAATAAACTAGGCCTAATTCTACACACATTAAAAAAAATATTTTTTTATGATGTTAGGGGGGGCACACAGCCGATTATCCATTTTTTTGTCAATTTTTAGGATCTACTTAATTTCAAAATTAATAAAAAAAAATTCATTGAAAAATATATAAAAAAATCATAATACACTAGAAGATCTTATCTAAATATTCATCAAAGGGTTTCAAACAATATTTAATGATGTTCAAAAAATGGTGGGCCACACAACCATCTATTTACTATGTTTTCTTTAAAAAAATAGGAGGTCCTCTTCAAAGTTTAGATGTTTGACCTATTTATACCATCTTCAAATTTTGAGTTTAGCCATCTCAAATTCTCTATAGAAGTTTAAATTTCTAAAAAAATTGAAAAATCATGTCTATGGATAAGCCCTTTTTTGTCCCCCAAATGTGTACACTTACCCTTGTAGTTTTTTATCATTGCCGAGTAATTTTAGCATGCACTTTCTGAATTACAGTCATTAGTGTATGATAGAACTTTGTCATATAATAGAAGCAATATGTTGCAAGTATCATGTGCATCAAGAATGAATTATGAATATGTGTTAGCATACCATAATGCTAAGAGCTCTTTTGAAAATAAATTTACCCAAGTATCTGATGGATTTTGAAATACAAAATTTTAATGAGAGTATGTATTTTGTTTTAGACAAGTTTGCTTCTTGAAAAAACATCTGGAATGTTATTTCTTTGATTTTTTTTTTGCTGAAGTTGAGAAAAACTTATTTTGGCATTCTCTTTGTATATCTCATTGATTTCATCCAATGGATATAATATTCTAATTTTTTGCATTAGAGGCAATGGAAAATTAAATATGTAATGAAAATTTCAATACTTTTTTCATGTGCTTGTATGATGATGTGTTTGCATTCTACCTAAATCACTATAAAACATGTCAAATCACAAGATATGCATATGTCTAAAAATATTTGACTTTAGTATTAGAGCAATCTCCATATACAGGTGCTTCTTGTACCCAAAACATGAAATGAAAATGCTCATTTTTCCTATTTTAAAATTCAATCAAAAATAAAAAACCAAAACCTTTCCAAATAATTGTTTATTTTGTAACAACATATTTTAAACGCATTGGATCTATGGTTAAAGTAGCAACTATAGAGAACGTGATTTTTTCTTATCATTTTATCAATGTTGTCTTCTTCAATTATTTCTTTGTGTTTATTATTTATTATGGGAGTTCATTTTTACAATGTATGGCATAAAGGCTCTCAACAATGTTCAACAATTATTATAGTAGCAAAAAATGTTGGTGAAACCAATTGCCTAATCATTACAAAAATATTTTTTCTTGAATTTTCAAAATAGTCGGGTAATGTTCGAATGATTTTGAAAGCTCTATAAGCTATTGGAAATTTTATAATTTTTGATATACTAGATTTGTTTCAAACATGTTTAGCATAGAGTTTTTTGTCTTTTAATTCACCTTTACATAGGCATATCCAAGAACAAGATCATACCTGATGTATAATGATTTTAATAGCTTTGAAAAAGATGTTAGTTATGTGAGTTGCAATGTCATTTTATTTGCACAAAATCTCTCACTTTACTAATTTTTAGTATGACATTTTATATGTCATATCTTGAGGATGACTAAAACCATATAATAAATTTGGGAAGATCATCTCTTCTAAGAATTTGACTTCAAATATACCTAATGGTTCGAATCCTTCTGATGGGGTAATTTCAATGATCTCATCTTACAAATCATGTATGAATTTTACTTCAACAAAAACATGCATCAAAGATTTAGTAACATGTTCTGATTCATTTTCATAGTGTCCAATGCATCGTCCTCAATTGAAAAAATGTTGGCAACATTTTTTTTCTCAAAGCTAGTTTTCCAAGCTCTATCAATAGTAATGTTTTACTTCCTATACAACAACATTCGATAAAGTTGTGATAATACTTTCATGACATATGCAGGCCTTACATTTCCTATTAAAAATACTTTTTTGTATTTCATCTTACATTTTATCTTGAATGCAATGATTTTTGTGACATTTATTTCTCTATGCAATTCTTTTTGGATCGGATCAAAATCGATTGGAACATTTATAATTGTTTTTGTGAGGCCATATTTCAATCCTTTATAACTAAGTTATCATATTTGTTCAAATGGCATTATCAAAGCAACCAATCTTTCTTCTAAAAATGTTAATTTTTTTACAATAACATTTTTTCATTTCTTCTAATGCTGAAAGGAAAAGCAAATATCGGTATTTTTCCATTTTCAAGAGATTTTTTGCATTGTTTGCATATTTTTTCACCCAATGCAAGTTTTTTTAATGTTGTATCTGTAAAGGTACAATTAAATGCTTTGATAATGTCAATGTCAATTAAAACAATATCCTTTTTGAAATATAGCTATTCACAAACTACACAATCATGAATGGGTGTGTCTTTGATTGATTTTAGATAGTTGTTTATTAATTTAATACTTCGGTGATCATGTTGTGTGCATGTCACGTATTGATTTTTTTGGCAGCGTATCATTGCTTTCATTGACTATAATGATTTTTGGTATCTATACACACTATTATTTTTTAGTGTTTCTATCATATGTTTTTATTGCATAATTTTTATTTCTTTAATCATGTGTGTTTTATTTTAAACAACGTAGAAAAATATGATGGATCTTTGTATGCTCAGATGTTTCTCTTATAGAAGGTTCCATTTCAAATTGTTTTGGAGTTATAAAATATCTTGTTCTAGTTTTAAGACCTTTGAAAGTATTAGCACTCGGTAACCCTCTCGAAACGCCCATTAACATTTCACATGCAATCCAATCTCTATGAATTATTTGTAATGGCTCGTAATGAATATGAAATGTATATGTCTCAAAGTAGATAATGTTGTATGTTTTTTGTGGATTAGAACAATTCCAAAATATTTTTGAAATGTTTTTAGTTTTACTAACCATAATCTAATGTTACTTTGTAGAATGTTTGAAAGCCATGAACAACAATAGTCATTGTCTTCAAGTCCATTTTATTTTTATGGAATTCTAATTTTTGTAATGTACATTTTCCAATCAAGAAACATTCTAGGCTCTTGTTTTGTTAACTCTTGTTCACAAAGCCTTATAGAAGTCATTGTTTTGCTATTCACCAAAAAAAATTCATTGCAAAAGGACTGGTCCATATATTGATGAAGAGCATGATCATCGAATTCATGTTTAGCTAACAAACCAATAGCGTCGAATAAGCTTTCACCACATCTTGAGCCTAAAGTGCTTATTTTGTAAATTCCATATGCTTCTAGTTCATGAAAAATAACATTCCAATACAAAGAAGGTTTTTTAAAAATATTTGATAATTTTGTATTGGAAATCAAATTATGGATGCATATTTTTTTTGCAAAAAAATGGTTCAAAATATCCATGGCTCGGGTTTATGTCATGAAATAAGATTGAATACAATGGAATACAACGTTATTTGTCCATTTTATTGTTTGCTCTCTCTCTCTCTCTCTCTCTCTATATATATATATATATATATATATATATATATATATATAGCCAGAGACCAAATAGAAATAGGTATCTTCAACCATTTGCATAACCACTAAATACAAAATACATCACCCTTAAGACTAGTCTCCCCTTGATCCATAATTTCATTTGCAAAAACTCTCATTCAATGAAAGTATGTTGTCATGAAATAAGATTGAATACAATGGAATACAACTTTATTTGTCCATTTTATTGTTTGGTCTCTCTCTCTCTCTCTCTCTCTCTCTCTCTCTCTCTCTCTCTATATATATATATATATATATATATATATATATATATATATATATATATATATATATATTGCCAGAGACCAAACAGAAATAGGTATCTTCAACCATTTGCATAACCACTAAATACAAAATACATCACCCTTAAGACTAGTCTCCCCTTGATCCATAATTTCATTTGCAAAAACTCTCATTCAATGAAAGTATGTGCTTATGTATTGTATTTGATACAAATCATATAATGTATCTAGATGTAATTGGTTTGCATATGAGTGTCTTGCTTCTATATCCCCATTATTTAAAGAATCTATAAAATAGTCAATGATCCTAGTTCATATCATTCTTAATGTGTAACGAAAATGCAATAAGAATTGAAATGCATAAAAAATGCAATCACCAATAACATAATTGAACGATACAATTCTTTTTTTTTTTGAAATTTTTAAAGCATCATCAATAGTTACAAGTGCTTGCATTTTTTTCATCAATATGTATCCATGTCAATGATTTTCTTTGAACAACCCAATGTAATGTCATTTATTATTATTATTATTATTATTATTATTATTATTATTATTATTATTATTATTATTATTATTATTATTATTATTATTATTGGCCTACAAGAAAGAACATGCTAAACCATCAAGATATGAAATGTCAAGTTCAAAACAACATCAACTTTCTAGTAGTCTTGTTTGCCATAGGAAAAAGAATCTATCTGACAAGATATTTACATTATCATTAAAAACTAGAAAATTTTGATCAATGACCATTATATTTACATTATCAATCATCAAAATAAGTGAATGTTATTATAAGATACTTACCTATTTTTTATAGAATTTGCTTATAGCCTCAATTATCAGCCACCATGAGAAAAGCTACATATTTAAATAATTAACGATATTATTATTACTTTTTTAAATAAGTAAAATATTTTATTCATACTTTGTTTTGTAATAAAATAAACACTAAACCAAGCAATAACACAGTAATAAAATCTAATCAAATTGATTACAACAAACACATTTAGCTATCTTCATCCCACAAATCACAACCCTTTACATTTTAAACAAAAGCTACTTTTCTCATGCCTTTTATTTATTTATTCAGATGAAAAATCAATCAACTATCCATAAAATATTGTAAAAAGAAAATAAATCATACAAACAATTTTTTTATTTAATATAACTAGCATTATTTTTCCTATTTCAATCATATGGAAACAAAATATAAATCTAAGTATACCATTTGACACATGAATTGATAAATGCATTAGATGTGCAAATCAACAAGCGTCATTGCATTATATATGTGTGTGTGTGTGTGTGTGTGTGTGTGTGTGTGTGTGTGTGTGTGTGTGTGTGTGTGTGTGTGTGTGTGTGTGTGTGTGTTCCATTAGCATAACATCTTAAAAATTGTAAAAAGAACATAAATCATATAAACAGATTTTTTAATGTAATCAACATTATTTTCTCTACCTATTCATATGAAAATAAACTATAAGTTTAGGTATACCATTTGACATGTGAATTGATAAATGAATCATATATTCAACAAGCGTCATCGTACTATGTTTTATTTAAAAAAATACATATTATTATAAGTAGTTTGTGTGAATAATATATAACTTATTATACTCTAAAATGTATATTGTATACTATGTTCCATTACCATAATAATTTAAGAAAACTAATATAATTTTTGATAGATCAAAGGATAATGGGGCCTTACCTGAGATTTATAAAAAACTAAATAAAATAAAAATCAAGGGAGAATCGAAAAAATCATGATGTTGATCCACATGGAAATCTAAAAAAAGCAACCAAAGAAAAATACAATAGGCACACACACCTAGAATACATAAACCCAAATGTCGAAAGGAGCAAGATTGCCAAAAACTTAGCAAAAAAAGGTGACACATCTAGAAAAAATGTTTGACTCTGGTCTTCTTACACAACACACCTATAAAATCATCATATGCCATAGAGTGAAAAAAATAGCGTAACTGTGAGAGGGTATCATTGATTGCATGCATCGTTGCATGACTTTGGTGACATCCTACTTGGGAAGTCTGTCGGATGCACCAACAAAGATATTATGACTAGATTCGATCTTTGCCTCAATATTAAGCCCTAAATAAAACTTGATAAGTGTTAAATCTATCTCCACTAGTCTAGCAAATTCAAAATGACCCAGCAAGAGGTCTAAGGAAGGGATGGAACCTAGCCAAGAGTCCAAAGAAAATGTTGGGGGAATAACCATGGATTAAGAAACAAAGTACAGATGAAGAGTCTCTAACATAAGAGCATAACATTCCTCAAGATCACAGAACCACAAAGTAGAATTAATCCCAAACATTACTCACCAGAGAAGAGGAAATGCAGGCCCAAAACTGCTTGAAAGCTATCCAACCACCCTGATAACCCACTGAGGAACCCCAACCAAACCAACACTAGCACCACCTTTAAAATTGAAATAGGATCTCAAACTACATGCAAAAGATTGTTGATGAGATTGATAAAGAAGAAAGCTAAAAAATGTGATGCAAATAGGCATCTAAAACATGATCATGAAATGCCATTTCCTATTTTTTAGCAACTACGAAGACAATCAGTGAGAGAAAAGTGTGGTAAAAAACTGAATATCTATTTCAGAATGAAAGAAACTACATAGAGGAGAGCACATATCATGAAGTGATGGCATGTGAAAATAGAATGATTAAGTCCAATCACCTAAATAATATGTGATGAAAAAATACACATCAAATCAAGCACCTAATTAAGCACCCCAAACCCATATCAAGCCATAATTATGATTCAATCTAAAAAATGTGCGAAAAAAAAATCACATGACACATTAATAAAATCAAAGGCTTTCAAACCTAGCCAACATGTGATCACCATGACTCAAATTTAGCCAAGAGAAGCCACCCAAGCACAAAATATTTATTATAATTCTATCATTAATAAATACTATATTTAATAATACAAAATCTAATCTAAATAAATATACATTACACAATATTACCGGTAGTATGTTGAAGCATCACCACTATTTTTTTTTATTAATAAAAATTGAAAAAGCAAACAAACCAATTCTTGAATAAATAAATATAAACATAAAATATGAAAAAATCAACCTAAATTAAGAAATATTTATGTATAATTAAACATCTAATAATTTTAATCTCATAATCTAGACTCAACTAATATGCAGATGCATATACTATTTTTGTTATAATCACCTCACAGGAAAAGGTTAATGAGCAAATGCTACACCAAAAACATATGTTAAACTCATTGTACAACACCTAAAAATAAGTATTACATACATTTTCAACTCAAACCCTAGTTCCACAAAAACCTTCATAAACATTGTAAATTGAAAACAACCCAAAAGTGACACTGCTTTTGTTATATAAAGCTACAACCAAAACAAAATAAAAAATAAAAAATGATGCATTATTAATTATCAACCACCCTCCTCGTATTTGGATTTAACACTGATACAATGCTATTTTAAATTATCTTAACTTTCTTAGCTAATACAAATGTTTTTGATTAATTGTTTAACAGTAACTACATGTGCGAGAAATTATTATTGTAAATTATATTTCTAAATGCTTTTTCCCTTGCTATACAAAAATCTATATTTTTTAATATATAAATTATGCATTTCCTAATATTAACGATCACATCAAACTATTGTATCCAATGAGAAGTCATTAAATCAATTTAGTTTCTATTTGTAATAAATTAATAAATATTATTAATTAATAACATGGACATCAATTTTTTATAACTACACTCTTAGTGCTCATATATGTAATGAATTGATTTGTGCTAGTATAATTTGTATGCAACTATTTGAACAGATTTTGACTACAAACTATGCAGTGCAGTGTAAATTGCTTGCCATGTATTCCTACAAAATTTGTGCTACTAACCACACGGTGTAGTTTCACTACCACGTATGCCCATTGATTTCCAACCACTAATCACATGTTGTAGTTCAATTCAAGCCACCACTCATTTCACATCCAATTGTCGATAGTTGGAGTAGACATGTGGATACCAATGGGACCGGTGTCTTTATTACATCTAGTTTTTGGGGAGAAGAACATGTCACATTTAATTTTGTAAATAGTTCCAATTTTATTGGATAGTGCAAATATTTTTTCTTTTATTAATCTAAAATACAATAATTTCTTCAAAAAATTAGTCATATCACTCTATTTTAACCAATAAAAATATAATAAACTATTTTATTTTATATTTATTAAATTATAAATATTTCAAATTTAATATTAAAATGAAAGAATACTCAAATTATTAAGTTGAACAGATTATAATAGATACCTATTCCATTCCGTAGGTACTAATAAAACAAAAACTCAATCTTTTAATCGTATAATAATTATCTTTTATAATTAAATATAAAATATGTATTTTTTAAAAAGGATAAATTAAACATTAAATGACAAAACATAAAATGACAAATTAGTCTCCTGGAATTCATTAATTAGGGAACAGAAAATTTAAATTCGCTAGGGAAAGAAAGTTTAAAGTTAATTAATTTGGGATCAAGATTCCAGCGAAGATATTAGCCAAAAAAGAAACTCTAAGCAATTCTAATAATCATGGCTGAACATTTATGTGACGCCTCATAAAATTGATAGAATTACTGGTTCGCCGTCTGGTTATGGCTGGAAACGGCATCTCAAAGAAAAAAACGGATTTGCAGATAGGTCACCACAACTCTAACAGAGCTATGCTTTAACAAATTTTGCAATATTTGCCATTAGAATATTATACTCATTCATTGCTTACGGTTATGTTTATTTAGATAATAACGATTAAACCGAGGTGGAGATTTCATAACTAATTCATATAATCACACCAACAGATAAACAGAATATTGTATACCCATTTTTATTTGCTAACAGGACTAGCATAGAATACATAATAATAAGTGAAATGCTAGCCTACTCGAAGGTAGTATTGAATTTGATATTACCATCCAAGCCTCGTGCAGATTGAAGCGTAATGATGGCATACCCACGAGCGTATCTAAATTGTCCCGTCCCTCCAACTACAGAAACCTCTCTTCCAGAGGTCTTGATGAAGGGATCTGTCCCCTGCATTTCCAGCGTACTGCCAATATAAAGCCGGTTATGAAACACAACAGAGAACAGCATGTGGATAGAACTGCCCTTCACATCTGAATTGGCATACAATCCTTTGGCCCTTCCCACAATTTGGGAGGAGAGCGATGGTTTTTCAGTGAGAAGGTCGTCTATAACTAGCACCGTTCCGAAGCCTAACAGATTTGAAAATCTTCCATTTACTCCTGCAACGACTATGGCTGTAGCCTTGGGTTTGCTCACAATGTTGTGCATGTAAAACACAATATTCTTCTCTTTTCCATGATCATCCCACAAACTAGACGCCATTGCAAGGAAGAGGAAGAGGAAGTTGAAGACCAGGAATAACATTACTGAAGCCACTGCAAATTATAGAGCGAACTTGGTGATGTAGTAGTAGTACTAATACAAGGACGGATTCATACTTATATAGTATATCAACATAATGTATTTGGCCATAACACTTAATGTGATCGTCACTTCACCTCAATGGAACGAATTGGTCCAACCCTTAAATTCAACGAAGCTGTGATCTACGGTACACCGCATTTTGAGAAGTCATACAAATGTTTTGTCTCTGTTTCAGTTTATGTTATCTATGTATTATATAGATATGTCTTTGCCCTATGTGGAGTTTGTTTTGTATTATACAGATTGTTTTTTTTTTTTCTTGATATAAAAATTATATAATAGATTTGACTTCTGTGTTATGGTTATTCCCCGGCTGGAATTACAGATTTATCCAAGCCACTCTTCCTTTATTCGACTTTACATCAACATGATGCATTTGGCCTTGTCACTGTCCCTTGCAAAGTTTAAAAAATTCAGTCATTGAGAATGGATGAAAGAGTTTAGATAAATGCTGAAATTTTAGTTGTTGATCTAAATATAAGTGTTTTTGTTATAAGTTATAAGGTTACATTCTTTTAAATATAAAAATAAAATACATTCAACGGAAAAGGCCCTTGTGATTATTCAAAGTTAATTGAATTTTATTCTAATGGATTTTAAATTATATTACATATCTCATTCATTATTTTTTTGGATAATTACGGGGTTGTATTAATGGGCCTTTAACCCCAGAAACCAAGTAGCAACAGATATAATCAATTAGGAACATCCAAAACCTGAAAATAAAACAAACACAATAGGCTAAACCCAGCCTGCTCAAGAAGACCCAACAATCAGCGACCGACAACCAGCTAGAACCAAAAAACTAGAGACAAAAAATAGCAACCGAAAAACTTTAAACTTTACCCAAAGCAACTTTTCCCTCCGAATCCAATATATAAAGGATTTCCATTTCATTTTTGCCTCCCCTTTGATCCTCCACCGTCACCTCAAAAGTGTTCTCCTCTTTGACAGCCATGCTCGAACCCACACCTCCTCTAGTCGAAAGCCCCAAAAGACACACAATGCCCAGGAGGAGGTTTTCAAACATTTCTTCCCATGGCTTGTTACACCAGGGTGGTGCTACAACTTCCTTTCGTAGAACCCATTTCACCAATTTTTTAACAACCACCACTTTGTTCATAGCATGCCGACGTTCACACAACTTCTCTATTTCTAAAATTTGGCTCTTAAGGTGCACTAGAACGAGCAAAGGGATAAATTGACCTTCCTTCGACCTAGGCTCTGCTAGCTTTCATTTCAGTTGTTCCACGAAATCAACCAACACCATGAAGCGCATTTCCAACACCCAAAACACTGACCACGGGACAACACCAAAGCCATCCCTACCTGAAAAGGGAAGACTGGGCAAAGGAGAAAGGTCACAAAGCAAAATATTTTTAATCAACCCCACCCAAGCTTCCATATGCATGCAAAAAATCATCCCCTACACCACCACTTCTACATCTGAGATCAACGCCATAAGATTTGAAGCAAACACTACCACAATTTGCAAATTCACATGAAAACCGACACTTTGCACCATAAACTCAAGCCCAAGGACCTTTTAAATGGCCTCCAAGAAATCTTTCAATGGGAGCCAAAAGATGTGTGATACACGGGCTCTCAAAAATTTTCCCTCAAAAATCATTTCACGCACCTTACTCCTCCCAAAGAGACATGGAGTTGCCATGGCAATCTCAATAACATCCTCCATGCTATCGACTATTAGCAACCATGCCTTAATTGCCACTTGGGAGCCAAAAACATGGAACAAAACACAAACCATAGCCTGTTCAAAGCCCACAGAGAGAAATGATGGAAAAATGTGAAGCCTCGAGACCTCCACTTGCCACATGCAGTCTCCAATGATACCGCACCATCCCTTAAACCTTCATGAATGCCCACCCATGGGAAGCTAAGTCCCCTCACGTGAAGGGACATCATCCAATCATAAAATGATTAGCTCGCAAGGATGCTGCCACCGCCAAACACCTGCTTACCCACGAGCCCAAATTTATCAAGCGAGAGTAATTTTGTATTACGAACCCACCAAAATAGGCACCTTTGCCCAAAATCAATAAGAGCAATATTAGGAAAATCCTCCCACGTTTCTCTAACATTATTCATCCTACTCAAATCCTCTTGATCAATACCGTAATTTTCCAAGAAATCTACGGTCGAGTTCACCTCGTAGAAATAATGTCTGCACTCCCATTCTGAGAAAAGCTCAAGATTTTCCCAAGTGTTTGTCAAAATGTTCTCAAGATGCCACGCTTTTGCCTCTTTCCTTTTCAGCGCTGAGATCATGATCTGGGAATCTCCTTCTATAATCAACTTTGGGATTCCACATTGGATAGCCATTTCTATATCCAAAGCCAACGCTTGCGCTTTAGCTTCATTATATGTACAATCTTGAAGTTTCTTGACATAGCTCATATTAGAGAACCAAAACAATTCCTTATAACATAACCTGCTCCCGAAGCTCCAAGATTACCCCAAAAAGCACCATTAAAGTTCAGCTTAAACCATCTACAAAGTGAAGGGCTCCAATTTAACTTATTTTTTTGATCTTTCTTACCAATTACGATTGACCTATTAATGGGGAGAACATATCTCATTCATTATTAACTACATTAAATTTAGATATTAAATTTCATTTAATTGAACATGATTAAAAGACTTTTAACAATTAGAATTTATGTTTCATTGGCATCCATTATTAACCAAAATAATTAGACATATTAAATGAAATTTTTACTATACTTTATTATATTTATTATAATATATATAAATATAACATAAATAATCTAATTAATTTTAATTAATTATTATAATAAATATTTAAATATAATATTAATATTTATTGTGTTAATTTTAAATTAATCAGTAACATATATATACATATACATATACATATATATATACATATACATATATATATATATATATATATATGAATTTGAATCTAAATATATGCACTTAAAAGTGTCAACAACATTTTATTCTAGTGATCAAAACTTAAAAAAATTTATTTTCTTATTATAATCTTTATATTATGATATATGTATACCTGAAAATAGACTTTGTTAATATAGGAGAGTTTTAACTACACACATAATGTTTGAAACCTTAATGAAAATAACATGATCTTAGGGTTAGTAAAACTCAAACCCAAACTAAATATAGGACTGGAGGACAATTATAATAAAAAGTATCCACAAAAATTAAATTGTATTAAATTAAATATATTCTTAAAAAAATTCTATGTAATGTTTAATGAGAAGATACTAGATTTATATAATGATAAGTATTTTAATAATTATTTGATATTTTTTAAATATTTAAAAGTATTTAATACATTTTTTATGAATAATTGATAGATTGTTTGTGTATCTTCAATATTAATTTAACAAAAAAAAAATTGTGTTTATAAAAAATATTTTTAAATTAAAATTTTATTGGTAAAAATATCAACATCAAATAGATAATAGAAAAATATAAACAAAAGGATGGCTGCACCTTAACTAGAAGAGACCAATATTAAGATTAAAAAGTTTAAAACTCAAACTTAGTCTAAATATGAGAACCCAAAATAACTTTGATATAAATCATGAAAAAAAATTAATTTAAATTAAATTAGATACATTCATAAGTATAAAACCCTATGTCATGTTTCATGAGATGATATTAGTTTTATATAATAATAAATGCTTTAATAATTGTTTGATTTTTAAAAAAATATTTGAGAGTGCTTGACAATTCTTTGTGAAGATTGATAGATGGTTAGTGTATCTCAATATTAAATGAAAGAAAGTATTGTTTTTTTAATATTAAATATGGGTAAAAGATGGTTTTACAAGAGATCTCCCAACCAAAAGTCTAAAAAAAATATGATTTGATTTTAGAGCCTTGTATTAAGGGTTAGTAAAACTCAAACTCAGTTTAAATATCAAGGACCTAGGGGTAACTATAATATAAATCATGTAAACAATTAAATTGTATTAAATTAAATATATTCATAAATATAAAAATCTTATGTCATGTTTTATGAGAAGATACTAATTTTATAAAATGATAAATATTTTAAAAATTATTTAATCTCTTTTAAATATTTAAGAATACTTAATACATTTTTTATGGATTGTTGACAGATAGTTTATGTATCCTGAATATTAAATGAATAAAAATGCTTATGTATTTATAAAAATATATTTTTAAATTGAGATTTTATTGGTAAAAAAATAGACGTCAAATAATTAATAGAAAAAAGATGAACAAAGGGGATGGCTACATCTTGACTAGACAAAGACCAATACAAAGATTCAAAAGTTTTGAGATACTTCAAACAAGTCTCAGGTGTATTAGATACTTCTAGCACAAAGATTGAGAAGCATGAAAGAGAAAGAAGGAGAAAGAAGAAAAGTGAGGAATAAGCGATGAAACTCTAAAAATATATTAATAACATTTAATTTGAATCGATAATAAATAATAAGTATAATAAAAATACATAAATTAATGATTAATAAATACTTTTAGATCTTTTAAATTTATTAATAAATATAAACATCTTTAATAAATATATTATAAAAAATTTCAGGCTTAAATACATAACTATTTAATAATATATATAACTAATTTTTCAATCAAAAGTCTACTTCACTAATATTAATATTTGGTTAGAAATTAAATGTAATTTTTTTTTTATGAATCACGTTTCACATGATGATCTTGAGTTAAGAGGTATCCATTCTGCCAAAGTCTATTTCATTAATATTTATATTTTGTTAGAAATTAAGTGTAAATCTTATAGACTTTCAAGAAATAAACAACTATGACTTTTAAAAGTAGGCAGATCTATTTTACAAATATAAAAGTAGATATATATATATATATATATATATATATATATATATATATATATATATATATATATATATATATATATATATATATATATAAGAAATAAATAATTTTGAGATTTAGAAATTTTGAAAATAGACATTTATTTTTAAAAATATAAATATAATTTAATTTATAAATGTATAAAAGAAGATAACTTTGACTTTTATCAATACATACCATATTTATTTTATTAAGTACTAAAAATAATATTTATTTTTTATTATATTAATTTCTTGTTTTTTAACCCCAAAAAGAAAAAAAAATACTATTTTTTTAATCTTTGATTTGACGATGATTACAATATGTAATCTAAAATGTAGATCTAAAAAAAAATTATATACAATTTAATCTAGAAAATATTATATTTACGTCATAAATCATGAAAATATTATCTTTAAAAAAATATGACATATAAAAACCTTATATTAATTATTTGACTATTTAAATAGATGTCATAATGAGCTTGGAATGATGTTACCAATATGAGGAATGAATATAAAACTCAACGTGATAAGGGACGAACTGGTCCAGCCGTAACATCCGATGAAGCCTGTGAAAGCCTACGCTATTCGATGGGATTGATTATTTAAAGAAATGAAATCGATAGTGCATAACGTGTGATGGTCAATGTTGATAGTATATAAATATAATGCATTGAGCTAAAACTCAACGAAGCAGTGAAAAAAATAAGTTAATACTTTGAAAGTCTTTTGTTTCGGTTCGAGTTCGCTTTGATTTTGCTCTATCTGGAGTTTGTTCTGTATCATACAGATTTTATTTTCTTGAAAACAAATCTATATAATAGATTTGACTTGGTGTTATGGTTATTCCCTAGCCCAAGCAAGCGATGTAGTTACATATTTATCGAATTCAGTGTTGTTTTATTGAATTACTGTTGAGGGATCCATGATCACGACATACAAGGGATAGAGGATATATCATCACCCTCAAGGTGCCATGAACCCATCATTTTGCAAACACCCTATGTATCATCACATATCATTTTCACAAGCCTCGATGCTTCCATTTGATTGAGCCCAATGTTTCCATTTGAAGGAGCCTAGTGTTTCCATTTGATCAAACCCATGTTTCCATTTGAAGGAGCCCAATGTTTCCATTTAATCGAGTTCAAGACATTCCATTGTGAATGAAGGAGGAAGTGTTTGAGCAAGGAGGCGTAAAAGGATAACAGGGTAGTTTTTTTCCTGGATTTCCATGTCTTGTGAAATGTCATTTTGTAAAAGACACATGAATTGTTTGATAGGATGCCTCATTAAGAATTCCGGTTATTTGAATGATGGTTAGCTATCGCTCAAGTCATATTGCATGCATCAATTTACAACATCCCCTCCCACCATGTGTATATAAAGGGGGCCAATAGAGTATGCAACTTCATGTAACATTTTATCCCCATTTATATAGAGGGGAGTGGATGGGGTCAAGGATATGGATAAAGAATCCCCTTAATCTTTATATAGACTTGGTGAAATTTCTTCAAAATATCATAATAGATAAAATAGGGGAGAGTGATGATAGAAAACAAAATATAGAAAACTTTGAGTTTCTAATGATGAATTGCACAGAATAATTGAGTTTTCTTTATATGATTTTATAGCTTTATACCTTGGAAATGCTTTGAGCCTTCTCGTCTATTCTAATTTAATTGTACTTTCACAATTAATTGACTAGTAGACATGAATGTTTAGAAAAACTGCTTACAAAATAGATGAAAGTTTATACTTTTTGGGATCCATTAATGGAATACAAATATAGCACTGTGTATTCATCATTCATGGTGATAACAACTTATAGTGATAATGGGTCACAAATTTTGATTCCTTGGTGTGTCACAATTTATGGTATCCTACATGACTTTCTCTCTTTTATACTTTATTTTTCAAGAGAAACTTTAATTTTTTAAGAATATTAATGTCCATATATCACTCAAACATACATGTCTAAGTGATTGTAAAGTTCCATGTAATAGATAATCAAGTTTAAATGAAATTTTGGTCATCAAAATCATATATGTATTTTCATCAAAATAAAAATTTCCCAAGATATAAAATTTGGAAACTTGGAATCTCTAATCAATACTGTTTCATTCTTTAGTCAGGCCGTGTTGGCCCCCATTACACCACAATTAGAATTCTCGGTGCTAATGGGTTCCCCCTTCTGGCTCAATGTCTATCCTTTTTTTGCTTACAAGGTCAACATTGTTATATTGAAATTGGTTCCTTGGGCTATCATCTTACATACATCAATTTACAACATCAAGAATATGGATAAAGAAGTCCCTTAATCTCTATATAGACTTGATGAAATTTTCCTAAAATATCATTATATATATATATATATATATATATATATATATATATATATATATATATAATGCTCCTTAGTCTCAACCTCTTTGAGGAAAAAGATGACATATATGTCTCCCCAAGGGATATGGTGGTATTCACTCTTCATATAACTAGTTGAAACCAACTCTCAACTACTAAAGGGCTTCCCATGATGGTAATAATATTTAGGTTAAATATTGACATCCTCCATGAGATCTATTTTAAAAATAACATCATAATAGATATTTCATTTGAGAAACTGTTAGGGACAAATCCATGTAAATTGAATGTGTAGTTTGGAAATATATTATTTGGGAATTTTATTGAGCACATCCATCAAGGAAAGAAGGTGAGGAATTTTAAGGAAAGAAGGTGAGGAAGGAAAATTTAGAGATCTTTTAAATAAAGGAGGAAATTCAATTTATATTCCTATAGATGAATGAAGAAAACTATTCTCGTTATACCAACATTGTTGGCATCTAATGAGGCCCAAGGATGCATTCCTCATTAAAGAACTAAAACTCCAAGTGTATAAGTATTTATTATGATTTGGGGTCCATTCACATAAATATATAAACATTGAGAGATAAAAAGTGAGATTAAATATCCATTCAAGATGCAGGGAATGGGAAAAATACTAAGCCTAAATACATATTTATGGAACTATATCATTTTAATGTATCATATGTTAAAGCATCATACTTTAAACCACTGAGCCAAAATTTAATGTTGATTTTGTTTTCAAAACATCAAAATTGTGGGTTTTAGAGGCTAAAAAAACATGGAAATTCACATCAAAACTTTTAAATAGAAATTTTCATATAAAATTTGATATTTATGTTTTGACGTACACCTAGAATTTTTTTTAATATATAAATACACATAAATTTTGATTGTATTGATTTATTTGTAAGGGAATATCTCCACATGTTGTCATTCATTTCAACTTATGTGTGTTTAAATAAATTACAACATGGCTTAGTTGATGATGAAATTTTGACATAAGGCAAAAAATATGAAAAAGAAAAAAATATATTTGAATAACAATCATTGCATTAGGTTTTTTTTTTAAAAATCTATATTTTTATATAAGTGTTCGTTCACATTCATTAATTTTCTCAACCATATTGGTTACTTGTTAGTTTGAATGAGTGCATACATATGTTTTTAAGTTTTGATTTTAAATAGGAAAGAAAAGAAGTTTAGTCATAGGTTGTCATAGACAACTAAAAATGTTCCTAGACATTTATTACTCATTATATTACATATTTCTATGGTCCCAATTTATTTTATGTTTGCTAGTATAAATCAGGTATTATTGTCACATTTTGTAAGTGTCATTATGCCCCGCATTCTTCAATAAACTCATGATATCATGGTCATGTGGTTGTATTTATAAAACTAAACACTTCACATTTGTGACATACTATAAATGTAAAGTGTATGTTTTTTTTTCTTTGTCACACTTCCCAAAAGTGTCTAGTTCAAAGTTTGGATGAGGTCCTCTATTTGCCACAAATTTTGAGGGTTCTCAATATCTTGAAACAAACCCCTAATTTCCTTGATTAGACTTTTAGACTTTTACAAGTGTCTCCAAATCTCTCTATATTCAAGATTCATTTATAAAGCTTTCTTTTATCTTTATTTCTCTAGTCTAAAAAATGAATCAATTTCGACTTACTATTTCACATTTTTTTAGGTCTAGTTAAATGTGTGTGGGTATTTGTATTGCAATTCAATTGAAATCCGCTCATCTCTAATACATTTTGGTGAACTCATGCTCTCTTACTCCTACTCTAGGACTATATATTGTTTCATTTTTTGATAGATCTGATTTTTCATTCGGTTAGGATGTATCCGTTATTTTGGTGCCATATATATACATACATGTGTGTGTGTGTGTGTGTGTGTGTGTGTGTGTGTGTGTGTGTCTATTTAAATTTGTTTGGGTATTTGTATTGTAATTCAATTGAAATCCATTAATCTCTAATACATTTTGGTGAACTCATGCTCTCTTAATCCTACTCTAGGACTATATATTGTTTCATTTTTTAATAGATCTGATTTTTCATTCGGTTAAGATGAATCCATTATTTTGGTGCCATATAAACCACCTATAACTTATTGTTTAATGGAATATATTGAGCATCTATGAAAATTTTAGATAAAGTAATCAATTTCTAGAACATTCATTGTATGACTAAAAGTAATTCTAATAACAAATTTCAAATTAATGGTTTTCTTGCATGATAAAAACAAGAGTACATTTTAAAGTTTGATGATACTTAATTTATCAGATTGGTTAGTCCTAACTTCTTTAGGTTGGGAAGTCTACTTAAAAAGATCATCCACTTTTTGAACAAGGAATAGTGGGATCTAGTTTTCAGATTTCACATTATCACATCTTATACCCATCCATATTGACAACATTTTTAAAAAAAATACAATAGAAATAAATCATCTACCATCATTATCAATCTGAACTCACTGATCCATGTTCTCCTTGAGTATTTTTATCCAAATGCCACTAAAATTATTGTGACAATTTATCCTTTCCATGGCTTGTCTCATTTTGCATTGCCTTAATGATATGAAAATATTCCTTTTTATAACCTATTTGAATGGGTGTTTCCTTATTCTAAAATATTTGTTCATTCTTATCAAATACCTATGAATGGATTTACATAGGTGTCCAATCATTACTTTCATGGGTTCCAAATCTTAGAGTTATGTTTATTCTAAGGCAAGTTTAGATTTTCATATATTTGTTTTTTCACAAATAACCCTTTTATATTAGAATTTGGAAATCTAAAACAAGATTGTGATATGATGGAATGGTTTATTTGGAAGATGTGAATGGGTATCCTACCATAACTTACTTTGGTTTGTTGGATTTTGACATTCTAAAGGAAATATCTAATCTCTTGGTTTGAAAGCGATATAAATGAAATAACATTTAAATCTAAGAAATCATAATATTGCATATTCAAATCTCCTCAAAAATTGACACATGTTGTAGCATCACATCCTTCTTAGAGATAGTTATCTTTCATGTATACTACATGTGGATTCAATAAAGATATGTTTACATTGTATTTTATTCATATTAGTTTTATGATTTGATTCATTTTTTGTATAACATATTAATTTTCCATAATTTAATGTGTTATCCACCAAATTCCCAATTAGAATGCAGATCATAGAGGGATCACTTGATATTATAATATGTAAGAATAATCTAATTCAATTTCCTCACTTAACATCCATGTCAATGATCCCCCACACCTAAAAACAAAATTGATAATGTGCATGTGCCCTTGTCATATAAATAATGTACAAGGCAGGGTAGCATTCCCTCTATGATAGGAATCATAAAAAAGAAGTACAAGGAGAATTGATGGTGGATTATGTAGGGTGGGGGATGTCATCCAAAAAATAAATCACCTTCGACACATGTACTTGTAATAATAAACATGCTTGACATAGTGAATGTTTGAAAAAGACTAAAAATTGAGGTAATCAAACTTGTGGACCTAAAATTCCCCTATAAAGGTGCCATGTTTTTTAGTAACCACTTACCAAAGGTAAATGAAAAATATTCCATGTCATGATTAGCCTCACTTATAGATGGTGTCTTAAGGCCATGCAACCAAATAAGTTGAAGATATCATGAACACATAATGTTGTATTTAAAAAATCATAATAAATGCACAAAATTAAAAAAACCCATGTTATGAATGAGAGGTTGCATATAAGGATCCAAGTTTATTGAGTATATAGCCTATTTAAAAAGATTAAAGGAATTTAACTTTGAATAATAAAGATATATCTCCAAACCTGCAGAAAAACCATCCCCTTGAGATTGTTAATACATAAAGCAGCCCTAAAGAAACTCTCAAATATGAAGGGGTTTGGTAAGAAACTCCAAAATTTAATCAATTTGTCCTTTCCTTTGACACACCATTTTATTGAGGGGTATAAATTATAGTGTAATGGAAACTAATTCTTTTAATGTTTTATGTAGATCATAGATAATGTTCAATGTTGTAAACTGTAAACCATAATCCAAACTGACTTGTATGTAAATTATTATGTGTTGGAAACTATTATTCAAATGTTGAATGTTCCATATTTATGATGGAATATCTACAAGGAAATGATTTCTTGAAATATATTTTTTCTGAGGTGGATAAAATTGTATGCAATTTTATCTATTACCACTGATAATGAATTCTTTTATTTCTATTATTATTTGTTGATAGTAATAGATTGTTATATCAAACTTTTTAGAGGAAATAAATCGACATCGAATCATCATTGCATGCATGCTCCAAGTTTAGATGTTCTCATCAAGTTGTCAGAGTTTCAAACAGAGTTTGAGATGGTACATCCACAAGTAGGGGTGGGATTTCCACTGGGTCAATACAACCATTATGTGGCTACCTATATCATATAATGTAATGTTGAATGACGTTCAATTATTTTTGAATACGAATGTAGGTGAGGGGTCAAAACATGGATTTATAATGATGCTCCATCTATTGGCTATGTCATATTTAATATTATTTTTACATTTATATAATACTCAATATTTTCAAATTTTGCATCCACTTTTTGATTGGTTATGTTGTGTTTTATATTTTACCAAGAGGGGTTGGAGTAGAGCCAAGGTGATGAGGGTGTTAATGACCCCCATAATGAGTTTGTTTTCATGTATCTATGAGAACAATTGGTTGTACTTAATCTTTGTCCCTTCATCATGTTCATTAATTCCTCTTTTTGTTTTCTTATAATAGTCACTATTATACCACTTTACATTGACCTTGTGATTTTATATATTATTTTTTTGTTTTTTAGTGTGAAGGGGTAGAGTAGAGACCTGATGATAAGGATGTGAACAACCCCAACAATGAATTTATCCCCAAAAATGTGGGAATTAATTATACTTATTATTATTTCCTTTGTCATACTCTTAGATATTTCTTGTTCCGTATAAATTTGCATTGATATATATGTTTACCATTACAATAGGACAAGATGGATTCAGACAAGCTTGACAAGGATGTTGATGAGTATGTTGATGATGACAATGATAGTGACTAGCTTCTAGATGCCTCACAATCTGATCTAGGGGAGGAACTAAAACTTGTAAGAACATTTTCTTATTTTTAAGGACTTTTTAAAAAAAAATTATTTAATCATTTTTATTTTATTTTGATAACATCATGCTTTTTTATTGAATAACAGTTTTAGAGTGAACATAAGATTTTAGATATGGGTATCACAAAGTGGGATTTGATATATTACTTTTTCACCCATGTAACACATTTTGTGATGATGGTGGATGACCATTTTGGTCCTATACAAACTAAATGCTCACCATCTTAAGATTCATGGTAAACAACACATTCTAAGGAGGCCCTTAGGTCATGTTAGTTTTGGAAAAATTAAGATGAGGGAAAGGGAATACACTAAAATAAAAATAGAATGCATGTCAATAGACAAAATTCTATATAAATAGAACATCATTAAGAGGGATAGGATGGAAAGGTCATCGCTAGTGAGGGAGAATGTCTCCCAATTATGTAATCTCAGTGAGATAACCTTAAAGGTTATCAATGAGAAGATGATTGAAAATGATTCAAGTGAAAACATGGAATGGAGAAAGCAAGTGTGCATGAGGTAGAGAAATTATTATCTATAAATGGAACAATAGAGACAAAGGATGGATTAAGGGAAAGGTGCAGGAAATAGTGGGCATCAAGTTAGATTTAATGTGTTGAATGGTTTGCATGTAGGAAAAGTTAAGTTAATTTTATATTTCTGATTAATAAATTTTATATTTTTGTAGAAATCACCATAAAAAATTTAGAGAGATGACCTTTAGACCCATTCTAGTGATGACAATGGAATTACTTTGAGGGAGTGTCTTTCATAGAAAGGGAAAAAGGTTTGTGAGGGAACCTAAAAAAAATGGTAATGATGAGATGCCTCATGTAAGTAAACTCAATGACTAAGTCCAAAAAAAGTTTTATTATAGTTCTATTTTACATTTATGTTCATCTAATATTCATTATTGGTCCTTTATAGAGGAATTCCATAGAGGAAACACAAGACCCTAAGGTCTTTTTTTTATCGAGTGATGAAAGAAATGATGAGGATAATATGAGCATTTGTGCCCCTAACATAGAATTTGATTCTTCAATCACACATAATTATTATTTTAATCATTGTGCAAATGTATGGTTATATGCCTTAGGTTGTATGGTTGTGAAAGACACCATAGTATCTGTTGAGTGAGGCCAGACTTGTGATGGTGTGCTTACCTCAGATAAATTTTGTATTTTCAATTTTTGGAGGGTTATGTGTGAAGATCCATATCTACTACTCTTTTTTAGGACTAAGGAGGACACACTAAAAAACAATATACACTCAAATGTAATTTACAATGTTAGTGATATCAGTATTGATATATCCACTAACAATGTGCAACAATCATCAAAGGTTTACATGATGGACATAATTTTACATTCTCTTTGGTTTCATTGAACCCTACTATTTTATATTTTGATTGTGTTGTATCTTTTAATTTGATTTAGGATTTGGATTAAGATGAGGTGATGTCCTCCAAATCATTATGAGCCACACCCTCCCTCTCCATCCTATTGAGAATGTTGGAGGTACTAATTTATGGTATTCTATATTATTTTTTTCCTATTTCTAAATATTTTGGATATTGTAGAACTTGTGTATTATGGTTTATTATCACACATCTTAAGTGAAGTTCAATATTATTAATGGTATTTCAAACCCTTGTTAAGATCTTTTTGATTTAGAGTAAGATTGGCAATGTTTTATTTTGTTTTAATCAATGTAATTATGGTTATACTAGATTGTGGATCTTATATATTTTAAAAGGATACTTTTTGGTGATATGGTATTAGTGACCAATATGGCATGCCTACTGACTTAAATTAGAAAATAAAGTAACTCATGAAACATGCACTATGATAGAATTAGTCTATGTATTGAAATTATTTTATGGTGATACTAAAATATCTTTGAATCTTGACACATATTATGGTGATAGTGTTTCATTACTCTATGGTTTTCTTGCCTACTTTGGCTTCATGTCTTTCTAGGTAGAAACATAGCCTAGAAAGGTTATTAGTAGTGGATCATTTATTGTTTGTATTTTATGGTGATACTAAAATATATTTTAATATTGACACATATTATAGTGATAGTGTTTCATTACTCTATGGTTTTCTTGCCTACTTTGGCTTCATGTCTTTCTAGGTAGAAATATAGCCTAGAAAGGTTATTAGTAGTGTGTTAGGAACCCATGGAAGCACAATTGATTACCAAGCAACTAACATGCAGAATTATACCAGAAGTACCAAGTAACTAGAATTCAGAAACAACATAGAATATGAGAGACAATACCCAATTGTATTAATACTCTTCCAGAAGGAAATACAACAAAGAAGATTGACATAGTTCTTCCTTACACACCTCTAGGGCTCCCACACCTCTAGGGCATAAATAATAAATATCTTCAAGAGCTCACTCTCTCTTATGGTCCCAACACACAACTCAAACACAGATTTGGTGTTCACCTCCAACCAGTCAGTATCCACGACTGCCAGTACACAAGTGCTCCACGCACTCCAAGTACTCAACGTACTCCAACTAGATCTCCCCTAAACTTGCAACAACCTGCAACTCAAATGATCTTACTTATGGAAGGATATACCTTGCCTTCCTCTATGCTCTCTGATGTGTTATTGTCACCTTTGATCCTACTGCCACCTACAGATCTCCTTTGACCTCACACACACACATGTTACCATGTAGTTCTCTCTACACCCTAAAGAACCATTGTCCTTGCCTCACCAAGTCCTTATGATTCTCCAAACCAGTACCCTGGTGGATCTTCTCCCTGATCTAGCACACCTGCAGACCAACTTGATCATACACACTCGGCACCCCTGTGGAACTAGGAGGAACACCCTTGCTCTCTTCACACACAAAAGGAGCTAACTTTGCTCAACTCAACTAGCACAAATTACAATACAGCCCATGAGTCTATTATATAGATCTCATGCAAACAATAATTAGACACCTAATTACAATAATTAGATCCACAGCTTCAAGTCTATAATTGGCCTTTGACATGCAAACAACCAGTTCGTTAACTAACTATCTGTGAACTGGCAGTTTTGGAACCGCACAGGGGATTGACATCGGTCCCTGTCTGCCTGGAGGTGACTTACGTTGGTCGATCCCTGACCGATGTCAATTGATCTTCTCACTCTATATGACTGACATCGGCTGATCAGACCGACATCAGTTTCTCTGCAACTTAGCAACCTCCTCCATGTCTGCATCAGTGAAGCTTTTAGCTCCACAACCTAACAATCTCCCACTTGGAGATAAATAGATGCATTATACCTATACCTATACACCATCTAATTTGTTTCCTAGCTTGTATCCCTCTTCAAGCTCAACCTTGAAGACCAACCACCACACATCCTGTGGTGCAACACCTGTCATCCAAGTAACCTGCCACATCCAAAGTACTTAACCCTGCATAGCATGAATCCCTGCTGCTGGTCCCTCTCAGATACCTGAGAACCCACTGAACTTCCCTCCAGTGCTTCCTTCCCAGATTGACTACAAACTTTTTGACAGTACCCACTGCTTGGGCAAACTCAGGTCTATACCAAACCTCATGTGATTTCAAACACTGAATTGTCTAGCCCTTGGTGTGCTCCAGTTCTGCATCCTGCATATTGAACCTCACCAACACCTAATTCACATCAGCTCCCACTGGAGACAAAATCAACCTGTGATCTTCCATGTCTCTCATGCCAAAGAATTTTGCTGCTCCAAATTCCTCATGACATGCCACTAAACTAACCTTACCCTTATCTCAACAAAACCCTATATGTCTAAACCTATAACTAGTATACCATCCACATACAGTAACAGGATAATGTTGCAATCATCATCCACCTAGTAAGACAAACACAATGGTTACACTGACATTGACTAAAGCCCTGCTTTGTCATCCACCTATCAAACCCTGTACCACTATCCTGTAGCTTCCTCAAGACCATATGACCTGGCCTTCCATCTCATGTATCCATTCTCTCTATTCTTTAACTAAGGTATCCATTCGTCTCAGTGCTTTCATACTGACTGGCAACCCTACTAAATCTCCCGTTTGGTTCTGCAACCTATTCATGCCATGCTCCCACTATTTCCTGGATCCTTCCTACTCTGCAGTAAGCAACAAGTATAAAGAAGAGGAACAATGAATTTGAGGCTTAATTACCATTTCATCCCTCCATATGGGCGTTTGAGACTCCTTGACAGCTTGTTGTCTGCCCAAAATCTGTTTTAGTGACCGTCCTCAGTCACCACACAGTTTGCATCCGATCGACGTCGGTTCCATGCGACTGTCCAGGTCACTAACACCAGTTATCTTGCCAACGTCAGTCTCCACCTGCCTGACACCACTAACTTCTCTGGTCTACACATGAGCGATGTCGGTACCTGTCTATTCGACGTCAGTTCCCCTTGACAAACATCGGTACCTGTATATACCTGTGAGTGATGACTTTTTACCCTCGAGCTCCTTTGAATCAATCCCATGTCCAAACTACCCTGCTCAAAGTATCCAGCCCCATCCACTGGTCTCTGTCTGTCATCTCCTCCAAGAACACAAAGGCTTTCCAGTTCTTAAGTTTATCAAATACATCAGTCTTCCTTTTCCTGCAATAAACACAATCCTTTCTTGTAGCAGCCCACTGCTCATATAAATATCAGTCTATGCTCTTCGAAGCTAAACTCTTACCATTTGTCTTAAGAACATCCATTCCCTTCTCACTTATGTGACCAAGCCTACAAAGCCACACCTGTGCAACAGAAGTGGAATCAGTAATACAAGCAAGTAGATAAAGAGTACCTGCTTTCTTACCACATGCTAATTCAAGTGCATCCTTGGTAACATTCCAAGAATCCACTGTGAGAGTTACTATGCATCTCTCATCACCCAACTTTTCTGAAGCAATTAGCTGCATCTCCAAGACTGGGACCTGCATGACCTCCTTCAACACCCATGTGTTGGTTGTCTGCAATTTCAGCTGCACTTCCCCTTTGCCAAAACTTTGACAAGGCTCACCAACCCCTCTATTTGGGGCTACATGGAAATAGGCAACAAAATCTATAAACCAAGATTCTACTTTATCCAAGAAACATCCTAGAGCATCCTGTGAAACAACACCTGCAACATCTGCTTCTTCAATTTTTTCATGCTGATCTGCTACCAACCAACAATCTTTCTTTACCTGCTCTTTCTTTCCATAATACCGTAATTGACCATTCATGCCTTTGAATTCCTCCATTCTTAGCTTACTTTCTTCTGTTGTTGCTATACTCCCACTCAATCAGAAACCCCTGAGAGTGACCTGTAATCAAACACAAAACCTACTCCCTGTAACCTTAGCTCTGATACCAACTGTTAAGAACCCATGAAAGCACAATTGATTACCAAGAAACTAACATGTAGAATTATACCAAAATTAACAAGTAACTAGAATTCAGAAACAACACAAAATATGAGAGACAATACCCAATTGTATTAATACTCTTTCAGAAGGAAATACAACAAAGAAGATTGCCACAGTTCTTCTTCCTTACACACCTCTAGGGCATAAACAGTAAATCTCTTCAAGATCTCACTCTCTCTTATGGTCCCAACACACAACTCAAACACAGAGTTGGTGTTCACCTCCAACCAATCAGTATCCACTACTACCAGTACACAAGTGTTCCACGCACTCCAAGTACTCAACGTACTCCAAGTAGATCTCCCCTAAACTTGCAACAACCTACAACTCAAATGATCTTACTTATGGAAGGATCTACCTTGCCTTCCTCTATGCTCTCTGATGTGTTGTTGTCACCTTTGATCCTGCTGCCACCTGCAGATCTCCTTTGACCTCACACACACACCTGTTACCATGTAGATCTCTCTACACCCTGAAGAACCCTTGTCCTTGCCTCACCAAGTCCTTATGATTCTCCAAACCAGTACCCTGGTGGATCTTCTCCCTGATCTAGCACACCTGTAGACCAACTTGATCATACACACTTGGCACCCCTGTGGAACTAGGAGGAACACCCTTGCTCTCTTCACACACAGAATGAGCTTACTTTGCTCAACTCAACTAGCACAAATTACAATACATCCCATGAGTCTATTATATATATCTCATGCAAACAATAATTAGATAGCTAATTACAATAATTAAATCTGTAGCTTCATGTCTATAATTGGCCTTTAACATGCAAACAACCGATTCATTAACTAACTGTCTGTGAACTGGCAGTTCTAAAACCGCACAGGTGACCGATGTCAGTCCCTATCTGCCTGGAGGTGACTGACGCCGGTTGATCCCTGATCGACATCGATTGCTCTTCTCACTGTATATGACTGACGTTGGCTGATCAGACTGATGTCGATTTCTCTACAACTCAGCAACCTCCTCCATGTCTGCATCAATGAAGCTTTTAGCTCCACAACCTAACATAGTGGATCATATATTGTGTGGTGTCTTTGATAATCATGATTATTGAATGTATTAAACACCATTACATATAAAATGATAGAGTGGTTTGGGGTTTAGGAAATGAAATAAATAATGATGTTGAGTTTAGACAATATATTTTCCTTGGTTACACCATGATGCTCCATTTTTATCTCAGACTCAGGTGAAGTGTCCTTGTATTATCAAGCTTCTTTCAGGTTATGTAGTTGTTAAATAACATTGTTTTAATTAGACTCATCCTTTACCTAAGTATCATAAACTTCTCAAGGCATGCCAAGTTATCTAGGTAACACTTAAATGTTCTTTCTGATAATTTTTTTTTCAAGGTCAATAATGTTTGTTGATACAGTACTAAGTCTATTAAAAGACTAGGACTAATCAGATAGCTCTTGTGAATCATGATTTCATATGTTAATGGGGTTTTAATATTTATATGTATGTAGATACTAAATGGATGGATATGGTTATAACTATATGACAATGTTTAAGGATTGATATTTTGTTTTTAAGCTTTTTATGTGATGGGAACTGATTTGCCATAGTCAAGGACTATTAATTTTTATAATATATTGCATGGTAGTATATGCTACATCTTTCTTCCTCTTATATAATGTTTTCATTAGTGTTATAAGCCAATTATGGTACTTGTAAATGAGTTAACCAATTTACATACCATTTCATTCCTCATTTTTAGTAAGACAAACCAATCTATACAAATATGGGACTGATGATTTAGGCCTCAATGTGTTTGGAATGTATGCTTTTGATAGGTATGAGTAGTTGATTATACTATTGATACTTTATAGGCTTAAAATTATACACTTAGTTGGCCTAGTATAACTAGATAAGATAGGGGACTATATTGGTTCAAATTTGGAAAGAAAACAAGAGCACAAACCTTGTTATTTTTTATGTTGATGTGGTATTGTTTTAGATTAAGGTAAAAGCAGGTTTTGAAGGGGCCCCGAAACCCTTTGACAGATCAAGAAAGATAAAACATTACAATTTTCCATGAAAGGCATTCCTGAAACCTACTAAAAAATAGTAACTAAACCAAGTTTTACAGGGACCTAAAACCACCAATATAAACTAGTAAAAGTGCCCTAGGTTTTACAAGGACCTGAAACCTAAACCAAGCTCTACGACCTAAAACAAATACCCGAGTTTTACAAGGACCTGTAACCTTAAAAAAATTCCACACAATAATAGATCTCACATTATAGTGCCGTGTATTCATGAGGAAGGGTTTGAGGGATCCACACAGACGTGAGCCCCCAGTCCCCAACCCCAACCAAACATTCAAAGAAACAAACCCCAGAACCGATCACCACTAGCGTCCAATCCGTCCACCCGATCATCTACCCATTCACTTTCTCTGCTAAACTCAGAGGATTCACCGCCATGGCAATCAGAACTTTTTCAAAGCCGTCTGGAATCACTTCTACATGAGCCACGACCCGTCAGACAAAAGGTGAGGGTGACTAACCAGATCTGGTCTCCAACCCTAAAATGCAGCATCCTCAACCTTGGACCTAGGGTTTTAGTGGAATAGAGCCCCTCCCGATCTATGATCATCATATCAACTGCCACCATGGGGAGCCTTACAAGGTACTCCCCGCAACCAAACCCTCACCACACGCACTGGTCAAATATCCCAATGGCCAAATCCTCTCTGCGCATTGGTTTTTTATATTCCTTACAAAGGGAAACAAAGTTTCCCCCATCTGTTCACTATTTTCTTCGCATACCAAATCTAGATGGTAGTCTAACTTAGGCTAAAAATCTAGCCCAGGTTCCATCCACAATACAAAAATCCAAAGCAAAATAAAGTACCACACAATAATGGATTCTCATTTCTGCGCCACGCTCAAGCACCATGGATCCCTTTGCATCTGGGATCTGGATGCCAAAGTTCGTAGCCGTGAAGGTTAGGGTTTCAGCACAGCCACATCCACGGTCGTGCTCCCTCTTCCCTCATCCCTCTGCGGCCATGTTGATGTGGTATTGTTTGTACCTCTTCTAGGTGGAATACTTGAGTAATAATTACTATGCCCTTCAACTAGGTAGATGATACATAAAAGTCACATTTACCATAATCTTCTTGTTCTTCTTATTTTTTGTAAGAAACTAGACATATTACTAAATAATTCTTCCATTTTCTTAATCAAATATGACTTGTATCAGAGCTCATCAATTCTTAGCAAACTTTAAGGAGAAGAGGAGTGGTTATGTAATATAATAAAATTAAATTTGTATCAAGAGTTTTTTTTAAAGAGACGTGCCATGATATAGTTACACTTACTTTTGTGTCCAATAGTGGAAATTAAAGGAATGTCTATTTTATGTTTATTTATTATTTTTTACAAATTATGTAATGAACACTAAATACATTATAAATCCCAGAGAACACAAATAATTCACTTGTTTGGCTAAATACATTAGACAACCCAATTATAAGAGGTAACATATTGTTTGGCTAACTATGAATGTTGTATTTTAAATATCCTAATTCACATAGATAATTTCTATAAATGGCATATCCTAATTCATGTAGTTTGCATATGTTATAAAATTTTATGTTGTCTTTTGGTTATGTAGTTTGCATTTTTATTGAATGTCCTAACTCATTTATCCATGTACTTTTGCAAGGATCCCTATAAATGAATATAATCATGAATATGTTGAAATGATGGACAATGTGGAAGAAATTATTGTGAGGATGATATGCGAGGGTGTTATGTCAATGGAAGATCATCTTGGTTTTAAGCTCTCACTAATATTACTAAAAAGTTCTCTCACTAGGGAAAACTACTTTTTATCTGGCATTCTTCAAAGTGCAAGGATAACCATTCAAAATTTGGAAAGTGAAATACACAAGAATAACAAATTCTTGGAGAATTTGATCATGGAGAGAGACAAGTTACATCGTACAAATCTCACCCTTAAGGATGACAAGATAGAACTTTTAAACAGTGTGTTAATATTGATACTACTAATGCATACACAAAATCACTTTGTGACTACAGGGGAGAGATATTCAAGTTCATGTAAATAAATTACAATGAAATGATTTCCATATATGAACAAAAAATACAACATTTGAGGGTAGAGTGTGATATCACGTGTGGGAAAGTCCATCAGATGAGTCAAAGTACCAATGGAATTCTAGAGATAACAAATGGGAATTAGTTATGTACATTTAAGTTTGTGATTGATATGATATGTATACTTATAACTTTAGTTGAAAATTTATCAAATCTAAATAAAAATAAAAATAAAGGCTATCAAATATGTTATGTATTCTTATGGATTATACATTGTGAACATTTTTGGAATGCATTGTTCCCTATTCCTAGGATCTACATAAAAATAAAACGATCTTGTCCATCTCTATAATTTAAATTCTTGTAGTTTAAATTATGTAAATCTATGTATTTGTTGCTTAGTAGATTTTTATTTTATAAAAGACATCCACTTTAATTTTATTTATTTGTTTCTTTATATAAGTACATCATGGTGTTAACAATGTATCTATAAAATTAGGAAAAATAATGGACTGTGCAAAATAATTCAATCACCACAAGGTTCATTTACAAACAAATAAGTGTCATGGTATGGTATACCTAGACAATTGATAAGACACAAACACAACTAATTTGTTAATGAGACTTTTCCACACTTCACGAATGAGTTTAAAATATATCACTTGTTGTCAAGCCCATACTTCCCATGAGAATGTGGTTAGGTTGAGGTCACAAACACTGAGTATTGGTCTCAATCATTTAAAAGTTATGTGGAATTTAATGAAAAGACTTAAAATAATGAATTCCTATAGTTTTTTATTCTCATTATCTATGACTATTGTGCATCACACATTATATGAATACAAGTGAAGTGTTAGATCTATTTCTAAGCCTTTCCTTATGTATTTCAGCATTGTTTATTTCTTGTACTACTATTGCTTGGTGTACTATAACATATTACATTTTTTCACTACCAATATTACTTTGACTATTGTATAAATTGGTGTATTGATGTTGAATAGAGTAATGATGGTTGAAATGCATAAAGGATTATTTCTATGGTCCTAAGAAATGTTATAGTTAGTCTTGACTGAAATTAATTAAAATGATTTTGAATACAAGGTGTTATCTTATAATTTGTTGTCATAAATGAAAATTATCTCTTAAAAATATTGATTTATTTCATTGAATGGAAATCCAAATCAAGATACTTATATTCATTATTTTTTTATAAGTTCAAACTTTCATGGGGGTAAGTGCACAAAGTTGAGGGACAAAAAGTGGCCTACCTATGGACATGATTTTCCTAAAATTTTAGAAATATAAACTTCTATAGATAATTCAAGATATCTACACTCCAAATTTGAAGATGGTGTAAGAACATGAAATGTAGCATTTTGAGTCTAGTTTCCAAAACATGATTTTTTTTTTAAATGGTTAAGTATAACTAGGTCAAACATCTAAAATTTGAAGAGGAACTCCTTTTTATATAGAAAATATAGTAGATAAATAGTCATGTGGTGAATCATTTTTTAAGAAGCATTTAATATTATTTGAAATCCTTTAGGGAAAATATATATAATATATTCTAGTTTGTGATCTATATTTTTTTTAATTTTTTGAAAGAATACTTTTTTTATGATTTTTTCAAGTAAATAGATCCTAAAAACTAACCAAAAAAATGGATAGCCATCTGTGTGGCATGCCTAACTACCTAAAAAAAATGAAAATAATTTTTTTAATGTGTGTATAATTAGGCCTAATTTGTTACCATATAACTTATTTTTCACTTGGATCAATGAAAGAAAAATTAAATAAACATGTATAGGCATGTATGTTTATGGCATGTAGTGGCCTAAAAATGGTATAATTAGAAATCAACATAGTTTGAAACCTTAAATTAGTCCCAAAATTATAAAAATCATATTTTTGGAAAGAGGAGAGCGTGATAGTTATGATGGTATTAAGTTTTTGAATTTTCATTTTGAAATTCTTAGTGTATTTGGCAATCAAAGTTAAATTTATTTATTTTTATCATAACTCTCAAAACTAAGTTATACATTGATAGTCCAAGCCTTTGGCTAAAAAATCCAAGCCATTCCAAAGCCAAAAGGCATGGGAATTGACTTAAAATTCAAATAACATGATCACATTAATGTTCAATGTGATCACATTAATAGATAACATGATCACATTATTATAAAAATAATAACGCAATTGTGTTACTATTATTTTGCACATTAAAGCAATGAACACGTAGATGGAGTGAATGTTGGTTAATAGGTAATGTGATCACATTATTAATAATGCAATCATATTGTTCATAATTTTATCACATTATTGACAATGTGATTGGCATCTGGTTATTTTGCACATAAAATCATGCGGGAGTTGCACATGAAGATAACTTTGGCCAAAAGCTTATATTTATTACTTTTTTATACTTACTAAAATAAATTTAAAGTATAATTTTACATTTATATTATTAAATTTACTTTTTTATACTTTAAATTTATTTTAGTAAATATAATGAATTAGGATCATTCAGCATCTAATAGATTTGGTCTCACAACTGCATGCCTTACGAAGTGGAAAATAGTTTTTTAAAATCCAATCTAGTCAGTACTTAACATTTTCAATGTAAACTTATACTTTAAAATTATTTTAGTAAATATAATAAATTAGGTTCACTCAACATCTGATATATTTGGTCTCATAGCTACACATCTTATGACATGGAAAATAGTTTTTCAAAATCCAATCTAGTTAGTACTTAGGCATTTTCAAGGTATAGGTATTAAACTTAGGGATTTTAGTACATAACTTTTTCAATTAATATCCATTTTTGGTAAACATATAGTAATTTTTAAGGATTTTATTCCTTTTAAATTTATTCTTGACATTTTTATGAGTCTTAGGTTTCTCATCATTAAAGTTTGAAAACTACTCAATTTAAACTTGATCTAAATTGGTGTGACTGGGGTAGTGTAGGTCATATTGATGACCTGCACACATCAAATGACCACTTTGAGTTAATTTCACTTTTTCATCATCCCTCCTTCATCCTTAATCACTTATTACTCATCCCTCATTACCCCTAATCACTCTCTCATCATTCCTTATTATCCCTAATCACTCTTTCATTGACCCTCACTATCCCTAGTCATCTCTAATCACTCCCTTATCATCCATAATCACTCCTCCATTGATCCTTACTATCCCTCATCATCCCTAATCACTCTCTCCTCATCCTTCATCATCCTAAATCACTATTTTCTCATCTATCATCATCCATAATCACTTTTTCATCCCTATTTACTCCCTCATCATCTCTCCTCATCCCTAATCACTCCCTCATTAACCTTCATTGTCTCTCACCATCTCTAATCACTGAAGATTATCATCCCTAATCACTCATTTATTTATTATCACCATCCCTCATCATCCCTAATCACTCCCTCCTCATCCCTCATACTACCTAATCAATCTTTCTTCATACCTCATCATCACTAATCACTCCCTCATTGACCCTCACCATCCTTGATCACTCCATCATTGACCCTCACCATCTCTAATCACTCCCTCATCATCTGATGTAAGTATATAATTTAAAGATATCTTTAATTCCATATTGTTTAATCCATTATAATATAAATTAACTCATTTTTAGGACTTGTGTTTTCAATACCCATTTATGATAGTCAATTTTATTACTGAATGAATTGGATGATCTTCCAAATATATAGTCAAGTAACATAAATACTAACAAAAAAATAAATCCTTAATTTTAGTTCATCGAATTGTCTTTATTTTATAACTAACTAGATGAAACTTTATTTGGTTCCACCTTTGGTAGTTTGGTTCAAAATATAAAAATAAAACATAAATCTCTTGTATAATTTTCTAATTCTAAGAAGATTTGAATCAGATGCAAAGTTATTTAGTATTTCCCATTCCTATATGACTTGAATCTTGGTCAGGTTCACACATGCACTCCTTATATGTGTAATGTGTCCCAAATATTTTATCTCTTACATGAAAAATGAACATTTATTCATGTTATCATAAAAATATGTTTTTTTAAAATGTGAAACACTAGTTAAGCATGGTGTAGATGTTCATCCCATGTTTTCTAGAGATTACGATGTCATCAAGGTACATTTAAAAAATGACATAGGTAAAGGGCCTAAGGATGTCATTCAACATCTTGAAATGATTGAATTCATTACATGATTTAACCTAAAAGGCATAACCAACTAGTCAATCAATCCTTCCTTTGTTTTTAAGACTATATTTCAAATGTCTAGAGATTTAACGTGAATATGATGATACCCAAACTTAAGATAAATTTTGGAAAAGACTTCTACCCCATGGATATGGTATAAAAATTCTTTGATATTTAAATGAGGATAATATTTTTTTTCACTTTATTGAAAGTCGGGTAAACTTTTTAACGTGATTGGTGCCGCTGGCTAGACACGACTAATACCGGTACCACGGGGCCGGTGGGGGACTTGAACACTAATGGGCAGAGCCACAATAAAGTACCCAACCAATAGACTACACCCCTCGACCCTAAATGAGGATAATATTTATTCACTTTAATCTTGTTAATATTTTTTTAATTGATTCACAACTTTGGCACAAACACAATTGGGCTTCTATAAGGCAATGATTTGGGCATGTTGTGTCCATTATATATGATTTCATTGATCTACCACTTGATCTATTAATTTTATATAAATTATATGTTATGTAAAGAGTTTTGAGGTAGAGATAGTTAACAGATCAAATCAATAGTATTGTTTAGTGTATGGTATGTAGGAACTTATTTAGGTGACTAAAAGATATCCTTGTATTCATCTAGTTTATGGTTCAATTATTTTATTTTTGTTATTGTTAGATAAACCACAATATGATATGGTGAATAAATATGTTATTAAATTTAATTATTACCATCAAGAGTATACTTCTTATGAGAATTGACAAGATTATTGCACTTCTTGGCACTAATGACTGAAAAATTATGAACTACTACAATATATGGTATTTCAGATCATGACAATCTATCATAATATTTAAATTATTTAATTCATAGACTACATGTCAATGGTAAATATATGGCCGACCACATGTAAAACATCACACACCTCTAATGGTGAGATGTCACAAAGGATTGCATCTTTAAAAAGTTTGATTTTGCACACCAAGTGACACTACTAGGTGATCCATTTCTCAAGGCCTATACTATACCATACATTAGTGTATGGTTATGGATGATGTATAAATTTAAAGTTAATTTTTTAAAAATAAGCTTTAGGATAATTTAAATTATTTTTACTTCTATTGTAAATGATGAAGTGTATTGGCTCACCATTGATCTAAATTTGTTAATGAAATAATATTTTTAATTCATATAATATTTTGTTGGGGGAAGTAGATATATTTTTAGTACCAATCATATCATTGGGTTCATAATATATTATATACTTACCTTTATATAGTGTTATATAACTTATACCCAATTATTGAGATGTGCAAGTAGAGAGCTCATAGTGTGACACTCTTCATTAGATTGAATATTGAATTTATGAATTAAGCACTACTTTCCAATCTTGGACTGCTTGTTCTAATCATTTGAAAATTATTTTCCACTCTCTGGTATGATGACTCAATTAATAGACATAAAAATAGAAGGCCTTCATTTTAATTATTTAGATCATAAAATTTCCTCATATGGAAATAAATTGATTGGTTTTAGGAAATCACATAGCTTGGTGATCCTCAGGTATTTACTACCCATTTTTGGTGCTATAGTGGTTTTACTTGCTTCTCTTTTTTTGGTAGATTTTTAATTGTGAATTACATCATTTATAATAGGTCCATACTTTTTCATAGGTGTTAAATATTTATGTTTCAAATTTCCCCCCACATCATTTTGATCACTCTGTCTTATTTTATGTTATCACTCAACTCTCCACTTATAGATCCTAACATTGTTAAACCCCAAAAAAATACCACCATCAAGGTATTGGATGGAGTGATTAAGGATGAGGAGGGATGAGGAGGAATTGGGTAGAGATGATGAGGGGGTCAATATGGATGATGAGGGATGGTGAGGATTAATGAGGGAGTGTTTAAGGGTAATGAGGGATGAGGAATTAGTGATTATAGATGATGAGGTATGATTAAATAGTGATTAGGGATGATGAGGGATGGTTAGGGTCAATGAGGGAGTGATTAGTAATAATGAGGGAGTGATTATAAAAGATGAGGAATGGTGAGGGTAAATAAGGGAGTGATTATGGATGATGAGGGATGAGGAGAGAGTGATTTGGGATGATGAAGCGATGATTAGGGATGGTGAGAGCCAATGAGGAAGTGACTAGGGATGGTGAGGGATGGTGAGAGCTAATGAGGGAGTGATAAGGGATGATGAGGGAGTTATTAAAGATGATGAGGAATGGTGAGGGTTAATGAGGGATTGATGAGGGATGATGAGGGATGAGGAATTAGTTATTAGGGATGATGAGGGATAGTGAGGGTCAATAAGGGAGTAATCAAGGATGATGAGAGACTAATTAAAGATGACTAGGGATAGTGACGGTTAATGAGAGAGTGATTAAGGATAATTTAGAATGATGAGAGAGTTATTAGGGGTGATAAGGCATGAGTAGGAAGTGACCAAGGATGAGGGAGGGATAATGAACAAGTGAAATTAACTCGACGTGGTCATTTAATGTGTGCAGATCATCAATGTGACCTATGCTACCCCAATCACACCACTTTACATCAATTAAAAAGTGAGTGGTTTTTAAACTTCAATTTTTACAAACCTAAGACTCTTATACATGCCAAGAATCAATATAAAAGGTACAAAAACATAAAAAATGACTATATATTTACCAAAAATAGACATCAATTGCAAAAATTATGTCTTGAAATCCCTAAGTTTAATACTTAGACCCTGAAAATGCCTAAGTACTGACTAGATTGGATTTTGAAAAACTATTTTCCACATCATAAGGCATACATTTGTGAGACCAATTCTATCAGATGTTAAGTGACCCTAATTTATTATATTCACTAAACTAAATTTAAAGTATAAGTTTACATTTATATTTTTACAATATAAATGTAAACTTATAGTTAACATTTAGAGTAGTAAATATAAGCTTTTGGCCAAAGGTGCCTTCATGTGCAACTCCCACAAGCTTTTATGTGCAAAATAACCGGAATGCAATTACATTATTAATAATACGATCGTGTTACTTGTTAACCAACATTCACTCCATCTACATGTTCATTTATTTAATTTAAAAAATAAGAATAACATGATCACATTATTATTTTTACAATAATGCGATCAAGTTATCTATTGACATGATCACATTATCTATTAATGTGATCACATTATGGATATTTAATTATTGAGTCATAGTTTAAATAACATGATCACATTAATTAAATAATGAAATAGTGTTAATTAAATAATGTGATCACGTTATCTAGAATATACATAGAATTGTCCCCTAATTTTGTTCACTTACCCTAATATCAATAAGTTCTATTGAGAATCCTGTTGGGGTATATACCCATGGGGATATATCTTGCCAAATCCACATGGGTCTATACCATGACTAGGGGTAGAGTATTGGTTTGTGCATGGTAATTTGTATGAAAACCTCTTGTTATGCTCTTAATTTTTTAGATTGAGTTCGATGGTTGCATGATTTTATTATGCCATGGGGATTGTATAGTTATGGCTATAATGGTTTATGGATTGTGTTATTTGGGAATCATTTTAATTTTTTCATATTTTTATATTGAAAATTATGATATATAATCTGTATGTATTTTTACTATATGCTGATGATGTGGTGAAATTTCCTCTAATTTTGACATTGCCACTTGGTATGAAATTTTCTACTACTAGTTGGTAACTATTGATGTACATCTCATTATTGGATGTTCTTCTTGTGTATTAATCGCAACAAGTATATTTTTCATTTGATTCACGTTACATATATGATGATACATTGGTTATAGCTTATAACAACATATGATATTTCTTTGCATAGCTTCTCATGTTAATATTGTCATCATATTGGCATAGGATCCCACTTATAGTAAAAATAATAATATTTAGGTATCACTTGTTGAGTTGTATTTACTTATTATATAATTAAGATTTGGAACTAGTTGATGAGATGTGAAATTTTAACTCTAGGAATTAATAATTTGGGTTGATTAACGTATTATGTATCCATAACATGTTTATATGGCTTTAATGCATAATGTTTGCCTATTATAGGTGGTACTTTTTGATCTTACAATGATTATGGGTTGTATGGTTTGGTATTTAAGGGAGAAAATATATATGGTAAAATGTAATTGATTATGTGAGGAAATGTTAAAGTTGTATCTATTATAATCTTAATAGTTAATACTTAAATTTAGATTTAATTTTGAGTAAGGATCATTGTGAGAGGTTATTCTCATGATGGAAAGTAGTACCATTAATATTAGTCTTTCTCAAATGCCTTACCTTTGGCACTACCTTTTCTTTAGTGGTGGATGGAAAGGCTTAAGAATTCTATGTTTAAGTCAAAGGTACTCAATTGTCATATGCATTTAACTATGTTTGTTTTTCCTTGGATGGTTGTGCACACTTGAGAGAAAATGAAATGATTGAAAATAATAGATTATCTATGATTAGATGAGAGTTGGAGTACTCTTGGCTATTGTAGACCATCATATGCTTGTTATATGCATTACTGATATTATCTTAAAGGAAATACTTGGGTATACATTACCATGTTTGTCTTTAGGGTTCATATAATAGTTTATTAATGATTACTCTTTTGAAAAAGGGATAGTTATAATAGTAAGTAATATTAGGCTTTTCAAATTTATTTTATGTGGAATTAAGTTAGTATAATTGTTATGCTCTTACTAGACTTATTTTAATAAGATAGAATTTAACTCTCAAAATGTTCACTAGGAATGAAAGACACATTGCCAGCTTTATGCTGACACATCTATTGCACCCATTTCAGTGTATGAAATATAATACAATTCGATCTTCCCTTTGTTTAATTAATTTCTTGATTATCTTGTCACTTGCTCAAGTGTTGTGTCTACCAATGCTAATCAAGATGGAATTTGGAATGACGAAGTCAAATTATTGATTCTATTTGTATGCATTAATATTATAGTCTAGTTTATTTTGAGAGGCTACCCTATTCTAAATGCAATACCTATATGGTTTTATAAATTGTTCCTTGTGTATTGGGCCACTAGCTTATATATATATGTTAGAACTTTCATTCATTAGTGGATGGTTCAACTATTGTATCAGTATTAACCATTGTTATTAAGACTTGAAATGGTGTATTATTGTATTGAAAAAATAATCTTACCTTCCCTACAATATTTTGTATTATACTCATATGAAACAAATCTCCTGATCACTCTTTTCAATATGTTAATTGGTAATGGAATCTCCTTGCTTTAAAAGAAGGGTGTCCTGGTTAGCTACAATTAAAGATTATATAGAATCCATGGCTATAGGTGTTTATATATGAATGATATTTTGGTTAACCTCAGGGTATTGAAAAAATGTTGTGAGTGATGATTATGTTATTCTCTATCATGTTGGTTAGCTATGAGGTGCATGGAATAATATATTTATATATATCAATGATCTTAAATTCTATGTACACTTATTGCTTAAGAAATTTCATGTAGAGGTTCATTATATATATATATATATATATATATATATATATATATATATATATATATATCATTGGCTAGGCCATGTCATTCTAGCAAGTACTCAAAATGTGTTACAACTACATTAAAATTTGGTATTATGAGAAATTTGTTATTAGGATAATATTGTACCTATTATTTTTTACATATTGATTTTGGATCAGAATCGAAGAGATGTTATTACCATTCTCTATCACTCATTATTTAATGGATGTTGATCCAATCATATTTTGTTGGGTAACTCATGCATGGATTTTTTTAGTCAATTAGAAAGTTAATAAACAAATTATTATTTGACTTGTGAATGTATGAATTCAGCCATGACCAAGTGGTTGTTAGCATGACCCTTGGGTTGGAGTTTCAAAGCTCGATGTGTTATAGAATCTTGGAAAATTAATGTTATAGATGCACTGTTGACATGTGCAATCAACATATTATGTGGTAGCTGGCTACTCATAAATATAGTCCATAGATGGCCTAATTCATGGTGTTATTAATGGCCTAATGGCTAAATTTGTCATGTTATATATTATTATACATAATTATTAAATAATTTACTTGTTTTTATTTAAATTTGAATGAACCATTTAATGCAAAGACCATAGGGTCAGGGATCTATTTATATAATCATAACCTAGTACCACTATTACTAGTGGCTCATTATAATAATTGGTATGCATTTTATATTGGGTAATAGCCCAAATGGATGAGCTTTTTCTTGAATGATGATATTTTTAAGGATGATATGATCATTTTCAGCATGTGCATTAGTACTTAGTGAACTTTAAATTTTCATGTTGGTGAAAGGAATGTGGTTATCTAATTTCCATGATAATCATTTTCCTTATGATGGATTTATTTGTGATATGGTGGCATAATCCAAGTGAAGGAATATGGTTACAATGACCCCCCTAAGATTATGTATCATGGTGCAATGATCTACTAGAGATAGAACCTAAATTGGTCTTCACTTGTGTGATCATAAGGGTTTATGTTATATAGTTTGTGATGCATCACCTTGGTAGTGGTTTAATGTTAGCTACTTGTTGATCTTCAAATATTGTAAGGCTTGAATAATAAAAAGATGGGTATGATGATATCTTGGTCTTCTTTTATGACTTGTCATACTCATTATGGTACTCTCTTATCATCGGATTTGTATGTTTATAAAATGGCATGTAAGATAATTCTCTACTTTTATAAATATATCATGTTGGTCTTAACTTTATCTTCTGGAAACCATCTATGACATTAAAAATACTCAAGGTATGGGTGAAACCTTCTAGCCCCATGAGTTTCCAAGTCATAACTGCATCGAGTAATTAGATATTTAAATTAGGCTAAGGATACTTAGATGGTTTGATGGGGAAATGAGTGCCTTACATAAGGCTAAAATTCTATTAGTGTGGACCCACACATTAAAACCCCTCGAATGGTATATCATCCTCTAGGTAACCTTTTCTATATGGCACCCTCTACAGACATTCATCCTTACATAAGTGTCTGAATGACCCAATCTATTTATGGGTTGTCTACTCATCTTATGCAGACCTATGTTGATGTGTCATGAATTGTAAAGTTGTGTAGTTGGATTTACATACAATTATGTTGCATATTTTGTTAGTAATTATTGATTTTTTAGAGGGTTATTTCATTTGGTATTAGAGCATGTGCTATGAGTATTATTGAGAATAATATTTATTTCTCTCACTCCATGGAAGTCAAGATCAATATTGATTCACTTTACAGCTGAATTAAGTTGTGCTTTTTATTGGGTTCCTACCAGTTGCTACTCCAAGTGAGGTTTAAAAATGGCAATATGCCTGAAATGTTATTATGTGATTCTTAATAATAAAGATAGAATCAGGTTTGGTGGTACTCATGTTGAGTAAATTTGAAGAATGGGTGGATTGATAAGTAGGAAGAGGTCCTAAATGGGCTTTAACAAATTGAGAAGCCATTCAAGGAATGATTAGAAAACATGAACATGGATTAAACAATCTCAAGAATGTTTTCCTTGAGATTTGCCCCAATCTGAAATAGGTTATGCAAATGGACTTGGGCTACAAGTAAGGGTGTTGATTGTGATTGACCCAAGTCTCAAGGATCTCAATAAGTTCCCACCATATACTTATATGGGTGAAAAAGTTGATGTTATAGCTAATACATGATTATGGATACACATAAGTATATCAACATATAAGGTATGATAACTGATGTGAATACAATGGTGTTATTACTTAACACTGGGATGTTGGAAGTCCAATTTTTAGAGAAGGTAATTGATCTCTACCTTGGCCTTGGTTGGGTTAACCCTAACTAATTACAATTGCATTTGAGTAAGCCTCAATTATTGACCATTGACTTGTATGGGTGAGTTAATGAGAGATAGGTGGTAAAGAATTCACTCTTAGAATTAAGGGAAATATTGTCTAGTATCTCTTGATGGGTTTTATAGACAAACCATAACTACATGATTATAAAACTATGACTTAGGAAGGACCAAGGGTTTAACTCAAACCTAGAGGGCTATATTGGGTACAAAGAACTGGTCTACTTGGGTAATTCAGTTGAGCTTGTGCTATCCACTTATTGGGGGAATATCTTGAGACTTTGAGGAGATGTGTAGCATAGATGGTGTTGATAATTGTTTCTAGTATTATAAATAAGACTATTGTAATTATTCAATAAATTGAATATCTGATTCAATTTGTTGAAAAGAGCTCAAATGCTAGAATTATAGAAATAGCATGCCACTTTAAGATGAATGGTTTCAAGTGGAATAAGAATGTCTCCATGGGTTTAAGTTACTCTTGGTTTAGAAAGGTTATCTAAAAAACATTCTGCCTTTGGGAGACGTGATAGTAACCTTGGTGAAGGTAATGTTGAGCTGCTACATGTATGCAACTATTTTTGTTCGTAGATGTGTATATATCAGTTTGGTTAACTAAATTATGCCATGATGAGATTTGAAACATAAATATCCTTGTAAGGAACTATTAGACCTCTATAGTTGCACATAAATATCAAGGATTCATCCTTACTTATTTCATTATTTTTAATAAAACTTGTTGTGGACAAGTAGAAGATTTGATATAGCTATAATTTATTAATAGTTAGGGTAAGCAATTATAAAATTTTATGTGGATTATGTGCTACTATACATGATGGTTGCTGAAATGAAAAAAAATTGAGTAATGTGTTTGATGCTTGGGGAACACTATTTTGTCCCAAGTAGTGGACTTATAAGCAAAGTCTGGGCAAGTTTTTTTGGTTGAAATTTTTGATATGGTTGGCTAATTGTAACCATTATAAACTAAAAATGAATAAGTATTATGTATTATAATACTAAGGTGATGGAAAATATATATATATATATTAGATGAATTAAGGCTTGATTTTGTTATGATAAATTTTCCTCCTTCAAGTTGAATGAAGAAGCCTATGATTTTATCATTCTAAAAGGCTAGAAGATATTAAGTGTGTGGATATGTTTTGATTCCATGATGTTTTTATTTTGATCATGGGTATGTGTTAATCTCATAAGGAGGCCATGTTGTCCTTGGTTATGTTTTACATCCATGAGGATGTTTAAGTGACATTGGGATGAGATTTGACATCCATGAGGATGTTATGATGATCATGGATATATTTTATATCTATAAGGATGTCTTTTATGATTACAAATATATTTAATGGTTGTAAGAAATTATAATTCCCATGATGATGATATGATATTAACCTAGAGCCTTGGATAAGTTCATCCTTTCTTGAGATTATGTTACATCAAAGAAAACATTGCTAGTCAACCTTTGACTCATGGAAACAAGTCACTTGGAAGGATAGTGATAGAAGCTTGTTATTGGAATCAAGAAACCATGCTTGGTGATCATGGATAGTTTTCATGGGTGAGTCATCATATGATGATGAGGTATAATAATCTTGGGAGGTCTAAGGATGTAACTTAATCCTAGAAAGCCTTGTCGATGAATAAAAATTACTTGCTTGGGTGATTAAGAAAGTTTGGGGATCTTTTATTATTAACAAGTAGCATAAGCCATCTAATCCATGAAGCACAAACATTGTTGGTAACCTCTAGAGAATCATGGATATAGATTTATAGGCTATGTTGGAACACACACCCTTCCTTGAAAGAAGGTGTTAGTGAACTTGAGATACTTGAGACTAAGGATGATGTTATATGATGGATATTTTATGTCATCTAGGATGGCATTTGGACTTTGGGTGGACTGATGAGAAATATGGACCCTTGTGCTTCACTTACCAATGTGTTTAATTGGTGTGATGTGAAAACACCTTAGCATAATCTTCAAACCCTTGGACCAACATATGTGTCATAGTATTGTGGTTCTTTCAGTGCATGTAAAAATGTTGTATGTTGTGTAAACATTATACATTATGTTGATTATATTGAATCATGTAAATTTTTAACTTTTTTATTTTGTGTGAATGTAGTTAAATTATGAACCTTCACATTTTCCCCTTGATATATATATATATATATATATATATATATATATATATATATATATATATATATATATATGATTTGATGATGTGATGTGATCATTAACCACTTTGTAATTTAATTTTTATTCTAGAATCAACCTCTATAAACTAAAAATATGTCAAGGTATAGTAAATGTATTGTTTAGTGTGATCCTACATCACTACTCTAGCATTAAACTTTGATGCAAGTATGAGGTTTAGGGTGAAGAAAACACTATATCCATGATGATTAGACTAGGTACAGGCTAGGGAATGAAGTCTCACATAGGCTAAAAACCCATTTCTCCCCTTTTCACAAAGCAACCATCTGCTTCATTTGGGTTGAGCACCATGAGCACCACAAGTTGGCCATGGGAACTTCATGCATAATGGTATCCTTATGGATTGAATGTTCCTTTAATCTCTTATTGATGGTGGTTAAAAAAATAACAATGTGAAATTTATTAATGTAGCCTTATGAAGCACTAATTGGTCTTATAAATTGGACTTTTATGTAAAAATAACAAGACTAAACTTATTGAAATATAAGCACATATTGGCTTATAAAATAAATCATGATAGTAATAAGGTAATGGTTGAATTACATAAAAATAACATTCTAAGAATGAATGTTCTTATTTAAGGCATGTGTTGACTGGTAAGTGCAACCATGTTGTGTATAAGATATTATTTGTATATACCTAAAATTATTATTCTAAAATGAATATTTCTGATTTATTTAAGCATGGGTGGAATGCATGCTGATTTTATGCTCAGGAAGAGCAATGTAAAGTCCTAATTAGGTGGATTTTTGAATTTTATGTACTTTTTAATACTGTCAAGAAGTAAGTGAAGTAATATGGTGGGAATGTAATCCCTGTAACCATTGTGTGAGCTTACAGATGTTTGGAGAGCATGCTAAAAACTTTGGGGTTGTATGTGAATGCTTGGTATGGCTTCTTTGATGTTTAGTATGGTTGGTGTAAGATGTTATACTAACCCACAAATGATGAATGGTGAAAGAAAAGATAACATATAATGATGGATCTATATTCTTGTTAACATTCTATGATGAATGTTACCAAGAAGATACAAGCACAATGTGTGTTGTGGAAACCATAGTAGAATGGTTATTGTTGTTGATTTTCATTTTGGAATGAGTGATATAATTTATGAGTGAAACATACTTAAAGGTGGTGGAAATACCACATACCTATATGAATATTGTATTACATATCATTTTGTGGAAATGATATCAAGCTGTGTGTGTGTGTGTGTGTGTGTGTGTGTGTGTGTGTGTGTGTGTGTGTGTGTGTGTGTGTGTGTGTGTGTGTGTGTGTGTGTGTGTGTGTGTGTGTGTGTGTGTGTGTGTGTGTGTGTGTGTGTAACTTCAAATGTATGGGGCGTCAACATCTCAAATCCAAAATTTTATGCAAATCAATTTGTATTGGATTTTGGTAGCTATTGTTATGAAATGGTAGATTTTTGTGATAATATTCCCTCTTAATTAGAAGGATTGGTTAAAAGGTATTTTGATATCAAAACTTGTTTATGAATTCATGATTAATATGAAAAATTATGAATAATTTTGTTAGGCATGATCTAAAAATTGTAAATTTATGGTCTGGAGAGTATTAAAAACTCTTTTGTTGATAAATATTGAAGTATATCTAGTAATTGTAGCCTAGAATGCATGCTTTTACATGAATTAATTGATTTTATAGATGCATAGGTGGCTAGAAATCATGTATAAATTTAGTGGTATTTCATTAAAAAAAATCATTTTATTGATAAACTTTGCAAAGGCAAGGGCAAGTTTAAGCTGGAAAAACTTATTACAAAAGTGTTAATGCTTTCCTAAGTGAAATAATAGCCTTGTGAGGCACAAAATCAAAATTTATATATGTTTAAGTTTAAATATCATAGAATATTATGACTCTAAAGGTGCATGAAACACCTCATTCTGTTCACCTTGGCATTAAAAAAAGAAAAGAAAAGCTAAAAAACCACTTTTCTAGTATGGTTAGATAAAGGGCATAGTTTCCCTAAGGGAAGCATGTGGAATTCAACAAAGTAAGACTCTATATATACTCACGATATGAGTTTGATAAATCTACTTGTTATACCAAAAAGGTAAAGAATAAAGAAATAGCCCATGTCTATATAATGAGTTATGCAATTATATAGTGGGCATGACTTTTATTTTGATAATAATTGATAGACTTATCAATCTAGTTGCTTTAATTCTTGAGTTTATCTTTTGATTTCTTGTAAGGTTTAAATTTTTTGCAAAAAGAGTGATAAAGTCTCTTTTTGGTATAGCATGACTCACGGTTGTTAACTAGTTACTAGGATGGCTCCTCTTTAAGGAGGAGAGGATGTTATGACCATGTTAGTTGACATGTCTTTAGAACTGGTAAATAAAATATAGTAGTAAGACTCTTTAGTTTTCAAATAGAATTTTACTAATCCTCATAAAGGTGGATCTTATGGTTACACACACACACACACACATGAATATGCATATGTTCAATGGGTGTTCATTGTTATGCTTTAAATGTTTAAGTGGGTTATATATATATATATATATATATATATATACATACATATATATATATATATATATATATATATATATATACATATATATACATATATATATATATATATACATATATATATATATATATACATATATATATATATATATATATATGTATCTATATATATATATATATGTATATGTATCTATATATATAGATATATATATATGTGTGTGTGTATATATATATATGTATATATATATATATATGTATATATATATATATATATACATATACATATATATATATATATATATATACATATATATATATATATATACACACACACACACACACACATATATATATATATATATGCATATATATATGCACCCCAAAGGTGGGGCTTTGAGTTTTTAACTTAGGTGATGTAACCTTGAAAATTTTGCTAAGGTCCATAATATTGTATTGATTATCTATTAAAGCACTTAAGATATGGTAATGCATAGGCATATGTTAATTAAAGATGTTTTGATTGTTTTAAGTCTTAATGCATTGGCATGAGAAATAACAAACTTTTTAAATTGTTTCAAAGTTTTAGTGTTTTGGTGGTAAAAGTGGTTAATGATTAATATTGCAAACTTTGTGGAGAAGGTTTTGGACCATGAAGTGGTCATGAGCTATATTGGGGCTATGAAATTTTCATGGCATTGAACTTAGCATTGAGACAAAACATTGATTTTAGGGTTTTTTTATTAGCATTCAATGGGCTATCATTTTGGGTCGTTAACTCCACTAAAAAAATGGCAATGAGGAGGTTTGAAGCATAGGGTTTTAGGCATGTACTAGTTTTCACCATGTTGTGAGTGGGAAAAAGTGATAAGGAAGATGAACAATAATAGAGCAGAAAATGAACAAAAAAGAGGATAAAGAATAAGAGGGAGAGAAAGAGAGTCAACAATAGAAGGGAAGGATCAAGCCAGTGCAAGAGGAATAGGCATTGATGTAGTTGATGAGGTACCATTATTAAGGATTGAAACAAAAATAAAACCATGCATATATTTAAAAAGGCATGTGGATTTTCTCTTCCTAGTTTAAATTCTATTATTTAAATTTTATGTTAATATTGACCCAAGTTCTATTGAGAATCCTATTGGGGGTTATACCCATGGGGGTATATCTTGACATACCCACATGGGTCTATGCCATGGCTAGGGGTAGATTATTCATTTATTCATGGTAATTTTTATGAAAACCTCTTGTTATGCTCTTGATATTTTGGATTGAGTTGGCTGGTTGTTTGATTTTACTATGCCATAAGGATTGTATAGTTGTGGCTATAATGGTTTTTGGATTATGTTATTTGGGAATCCTTTTAATTTTTACATATTTTTATATTAAATATTATAATATATAATATGTATGTATTTTTATTATATACTAATGATGTTGTGAAATTTCCCCTAATTTTGACACTACCACTTAGTAAGAAATTTACTACTGATAGTTGATAACTCTTGATGTACATCTCACTATTACATGTTCTTCTTGGGTATTAATCATAACAAGCATATTTTGTATTTGATTCACCTTACATAAATGATGATACATTGGTTGTAGCTTTTAATAATGTATGATATTTATTTACATAAATTCTCATGTTGATATTACAGTCATATTGGCATAGGCTCCCACTTATAGTAAAAGTAGTAATATTCAGGTATTACTTGTTGAACTATATTTACTTATTGTATGATGAAGATTTGGCACTAGTTGATGAGTTTTGAAATTTTAACTCTAGGAATTAATATTTTGGGTTGATAAACCTACTATGTATCCATAACATTCTTATGTGGTTTTAATGCATAACTTTTGCCTATCAGAGGTGGTACTTGTTGATCTTGCAGCGGTTATGGGTTGTATGGTTCGGTATGTAAGGGAGAAAAGAGGAAAATTAGTGTACAACTACTTAGTTTTTGTGCTTATCTATGGTAAAATTCAATTGATTATGTGAGGAAATGTTGAAGTTGTATCTATTGTACTTTTAATAGTTAATGATTAAATTCAAATTTAATTTTAAGTAAGGATCATTGTGAGAGGTTGTTCTCACGATGACAAGTAGTACCATTGATATTAGTCTTATTCAAATGCCTTACCTTTGGCATTACCTTTTATTTAGTGGTGGCTAGAAAGGCTTAAGAATTATATGTTTAAGCAAGAGATACTTATTTTCCATATGCATTTAACTATGTTTATTTTGCCTTGGATGGTTGCACACACTTGAGAGAAAATGAATTGATTGAAAATAATAGACTAGTCATGATTAGATGTGAGTTAGAGTAATCTTGGCTATTGTATACCATCATATGCTTGTTATGTGTATTGATGATATTTTTTTATAGGCGCTATTTGGGTATACATTACCCTATTTGTCTTGATGGTTCATATAATAGTTCATTGATGATTACTCTTTTGAAAAAATGATAGTTATAACAGTAAGTAATATTAGGTTGTTCAAATTTATTTTATGTGGAATTAAGTTACTATGATTGTTAAAATCTTATTGGAATTATTTTATTAAGATAGAATTTAATTCTCAGAATGTTCACTAGGAAGGAATGACACATTTCCAACTTTATTATAACACATTTATTACACCCCTTTTAGTGTAGGGATTATAATACAGTTGGCTCTTCTCTTTGTTTAAATGATTTCCTGATTATCTTGTCACTTTCTCAAGTGCTATGTCTGACAATGCTAATCGGTATGGAATGTGGAATGATGAATTCAAACTATTGATTCTATTTGTATGTATTAATATTGCAATCTAGTTTATTCTGAGAAGTTGCCCTCTTCTAAATGCAGTACCTGTATGGTTGTATAAATTATTCCTTATGCATTGGACCATTATATATATATATATATATACACACACATATATATACACACAAACATATATATATATATACATATATATATGTATACATATATATATATATATACATATATACATACATATATACATACATATATACATATATATATACACACATATATATACATATATATATATATATATATATGTATGTATGTATGTATGTATAAATTAGTAATATATATATATATTACTAATTTATACATATATATATATATGTATATATATGTGTGTGTGTATATATGTATATATGTATGTATGTATGTATGTATGTATATGTATATATGTATGTATATATATATGTTTGTGTGTGTATATACATACATATATATACACATATATATACATACATACACATATATATATATATACATACAAACATACATATATATATATATATATATATACACATATACATACATATATATATACATACATATACATACATATATATATACATACATATACATACATACATATATACATATATATATATATATATATATATATATATATATATATATATACGTGTATATATATATACACACACATAGACATATATATATATATATATATATATATATATATATATATATATATATATATATATATATATATATACATACATATATACATATATATATACGCACACACACACACATATATATATATACATATATGTATGTATGTATAAATTAGTAATATATATATATATATATATATATATATATATATATATATATATATATATATATATATTACTAATTTATACATACATACATGTGTGTGTGTGTGTGTGTGTGTGTGTGTGTGTGTGTGTGTGTGTGTGTGTGTGTGTGTGTGTGTGTGTGTATGTATGTATATATGCATGTATGTATGTATGTATAAATTAGTAATATATATATATATATATCATTCATTAGTGGATAATTTAACTATTGTATCACTATTAACCATTGTTATTAAGACTTGGAATGGTGTATTATTATATGAAAATAATAATCTTACATTACCTACAATATTTTGTATTGTACTCATATGAAACAAATTTTTGATCATTCTTTTCAATATGTGAATTGGTAGTGGAACCTCCTTGCTTTAAAGGAAGGGTGCCCTGGTTAGTTGGAATTAAATATTATATATAATCCATGGCTGTAAGTGTTTATATATGAATGATATTTTGATTAACCTCAAGCTATTGAAAACATGTTGTTATAGATGATTATGTTGTTCTTTATCCTATTGGTTAGGATATTTTACATATATATGTATGTCATTGGCTAGGCCATGTCATTCTAGTAATTACTAAAAATGTATTACAATTGCATTAAGTTTTGGTGTTGTGGGAAATTTGTTATTATTATAAGATTATAACTATTCATTTTTTCATATTTATTTTGGATCAGACTCGAAGAGATGTTATTACCATTTTGTACCAATCCTTATTATTAATGTCAATCAATCCAATCATATTCCATTGGGTAACTCATGCATGAAATATTTTTAGTTAATTGGTAAGTTAATAAATAAATTATTAGTTGGCTTGTGAATGTATGAATTCATCCATGACCAAGTGGTTGTTATCATGACCCTTGGGTTGGAGTTTCAAATCTTGATATGCTATAAAATCTTGGAAAATTATTGTTATAGATGCATAGTTGACATGTGATGTGGTAGTTGGCTACTCATAAGTACAACCCATATTTGGCCTAATTCATCATGTTGATAATGGCCTAATGTATTAATTTGTCATGTTATAATTTATTGTACATAATGATTAAATCATTTACTTGTTTTTAATTAAAGGAGTTTAATGAACCATTTAATATAAGGACCTTGGGGTCAGGGATATGTTTATATAATCCTGGCCTAGTAGCACTATTAGTGGTGGTTCATTATAATAATTGGTATGCATTTTATATTGGGTAATAGCCCAAATGGATGATCTTTTATTTGAATGATGAGACTATTAAGAATGTTATATCATTTTCAGCATGTGTATTATTTCTTGGTGAATATTAAATGTTCATGTTGGCAAAAATAATGTGGTTATCTAATTTCCATGATAATTATTTTCCTTATGTTGAAGCTATTTTTGACATGATGGCATATGCCAAGTGAAGGAATATGTTACAATGACCCCCTAAGATTATGGATCATGGTGCAATGATCCAATGGGGATATAACCCAAGCTAGTCTTCACTGATGAAATCATAGGGGTTTATGTTCTATAGTTTGTGATGCATCACCTTGGTAGAATTTTAATGTTCGCTACTTGATAATATTCAAATATTGTAAGGATTTCATAAGTAAAAGTTGGGTATGATGATATCTTGGTCTTCTTTTATGACCTGTCATACTTATTATGGTACTCCCTTATCATTGGATTTGTATGTTTAGCAAATGACATGTAAGATAATTCTCTACTTTTCTAAATATATCATGTTGGTAATAACCTTAGATTTTGAACACCATCTATGACATTAAGGATACTTGGGGTATGGGTGAAACCTTCTAGACTCATGAGTTACCAAGTCATAACCGCATCAGGTAATTGGATATTTAAATTGGGCTGAGGATCCTTAGTTGGTCTGATAGGGAAATGAGTTCCTTCCATATAGTTCTAAGGCTATTAGTGTGGACCCACACATTAATACCCTTTGAACGGTATATCATTCTCTAGGCAACCTTTTTTCTATGTCACCCTCTATATATGTTCATCCTTACGTAAGTGTCTAAATTACCCAATCCATTTATGGGTTGTCTAGTCATCTTGTGCAGACCTATTTTGATGCATCATGCATTGTAAAGATGCATAGTGGGCTCTACATATAGTTTTATTGTGTACTCTATTAGTAATTCCTAGATTTTTTTTGGAAGTTGTTTCACAATTGAAAAAGTTATGTCATGAAATAGATAGATTCAATAATTAGACTCTGAAAACACCTAAGTATTAACCAGATTGGGTTTTCAAAAATTATTTTCCACATTTTAAGGTATGCAACTATGAGACAAACTCTACCAGATGTAGAGTGATCCTAATTTCTTATATTTACTAAAACAAATTTTAAGTACAAGTTTACATTTATATTACTTGACATTTAGTTTAGTAAAATATAAAATTCATGTCAAGATTGGCTTCTTATACATGTTTACATGCTTCTATGTGAAAAAAAATAGGAACATGATCTCATTATTATTTTTATAATAATATGATCATGTTATTTATTAACATGGTTGCATTACTAACATGTTATTACTTTTATAATAACATGATCACATTATCTATTAACATGATCACATTACTAATGTAATCACATTATCTATTAATGTGATCATGTTACTAATCCAATCACATTAATAACACAATATCATTACTAATGTGATGATGCTATTTGACTTTAAATTCAAACATCGAGCCTTTTAGCTTGATAATGTCTTGGATTCCCGGTCCAAAGGCTTGGACCTATCAATCTAATGTTGAGTCTAAGAGTTTTGATAAAAAAATCAACTTTGATCTCCAAATACACTACATATTTCAATGGTAAAATTCAAAAACTTAATACCATCACAATGATCACACTCTCCTCTTTCCAAAAATATCATTTTTATAATTTTTTGAGTGATTTAAGGTTTAAAACTATGTTGATTTCTAACTATACCTTTTTTAGGCCACTACATGCCTATACATGTTCATGTAATTTTTTTTCATTGATCCAAGTGAAAAACAAGTTATATGGTCATAAACTAGGCTTAATTCTACACACATTCAAAAAAAACTGGTTTTATTTTTTTGAGGTAGTTAGACACACCGCACAGCCAACTATCAATTTTTTGTCAGTTTTCAGGATCTATTTCCTTTAAAAATTCATTAAAAAAAAGTATTCATTGAAAAAATATAAAAAAATATAGGTCGTAAACTTTAAGATCTTATCTAAATGTTCACCAAAGGGTTTTAAACAATATTAAATGTTGCTCAAAAAATGGTGTGCCACGTGGCCATCTATCTACTCTATTTTATTAGAAGAAAACAAGAGTTAATATTTAGATTTTAGATGTTTGGCCTAGTTATACTTACCCATTTTTTTAAAAAAATAGTGTTTTAGAATCTAGATTCTAAATTATACATTTCTTGTTCTTACACCCTCTTCAAATTTTGAGTGTAGTTATCTCAATTAAAAAAATAAAAATTCAAATTTTTGAAATTTGAGGAAAATCATGTTCATGAGTAGGCCCTTTTTTGTCCCCCAAATTTGTTCACTTAACCTGATGAAGGATAGTGAGTTTATCAATGATTTATTCATAATGACATTGAGCATTTTTAATTAAAATAAGATAAATGGTGATAATCTTGAATATCACATAATCATAGGGAAGGTGTTGAGGAGCCTTCCAATCAAATTTGATCTTATAATGGTTGAATTGAGGATTTTAAGGACTTGAGACAAATGGTGGTTGATGAGCTAATTATATATTTACAAACTCATGAACAAAGGTTGAATAGTTTAGCCGCCTCTTCCCATGAATAAGTCTTTAAGACAAACATGAATTTGAGAGGTAAGGAGAGAGGACCAAAAAATAAACGTAGCAAAATAACTTACAACATTGAATAATTTATAAGACACAATCATCAATAATCACATGGAAGAGGAGGAATAATTAGCAATAACACTTCAAGAGGTGGTTCTACACAAAGATATGACAAGTCTAATGTACAATGTTATTATTACAAGAAGCATGGACACTATGCTAGTGAGTGTAGAAAGAAAGAGTGTGATTTGAATAGGCAAAGATAAAATTTATCCAAGGCACAAGAGGTTTAACCTAATAATAGTGAGAAAGGTGAGAAATTGTTCATAACATGCAACATTTTTGAGTAAATTAGTAGAGAGATATGGTATTTTAATAGTGGTTGTAGAAACCACATGAGTGGGAAAAAAGACATGTTCAATCACATTGACTAATAAATAAAATTAAAAGTGAATATGGGAAAAAATGAGAACGTCCATGTCATGGGCAAAGGCAACATCTCTATCCACACCAAGCAAGGTGACAAATGACAAACCCAAGATGTTTACTATGTGCAAGGGTTTAAACACACCATAATCAACATTGAGAAGCTTGTTCAAAAAGGATATAGGGTGAGATTTCAATATGGATAGTGTATCATCTTTGATAGAAGTGACAGTAATAGATAGATTATATTAATCAAGATGATAACCAATATAATGTTTCCCTTGAAGAGATAAAGTGAGTTCGTAACAACATTAAAAATAATGGTATTGGATGAGTCTACCCTTTGGCACCTTAGATGTGGGAATCTAATCTTTAGTAGGCTAAACCTTCTTCATAAAAATAAAATGGTGAGAGGGTTTCCCCTCATATAATAGCTAAATAAATTGTGTGAAGGCTAAATTTTGGGGAACAACATAAGAGTGCATTTAAATAGGTAAGTGATGGAGAAAAAATTACTCCTCTTGATCTGATACATTTAGACATATATGGAACTATGAATATTCCCTCCTTATCCAAGAATGTGTATTTCATGACATCCATAGATGAATTCATCTAGAAGACATGGGTGTATTTATTGAAGAATAAATTAGAGGCATTTGAAACTTTTAATCAATTCAAGGCCATGGTTGAGAATCAAACTGGCCATTACATAAAAAAATTAAAAAATACATAAGGGGATAATACATATCAAATCAATTTATGAAATTTTGTAAAGATAATGGCATAAAAAATAAATTTAAAGGAAGATATACACCATAGCCAAATGGTGTAGTGGATAGGAATAACTGAACAGTCCAAGAGATGGAAAGGAACATGCTAAAGGTGGAAGATTATATAATGAGTTTTGGGTTGAGATTGTAGCAATAGTCATATATTTTATAAATATTTTTCCAACTAAAAGTGTTAAAGATATGATCCCTCAAGAAGTATGGATCAAATATAATCCTGGTGTTGAGCACCTTAGAGTGTTTGGATGTGTGGCATATACATATGTCCCCAATTAAAGAAGGTCAAAGTGTATGATAAAGGAGAAAAGTATATTTTCATTAGGTATAGTGAGAAAGCAAAGACTTCCAGTCATATAATCCCATCACCAAAGAATTTATAATCATTTGGGATGTTCAATTCATTAAGAATGAAATGTGGGAAGATAGACAAGAAGAATAACAAGTAAAAACAAGGGCTAATGGACCATTTATTGAAATTGAAATAGTAGTAGTACAACCACCCATACATAGAGTTAGATCACTATTTCATAAAGGGTTAAATCATCAACTAGTAGTAGCCAATAAAGAGCTTAAGGAGAAGCTCACGAGTCAACTTCATCCTCATCCAACTCAAATCAAAACTTAACAAGGACAAGAAGCTTTCAAGAAGTGTATGAATAGTCACGGTATGAAGTTAATGAAGATGAAATAATGAATTTGTCTCTCTTTTTATAAGTTTATTTTATATATTTATTAAAATTGAAATAAAAATGGTACAACCACCCATACCCAGAGTTATATCCCTGTTTCATAGAGGGTTGAATCATCAAGTGGTAGTAGCTAATAATGAGGTTAAGGAGAAACTCATGAGTTAACTTCATCCTCCTCCAACTCAAATCAACACTTAGCAAGGACAAGAAGCTTGCAAGAAGTGTATGAAAAGTCAAGGTATGAAGATAATGAAGATGAAACAATGAATTTTTCTCTCTTTTTATAAGTTAATCCTATGTATTATGAGGAATTAATCAAGGACAACAATTGGTGTGAAGCAATGATCAAATAAATGCATGCCATTAAGAAAAATCAAACATGGAATATAGTAGACCTTTTAGTAGGATAATTGGTCATTGGATTAAAGTAGGTTTACAAAACCAAAACCACTCCTGAAGGTAATATAAAAAGACATAAAGCAAGGATATTTGTGAAAGGCTATAAAAAAAATTATTAGATGTGAATACAATGATAGATTTTCCCATGTATCAAGGCTAGAAATGGTGAGAATAATCATTACTATAGTTCCTTAACATAAATGGAAGGTGCATCAAATAGATGTCAAGTCATCCTTCTTGAATGGTGTGTTATAAAAAGAGGTTTATGTGGATTTTGGGCTATATAGGTTGAAGAAATATTTGTATGGTCTTAATCAAACACCAAAGATGTGGTACAACTAAATATACTCTTACATATTGAGCAATGGCTTTAGTAAAAATATTAGCGATCCCACTCTCTACATCAAGGCAAAAAAATAAGGTATTTTAATTATTATTTTATATGTGGATGATCTAATATTAACCAAAAATGCAATTCATTCCATAAGAGAGTTCAAATTAGTCATGAATAAGGAGTTTGAGATGACTGATTTAGGTTTAATAAAGTATTTTATTGGGATAGAAGTTAAGAAAATGAATAAAGGCATATTTATATGCCAAACCAAGTATACAAAGAAGATTTTGGAGAGGTTTAGGATGTTAGATAAGAAATTGGTATCAAATCTAGTTGAAACAAGCTGAAATTACACAAGGAAGATTGCAAAAATAATGTGTACCCCACATGATACAAAAGTTTAGTGGGAAGTCTTATGTATTTGAATGCAACTAGACTAGGAATCATGTATGCATTCAACCTCATATCTAGACTCATGGAGACATTGAAAGATACACATTGGTAATTAGTCAATATGATCTTGAGGTATTTAAATGAAATAAGAGGGCATGGTTTTTTAATGAAGTAACAAATAAATTTCAATTAGTAAGATACACAGACAATGACTAAAATGGTAGTTTGGATGATAGAAAAAACACATCATAATATGTGTTCCATCTTCATCCAGGAGACATTTCTTATCCTTAAAATAAATAACCCATAATTTCACCTTCCATAGTTGAAGCAAAGTATATAGTATCAAATGCAATAATATTCCATATGAATTATAAGAATACTATCAGATTTGCCTAAGGAGTAGCAAAGATCGTTAATAATATTTTATGAAAACATATCCTCTATTGCCTTATCAAATAATCCCATATTTCATCGTATAATCAATAACATTCAATTATATATCTTTTAATTAGAGATTTAATTGAAAAATTTGTGATAAATATTAAATTTTGCAAGTTTGAATAACAACTCACCAACATATTCACTAAGCCTTTGTCAAAATATAGTTTTGTGCATTTAATAGAGAGGTTAGAGGTCATAAATTAAAAACATTGGATCTAGAAGGTTATATGTTTGATTTTGTGTCCATTAGTCTAGTTCCAAAGTCCAAGAGTCTAGATCCATTGTCTAACAGACTAGCTCCATAGTCCATCAGTCTAGCTCTGGAGTTTATCAGACAAGCTCCAAAGATGATTAGGATTGGCACAGAAGCATTTAGGCAATTAAAAGTAAGTTTTAAAGATTAATTTTTGATTGAATAACTCTCAATATATCATGATAATAAGGTTAATAATAATGGGTAGTGTTTAAATATGTTATCTTAACTGTCTTTTACCTACCTATCTTGTCTCCAAAGTTTTACATCAACACCATTTGAACACACCAATCAAATTAATTGTATGTATTTTGAAAATTTGAACCTTGGGGGGGCCATTTGTATTAGAGGGAAAGTTTTTGGTAGGTGATAATAATGACAACATGAAGACAAAAATAAAAAGAGACAAAACAAACTATAAGAGGAAGAAGAATAAACGTGCAACAATCAAAGGAGAGAATTAAAATATAGTAGAAAACTATGTAAGGTAGAAAAGAAGAAAATGAGGTAGTTTAGAAATAAGACTACAATAATTATAATTTTTTTGTTGACAATAATCATACCATAATCAAATCAACATAATATAAGGAAGAAAATATAGCATTTACAACATTAGATAGAGTAACATTTAACAAGAAAAGAAGAGGACAAAATAAAAGATTTTTTGAGTTTGTTTAAATAAAGTTGTAACTATTTATATAAGGTTGATGTAATTAGTTTGTAATAGGTATTAGAATCATTTTAATATATGAAAAATTTTGTGTGTTTTGCTTAAATACTACCTTCCCTATTTTAGTTCTCTATACTTGTCATTTTAAAGTGATTTAGACCTGTTGTTAATTCCAATTGTTATTTTATTTTTTGGCTTAGGGGTTAGTCAAAATCCAGCATCTTAGGTGTTTAAATTTCACCTATCTCCTCTTTGTTACACTGTTGCCCACCTAGGACTATTTTCCAACAATAAGAGATCTCATTTTTTTTTTCATAGTTGCCTATATAATATGACAAAATTTTAGTCTTGATAGATTTACAATGTGAAGTATTCCATCTTTCTTATTGAGAAAAAAAATAAGTCCTCCAATGGTAGCTTTTAAACTCCCTGAAATGTAAATTATCCAATCATATAATATACTCTCTAACTATAACCATTATGGTTGGGTGGTGTTAAAAACTGAAACATAAAGAGTTTCAACATCACACATGTCTATAACAAGGAATTTCTCCATGTAGTGCTCATACCACATGTTATAAAACTATGGAGAAGCCCAAATATCATCGCATGGATCAAATACAATCAATGCCTAGGAAACATTATGAATTGGAATAATGGATGACATATTGTGTATGCTTTTAATTAGAAATCATTGCAAGAGTGATTCTTCTTCCTAGATTTTATAGATATAATTTCCTCTGATTGCTAAAACAAATAATGGAAAAATATCATCTAGTCCTAAATTTTCTTCCAACTTCTCTTTATCTTCATCTGACACACTATTTATTCCATTATTTCATATTTTCTATCACTTTATATTTTGATCTTCCCCTTTATTTCTCTCCACACTTCACATTTTTGTATAGATCTCAACAGTATTGTAAACCATATGAGGAAGTACCACACTTTGAGTATCTGTATTGCTAAAAAAAAGAAAATCTGAGTCCAATGAGCTAAAATAATGTGTTGATGGTGAATGGTGTAAGAAACATTTAATTCATTTTAATAAATCAATCAAACACATTATTGGACCCTCCACAAGCCCTTGGCATCCCTTGACTTAAGATTATGTCAAATTTATAATGTATTCTACTATGAAGAAGGGAATATTGATGGATAACATGAGGATATTTTTATGAGGATAAAATAGTGCAAAATATTTTCATTAGGATATCTCAAACACATTATCGACCCCTCTAAAAGGTCTCACAGTCCCTCAAGTAAGGTTTTGCTAAGTTTAGTGACCAATGCTATAATATATACTGCTTTGAAAGAGGAGGAGATTGATGGAATAATAATATTAAGATAGTTTTATGAGGATAACATAGTATAAAATAACCATGCCCCATACACACCATTCCAATCACCGCACCTACCACCTACATTGTAGCCATAAAAATAACATATGTCACCTTCACCACCTCCATTTTCTCCACCAAAATAACTTATATTTATCCCAAAGTAGCCTACATCCCTATTTTCACAATATATAGTCATTAAAATATAAGGAAGACCAAGGACAGTGTTGTGTTTCCTCCAAAAGCAACAAAGGCTCAAGCACCAACACACAATCTATTATAATTTGTTGTGCAACAATATAAATAAATGTCTAACTCAGATGAGATGGATGAAAATAAAATCAATCCTAAATTTGACCCCAATGATTTAGAAAAGAATGCAAAAGTTGAATATGAAGCATTATATGCTAAGTAGTGGGATGAAGTGAAGTTAGAATGGGAAAAGTGATGGAAGACTTTGGCAATAAGAGTTATAAGGTGGATGAGGATATGACTAGTGAAGCACATAAAAATATAGAGTAGGAAGTCCTAAAATTTGAAACAATGATGAGGAAGGACTCAATAAAGATGAAAATAAATCCAACAAGTGAAAACATACACCCTCTATGTTTGAATCATAAAAATATAATCCATCAAATGAAGACAACATGGAAACCAAAAATATGATAATAAGAGAATAGATCTAGAGGAAAGTAGAGGATAAGGACTTGTACTTATGAAGTGCAATGAATATGGAGAGTGTGACTACTCAAATATTAAACTATATGTCATTCATATTTGATACTTATTTTAATGAACCTATGTTTGATGTACCCTTTGGCTCCATCTAAGAATATGATCTAAATAGTGCACCAGAGGGGCATGAGATAGTGCATATTGACACAACTAATCTTAATGAGGTTGGAGCTAGATGTGTATTAGTAAAATTAGCAATGGAAGTAACACTTAAATTTTCATGAAAAATTATACCATTATAATCCAAAAGTAACAACTGACACATGTTGAGAATAAGAATGCACAAGCAAATCAAAAAATGATGACAATGAAATTAAAGATTCTCAAGATCTTCCAGCACATCATGAGAGATGAGCCAAGCCTAATGGATGGAGTTAGCTTGGATGGAGTAAAGGATATTGATAAAATTATTCGAATGGTGGATCACTTATATAAGATAATTTAAGGCTTAGGAGAGGGTGAGAATATTGAGAAGGAAAATGTACAATTTTAATTTTCCAAGATGCAAGGTTTTTAAAATTTGCTAAGTGAACTTGCTACCAAGATAGCAAGGGTGGATAACATATTTATTAATTTTGGATGCAAAACAATGGTAATTAGTGTGAGTGTTATTATGTAGAATAATATAAACATGAGGAAATAGAAATGAAAATATATAAAAATAAAATGAAAAACTGGACTTCTCAAAGATATAGAAGAATTGGGGGAACAAATTGGAAATAAATAGAAAGAACTAAAGGCTAATTTTAAGGTTCTTATCCCAGATCAATTGATGAGGAAATTTTCCTTGAATTATTTTTAAACAAAATTACTATATAATTATATTTGTCCAAATTTAAGGCCACAAAAATTTAAAATCAATCCTTTGCACTCAAGAGTTTAACAACAAAAGTAGCTGCCAAAATAGAACTAATCAAAGTGGTATCAGCAAGTTGGAGTAGTTTTGAGGAAGAGATCCAAAGGGATAAGTATAAATTTTGTATTATTTAAGAAATAATTATAGGGTTATATGAGAGTGTAAAATCATATTAATGTCGGGTTATTTTGGACCCCAATTTTTTCAAATATTAGAACATGAATTTGTGAATATAACACAACATAAAGTAGGTGCACATTTTAAATATAGTGTAGGAGAGGTGGACCAATAATGATAAATAACATGTGAGGATCAGATCATGTAAGTGTATCTATAGACCTAAGAGCACTGAACATGAAATTGACCATGTATTAAGGTGCACATATGGCAACAAATTAGTCATCATGATCAAGGAAAACTAGGATCAGGTAGGAGGCATTTTATGTTATTTGGGGTTTTACACGAACACACTTAATAAAATAATTTATTTTGAAAATAATAAGACTATATTCATATTCACATTAAAATGCAACCAATAAAACTAATTTACCTAATTTAGCGTATACAATAAATACAATTAAATATAGTGCAACCAAGGGATAGAGAGATCATATCTTGTTTGAAATTTAGGTTTGAGATATGATAGTGATTTGGAATTGTTTTAGAATATTTATTAGGATATAGTATATTCTCACTATGTGTTTTTGACTATTTTCAACCATAGGATGCCCATGTCAACCATAAATAGTTGTATCAATGTAGATGTCCAAATTTGATTTAGGTGTCCATCCCAAAGTATATGTTATAATGGATCAAAACCCCTGTCAAACCTATGTTATCACCTGTGTGCCTGTTTGGTACCTCAGAATATGTATGTTTGTGTGTGATATCTAGCTAATAAGTAAAACCCAAATCTTCTTACCTTTTATCTCCTATAACTTGGTAAAAATGGATTATCATGTGAGTCGAGTAGCTAACCTTAACAATCTTGGCTATTATTAAGTGCTTCTTGCATAGCCAATACTACAAAGAAGGCCTCATGCTTGCACATAGTTATTTTTCCTAGGCATGTGTGTGAAATTATAAATATGCAACTATATGTTCTTTCTCCCATAGTAACCCTTGGTATAAACAATGTGATATTATATTGACCTTTTGAGTGCTTCAGACATTCAATTTAGTATTGTAGTGTGGTTTGATAGCTTGGAATAAAATACTTGATAATTAGAAACTTTATTGATCAAATTTCCAGATAATGTAATTAGACCATAACTTTTGTATATATAAGGATCTCTTGATTTTGAATTAGGACATAGTGGCATATAAAAAATTGATAATAAAATGAATAAAAGGGATAAAACACACAATTCAAAAAGGCAAAAGATACATAAAAGGATAAGTCTGGGAACTTACATCGATGCAATATTCCAACACAGACATAGTTGTCTTGAGTCTAAAAACATAGAGATAGCAGGAAACACAAATAGGGATCCATGGAATACATTAGACAAAAATGTTTTTTATGACATATAGGCCCAAATGGGTAGATAAATCAAGTGAAATAAGATGGAACTGAAGAAGTCCACATAATACTACACCATTAGATGTTTAACTCTTAGTCAAAAGATGTATATAAACAAAGAGATATGAAAACATGATTTTTAATCTAGTAATTCATAAAAAAATTATATTACTAGTTTAAAGGAAATAAAATGAATACCTTAGTGTGTAAAACACACCTTATCTTCTATTGAACTTTATTTAAACATTTTTTCTTGAATATTACTTATGATAAATAGCATGCCACAAATTAATCAATGTGTATAATCTATATATGAACAATAATAAAAAGTAACATAAAGAAAGAGCATGGATATAATAAATTTGTGTATCTTTTGTGTAGTAATGGATCCAAAATTTTATAAAATGGAGAAGTAGAAGGGGACTTCCAAATTCATCCATATTCTAGCTAGGAATATGAATGAACTCACAATTGGTCAGCTAAGTTTCACCTTGGTGGTGTCGAATCTAGAGTGGGGAGAGTTTAGAGGTGATCATACCACCAACCTGGGATATTAAGAGTATTGATTTGTTCATAAAGAGTATTATCTCCTAGCCAACCTAGCCAAAGTGCATAAATTAGTTAGACTAGATGATTTAATCAATCAAATATATAAATAGAACCAACCACTATAGACAAATAATGCCCAAATAATAGTTTGTAACAGTCCAACTTGGGTGTTAGTTCATGATGTGATAAAGTCCATGATATAATAATACTCCATAATGTGATAAAAAAATACTTGATAATATGGTGTATCTGAAAGATAGGTCAGTGTTTGAGTACATATAAGGAATGAACCCTTGTTCATGCCCCTTGCCATATCTAGAGTGAATACAATAATCTATGTATATTATGATTTTTGGTTTTTACATAAGTACCATTGTTGTGCAATCTATGTATAATGGTAAAACCAATGTATAGAATTTTGACCCAAATATATATCTGAATCATATAATGTGCCTAAAATTTGGATAGTTTTTGTATGACCTAAGCATAGATGACATGTTTTCATAACATGTCCCCACTATAATGTAGAGAACCTAAGAAATGGTACAAATGTGGAGAACATGTTTCCAAAACATGCCTCCACTATAATATGGATATGGTGAGTAATGAATAAATGTGAATATTTGGAATCCATGTCTATATGACATGCCCTAATTGATATTCACCCCTTCCCCTTTAGGAAGAGGGGAAATATAATCTACTAGTCACCTCATCTTGAAAGAAATAAGTGGCATTTTCATGTATCTGAGTGTATAGTAACCAACTTTACCTTAGCAGGGTGGGTATGGGAAAATGCTACATTATGTTGGTAACACTTATGATTTGGAATCATATCTATGTGTAAGTGAAATTTTATGTAATTTTTAATATTTCCTAAAAAATTTTGAAATTTAGATAATATGAAAGGTCTTATTTCATGGGTCCTAACACAACTCAAGGTTTTGAATTTCGATATCTACTACTCAAGATATGTGCATTTGAAATTCTTATGGAAATTGTATATTAAGTGTGTTGAATAGAAATTTCAATTAATTTGTACTTTAATCCTTTTTAAATTTTTAGATTTGAGTATAAAAATACAATTCCACATAGTATATCCCTAACACTAGTATGGTTTTAGGTGATCCAAATAGCCCTAGCCAACCATGATTTTGATGAGTTGGTAAGTAGGTTTAAGTATGAATCGCATGGTAATTTTGAATTATTAAAATTTTATCCTTTTAAGAAAATTTTTGGATCTTTAAGGGGAGATGGACACTTGTGTCAAATATTTAGGTAATTACATCTGGGTCTCAATGTTAGTGTTTGAATTTTGATGTAACTATCTGCATCTTTTATCTTGTGTCAACACTAGTATCCGATATTACTATCTTTCTAATTTTTCTAAGTTTTAACTAAAGATATGTATTGTATTAATTGAATACCATAAATAATAACTATTTTTACTCATCTTGAAAAAAATATGTTCATATTCAATATTTTTGTCATGGTAAGCATTTTTCCATGTTGGTAGAGCTAGGGTTGGATACGACTGACTGGGCCATGATAGATCAAGCTAGATTGGGCCATGTAGACTAATTAGGATAGATCACATATGACATCCACCTTCTCACAACACTATCTAAGATGTGGAACCCATATACCTATACCTTATGGCTCCCAACATGGGAGATGATAGCTACATTAGAGGATGTGTATCACATTTTATGATTACCTATCAGGGGCGAGATATCATAGGTTGAATGAGATGGTAGTTTTGGTTACGTTCATCAATCCCATATGTATTTTATTGGGTAAAGATCACCAAACATATATCTTAGTAACATGGTACATCTTGATAACATTATCAAAGGTGATGATCCATGATTGTGGAAGTTCATTTTTGCACTATTGGTAACATTTATAGTGGTGGATGGTGGCATGGTTACAATTTCATATCACATGTATCATATAGTTTGACATATTAAACTAGATAGTACCAATTATTATTAGGGTTATACCATATTAGACCATTTTATATAGATATTTGTATTGATTTGCATTGGATATTTGGAGTGGTAGTATTTGAGCTAGCACCTTAGTACATGTGTGGAATTATGAGCATATTTTAGTGATGCAGCTTTCTATTTGACTGCTAGTAGGTTGGGCACATCCTCATATATTTTTAGAGAGGTTGGTACTCCCTTTTAATAAGTTTCATACCATAATGGAGTATCATACTATTTTGGATAGATGGACACCAAACCAAATTATTTGGCATCTATATAGGAAATTTTTGGGGTGGTCCAAGGATGGGATTAAACTTCAAAGAATATGGATTAGAATGTGGTTGGTTGGTTGGACTCTTAGTATATATGGGTTATTCTAGTATGATCATGTTTTGCAATAGCTCATTATAGATTAGGTAGTTGCATTGGTACCTTACCCATGGCATCATATAGTGTAGAGTGGGCATAGGCCTCATGATAGTTCAGCACCAAAACCTATAGATATAGCCCCATGTCCCAGTTCCCCTAGTTATAAGGTATGATGTAGGATGTATAAATGCTTATATGTAGTCGTACGATAGATCCTATTGGCCCTTATTATTCTCATTGATAGTTCCCCTCCCAGTGCCATACCTGTGGCACAAGTGGATGTAGGAGGAGATGTATGTGATGGTGTTCATGTGGGACCAACATCAGCAAATAAGGTGGATATCAGAGCCACATTTAAGTAACATATCTTAACTTTATATTATATTTGGTATAATGTTAGATAAAGTATTTGATATAGTACATGATGCCATAAAAAGTAGATAATCACTAATTTGTATCTTATATTTTTAGGAAATCAAGACTGGGTGAACAAGGTAGACCATGTTGTATAAGCCCTCACTCAAAGTCCATGGATATAGTTGGAAATGAATTTATCAAGATAGTTGTTGACATTGTAGGTGACCATGCAACCTTATTGATCTAGTAGTAAGGGTAGTGGCTTTATATCACACCAAAATGACTAAGAAGTAGGATCTATGTGTAGATATTGACCATTGAGACAAATCATAATGAATTTCCACTAAGATTATGTAGGTTTTGATTGAGTGAGATGACACTCTATAATGTAAGCATGAGGAGATAGTATGTTGATAAGGCACATATGATGGGAGTACGTGAGTTGTCTTGGGCATGGTGGACCACTCTAGACCCAGGTGCTTCCACATTGAGAGGCGCAAGGGTAGTGGATATAGATAATGATGATTAGTATATACCTAGGGATATTACCTCAACATATGTTTGGTATTGTTATTGGCATAAAATTTTTACCATTTATATATATATATTATATATATATATATATATGACATTGTTCACATGGTTTATTTTGATTCATATGGATGTGCATTATTTGATTCCTTATTGCTTTTTATATGGATGATTTGCATTTTCACTGTAATAAATGTTTTCATATGGTAACTTGTATTAAAAATAGTTAGATTTAATGATATGCTTTCATTTTAGTATAAGAAATAATCACTATATGCAATGAAATACAATTGGAAATAAGAAAGCTCAATTGTAATGATCATGTGGTAATGGAACTAGTAATTTTATTTCTATCACTGACTTTATATTATCTATATAAATATCCTATGAATCTGTATGCATATGTTTAGGTACCCATATATACTATGTAGGTGTACCTTCTCCATGTGTCTCTCTATGAAGGACTTGATCAACCAATAGTTCCTTGGTAGGATCAGTGTGGGAGAGATTAGTTCCAGTATAGGGTATATTAGGAGAATGACTTCTACTAGTGGTCATCTTCTATATATGTTGATGGACCATGTGTTCCTCAAAAGGAGTAGAATGGGATGTCTCAATCCTCTTAGAATATCCTCTAGAAGAAGTATGTAAAATAGGTCTAGACATGTCTTTTCAAAATGTAATAATTTCTCGATTGAGTAACTGCATAAGATTTTATCGAAGAGCAAAATGATCATTATATTAGTTCCCATTTATACCATGGTAAATGTAAAAGTGTTATCCTTTTATATTTTCTAATATGTGTGGTGGATAATGAAAATTAGGAGCAAGCTTTATCATTCATTTATCTAATAATGTGCACAATATTTCATGTGGTTTATCTTGGTACAAATCAAATTGAAGTGGTTGTCTTTTTGTAGAGGAAGATGGTTTAACTATAGGAGGTACTTGGTGAGTAAGTTATTTTCATTTATTCAATATCTTTATTATTTTTTATTTGGAATACACTATTGGTTTTTGAATTTATTCATGACCCTTTGTAGTGTGCTTTTCTTCTTTTAAATTTTTAATTGTACCATGTTTATCTTTGGGTGGTGAATTAGGTAACCTGGTTTTTGTATTCGTTAATGCACATGCATATTTTTTCACATCCCAATAAAATTTTTTGAATGAAGCAAAGGTTTTATGCAACACTTTTTCCCTAAGAGGAGAAAAAATACCCCTACTAAATATAAATTACACTTCTAAATTTGAGGGGGTATAGTTTAAGGAATAGAATATGTCCTTAAATTTGATAACATAGGGGAATGGGCTCAAAATCAATTTGTATCAATACTTTTAAATGTTCCAATGGTAACTAAGATAAATTATATCAATGAAATTTTGATAAGAACACATCTTCAATTTTTTTAAATTTTGACAAGGAACCATTTGGGATTCTATAAAACCAATCAAGAGCCTCTTGAGCTAAACTTAGTTGGAAGGCCTTCAATACCAGGCATTTATCCTTAGACCAATTTTAAAAAGAATGTATATATTATTGAAATTAAATAACAATATCCTCATGACCATTTAAGTAGTAGAACTTAAGCATGATGAAGTTCAAAGAGTAAGAATATGTGAACACCTCTCGAGTAAGAGGCTTTTCTACTAACAGTTATGCTCAAAGGTATCCTCATGAGATGAAACTTTCAACTTAAGAGTATTTACATATTGTTGAATATCTCCCATGGTAGTCATAATGGATAACATATCGTAAGTAGAGAGTGGTGAAGAAGTTGAATATTTTTTAGAGGTTGTAAACTACCATTCTTATAAAACATAAGAATGATAGATTCTTGAACACCTTCTAAAATAGGATCATCACATGGTTACATGATATTTGGAAAAGGAGGAAGGAAAATTAAAAAAACTGATTAATTTGCAACACTAAGAAAAGGAAAAATGTAATTTCTAATTTCATTTGTACTTTTCAAAGAAGGGAGAGGAAGTGCAATGTTACTTTTGATTTTATTTTTATTTTGTCATTCAAGCAAGGGAGGATAAGAATTAGTAAATGCATTTTGCTCATTACAATTTTGAGAAAGACAAGTAATTTCACTATTTTATTTTGAGTGATCCAAAGAAAGGATAATATTTTCAATATTAGCATCACTTTGATAATAAGGCACACACTCAAATTATTTAATGGTTTCATTATTGGAAGGAGAAGAGGAACATTGAATTTTTTATGTTTCTAGATAATATACAACATTTTGATTTTCAACATTATGAATGCTAACCTATTGATTATCTTTGGTATCATTTATTTGCAAGACAATGACAAAATGTATTTTTCTTGACTTTTTATACCCTTCATCATCAAAAAAATAATAAATAGGAGAACTAGGCTCTACATAACCAAGTGGAATAACATCACACTCATAACCATATGGAATAATATTATGATTATTATCATGTTCATTTATACTTATATTTTCATCATTAGTTCTTTCATTGCCACAGTTATAAGAAAAAGAAGAGGTGTTATCATAATGTTGATATGCCATAATATATTCATATGCAATACATTGATCACGAGGAATAATAAACAAACAATCCAAAGGATGGGGCTTTATGCGGATTTGTATAATAAAAATACATATTAACTTTAACTTTGCACCCAATCACAAAAAGAGTAATCAAAATACCTAGAGAAAAAATATAAATAATCATTCCTTAATTTATGTCTAGGCAAGAAATTGGATCTAAAAAATAAATACAAAAACATGAAATAAACTTTTTGAAGGAGAGAACCCTAGTATGCTAAATAGGGTTTGGTTCAACAAGCAGAGGATGGGTTCACCTGAATGTTGTATACTATCTAAAGTTCTATATGAACACACAAGAAAATAAAATTATTTGAAAGGAATAAGACTATATTCAGATTCACATTAAAATACAACCAATAATATAAATTTACCTAATTTAGCATATACAATAAATAAAATCAAATATAGTACAACAAAGGGATAGAGAGATCATATATTTTTAAAAATATAGATTTTAGATATGATAGTGATATAAAATCATTTTAGAACATTGATCAAGCTATACGATCTACTCTTATTTTTTGACTATTTTCACCCACATAATGCTCACATCGACCATGGATAGTTTTGTTGATGCATATGCCTAACTTTGACATAGGTGTCTAGCCTAGAGTATATAGAGAAGTGGATTTAAACTCTTATCATACTTGATTTATCACCTGTGTGCCTATTTTGTACTTCAAAATATGTTTTTCTTTGTGTGAGATTTAAACAATATGTAAAACCCTAATATTATTACCTTTGACCTCTTGTAAATTGTGGTAAAAATAGGTTAGCATGTGAGTCTAACTAACCCTATCAACCTTGGCTATTGCTAAGTGTTGCCTACATGGCCAATACTCTAAAGGGCCTCAGACTCACATGTAGTTCTTCCTTCTAGGCATGTGTGTGAAATTTTAACTAAGCAATTATATGTCATTTCTCCTATAGTATTCCTTGGTACAAATAATGCAATAGTATAATGGCCTTTTGAGTGCTTCAAATATTCAATTTAGTATTTTAGTGTGGTTTGATACCTTGGAATAAAATATTTGCTAATTAGAAACTTGCATGATCAAATTTCTAGATGATGTAATTAGACCATAACCTTTGTATATATAGGGATCTCTTGATTTTGAATTAGAACCTAGTGTCACATGAAAATTCAATAATAGAATGAACAAAAGGGACACAACACAATGGTCAAAAAAGTGAAAGATATGGAAAATGATAAAAGGATAAGTCCTGACACTTATGTCGATGCAAGTGTCCAATATGAATATAGGTGTCCAGAGGCTAAAAACATAGAGATAACATTAAATATGGATCCCTAGAATATATTAGATAAAAAACCATTTTACAACATATATGCCCAAATGGGTAGATAAATAAAGTCAAATAATATGGAACTAAAGATGTCCACACAAGACCACACCACTAGATATATAACTCTTAGTCATAATATGTATATAATCAAAAATATATGAAAACATGTTATAAAAATACATTTTTACCAAATATGGGTATACATAGGAGGTTTAATAGGCCACAAATCACAAAATAAGGAATAATGTCAACATACCAAAGTGAGTCCATCAATATAAGACATCAAGACATAAATTTTTAAAATGAATCTAGAATAATGTCATATATTTAGGGAGATATCTAGATACCTGAGAGTACTCAATAGGAAATTGACCATGTCTTAGGGTGCACGTATGGTAGGACATTGGTCAACATGAAACAAGGAGCACCAAGATCAAATAAGAGGTTATGCAAACCACAGAGCAAAAAACAAGGAATCATAGGTCAACATACTAGAGCAATTCCATCAATAGAAGACATCAATAATTACATCTTTGCAAAAAATCTAACATATCAACATAGATTTAGGGAGATTAGGACTGAAGTATTCAATGTAATTAGTTACAAATGTTAATTATAAAAATTCCTTACACACAATTAAATCACATATTTATGTAATATTTATGTACGGTGGTACTTACACCCTATAAAATCCCCCTTTGCCTCACATTAGTGAGATAAATAATAGAATGTTATGTTAAGATGTTAAAATTATATGTAATTGTTACTTATAAAATAGTGTGTGAAGTTATGTATTACTCTAAAATTTTAATGAAGAGATAATGCATTTTTTTCTTGGGTGTGTACTTTATGGTATGTTCATGCAATTGGTCCCAAACTAGCTTGGAATGGATAATGTTTACTTTTATGTGTAGTAGTGCTAAATCATAATCTTGTCTACTCTATATTATATACATGTGCTAAGATATAATAAAGGAATGGTTTTTGCTCATTATTTAACAAGAGAGGCTATGAATTATATCTCTACACAACTACTTTAAATGTGACTCATCATGTTATTTATGCACCTTCGATAAGCATGTTATTTTTCACATGATATGCTAACATGGTGGAGTATATAATGTTTGGGTAAGCATTAATGGTTCAAAACTCATGAAATGTGCATGTAATTATGCTAACATTCACCCTATCATCATAATGAATAATTAAAGTAAAAAATACATAGTAAGGAAAGAATCCATTTTAGTAGTCACATTGAAGTAATGAGGAGTCACATTAAAATAATCCATTTTAGTACATTGATGATCAAGTTGAAAAAATGTCACCCAACTATGAGGTGAAAGATGAAGTGAGTCAAAGATGAATAAATTGAGAAAGATCAATAGGATCTAAGTATTGTTTTCACCTATGTCACTCATTAGGAGACCAAGCCACCAATAATTTAGAAATGGTAGGAATTTTATATGCTTTAAATTACATGGATGTGAAGAAAGATGGTATAATTTATGTTCTTTCCAATTCTAGGGTTGATAAAATGATGTGCATGCCAATTTGCATCTTGGACAATGACCAAATGAGGTTGATGATGGATGATTATTTTTTACATCATGTTGTAGTGAAATATGAAGGTATTACTTTGTAACTTTCCTCTAACTTGTTTGGTAAGGTATTTGTTTTACCTAATCAAGCTAATGATGTTGTGGGAACTTTGTGATTTCCTCTAGTATGGAAATTTTTATTTCAAATTCTTTTTCTAGTTTGTTTGGTGAAATAAATAAAGATGAGTGGCTTAATACTAAGAATTTCAAAAATCCCATGGTAAAATTAATTTTTGAATTTGTTCTTTCTAGATTATTTTTCATAGAGAGATACAAAAACGTCTATGTTGGTAATTGTATATGTTGTGAAACCTATGAAAGGGAAAACATTTAAATTGGGAATCATATGTTTGTCATAAATTCATTCAACAATTCAATAAAATTTATCACTAGGGGTATGGGATATTTAAGTTTTCACTTTTTTTATGGATTTTAATTTTTTCTTTAGTATAATTTGATGGAGAGAGAAAACTCCAAATATCCTTTCCATGTTTTGACTAAAGGAAAATTTATGAATAATTGAAATTAGGGGTAATTTTAGTGGTTATTTATAGACAAAAGTCTATAAGTAGGTTTTGGCTATTTTTAAAATGGTTAATGATGTGAAAATATACATTGGTTGAATATCTGAAATTTTATATATTTTTACTTCTAATTGCCCTATAAAATGTATTCTAACCTATTTTTGGACATAGTTTCACCATAATTACTATGCATATGTGGGTTTGATTCTTTAAATTATATGAGACATGTATTATTTATTTATAATAGTGGCATACATATATTTCTATGTGTATGTATGTGTGTATAAGATTTTTTTTTTCTTTGACATGTTTCAAATTAGAAATTTTGGGTTGTACTCTTCATTATTGTAATTGACTAACATACACTCTTTAATATGGCAATTGTGTAATGAAAATTTAATAAATTTTTATGTAACCTAGACTCTTTTATATGATAGTCGCAACTTGCACAAAAGAAGCTATAAGATTGAGGGTCGTGCCTAATTTGACATACATTAGACTGCCATAATGTTTGGAGAGAATATGCACAAACCAATGGGGATTCAAACCCAGGTCCAACAGACTAACCAAACTTCATACTGCTTGTGGGCTTGTTGTTAGTTTTACCTTTCCACTATTCACTAAATAAAGAGAAGTGAATATTAATGTTATAAATACAATAGTTATTGTTAGTGATACAAAGATGTGTGTGTGTGTGTGTGTGTGTGTGTGTGTGTGTGTGTGTGTGTGTGTGTGTGTGTGTGTGTGTGTGTGTACACCATTTAATTATATTATATAGGAGGCATCTTTCAATGGAGAATCATCTTCCATTTTTCATCTAATTCATTAAGAGATATCTAATTAGGTTTTGAACAGTTAAAGCATTTAGAATTTTGATTTAATTGGTTTTAGACTCTTCTAAATTGACATGTGGTGCATTATCTACATTTTTAGAGTCATTAGATATTTGATACCTATTTTTCATTGAGATGATACATGTGTGAATCATGTGTTGGTTAATTGAAATAATTAGCTAGAAACTATTGATTTCATTGATAGACGTGACATGAACTAATAAAATATATATGTGTATGTTCTCAGACTTATTTAAATTTATCTCCTAAAATACCTTGCAATTATTCCTCACCATCATCACTATCTCACCTTGAAATATTTCATCACTTTCATGTAATTTATGGCCCTACCTTTCCCCACCACTTAAGCAGACTATAAATAAAACTTATCATCTCTACAAAACTAATTGTTTTATGAAGGAACACACAACCCCATTTTCCACCATCACCTCCACTAGAAATATCAGATTATTTTTTATTAATACTTCAAGTGAAAAAATGTGATATAGAGTTAGTGGCCATGGGTTTCAAGTGAAGTACCACTTCCAATTTACTCTCTTTCACTTTATAAAACCTTGATTTACCAAAATATAAAATTACATCCCATTCAGCCTAGCTTGTACCTTTATGTAAATTGTGAGTATATATTTTATAAACCTTTGCATAGGCATTTTTTATTTAATAAATTCTAGCTAGTGTTTTTTTTTGTATACCCTATCTAGGTGAAGGATTTTTTCCATGTAAATAATGATAAGGAAATTGTGTTGAGCATGTGGAAAGAATTGTTTTTAAGGGAATAATCTTGGAAATAGCCTAAAAAGGTACCATGTGTGTCTCTATCAAATGGAAGCTTGGTGCCATGACCATATATTCTCACAAAAAACTTCTTAAAATGATATATTTTTATAAATTTCTTGACATAAGGTTCTTACTTATATTTCAAATGACATTCATATTTTATCCACCAGGTTTGACAACAAAAATTGAGAGAATTTTCTCATTCTAACTTGGACCTCTCAACTTAGAGTGCCAATTTTTTGGATCAAAGTGGAGTCGAATAAGTACATAAAATTAATAATCAAGCTTGGAAATATTTACCATTTTTAATCAATTATAATTAAATTACTCATCAGGTTGTTCAGTATTGGCAACAATGACTGGTTATGAATTTCTATTAAATATGGGTTAAAAACTATTTGAAAAACATTAGTTTATTTATCCATTTCTTATTTTGATAGAAAATAAGATTTATATTATTGTATAAGCATATAGCTTCTCTAAAATGTTAATCCTACTTGTAGGTGAACATCTATTACATTTGGTCTCCACTTTGAATCACATTTGCTCAACCATATGAAATCATTTTCTTCATGCATTTAAATTTTGTATGAAATTTGAATCACATTTAGGAATTTTATGACCCCAATAAAGCTAAATCTTCATATTTTGTATAGTATATTTTTATTTAATATGTACATTGGGTTCTTATTTCTTATTTTGAGATTGGGTTAGGTCATTCTAAACTAATTTTTAGCCAATTTGTAGCCTTGTTCTATACATGATACTTGTAAGTAGTGAAAAAAGTGCAACTCTTATGTTTTAACAAGGAAAATAACAACATGAAAGAAACATATGTTTCTCTGGTCTACAAAATTTTCAATTTTTCTAGAATCTATTGTTTTAATTTTTAATATTTTAAAAAAAATCAAATGAAAATAAAAAAATTAAAATATTTACAATAAAAAAGTTAAAATCAATGGATTAAAATTTAAATAATGGTTAAATTTATATATTTAATAAATAAATAATTATTATTGTATGTTATACGAAATATATGTTTCTTGTACGCAACCTCCATTGATCTCATGTTTTTTTACGTTTCTATTTTTTTCTCATGTTTCTTCATTTATATTTTTTGAAGACATAGCTTGTAAGGCATACAAATTTGTCTTACTATTGATCATGACATTGTAGGAAACTTCCAATGTGATGGTCACCAAACCAGTTATCATATATGTTATGTTATTCTTTATGTTTTGTTAACTTGTTGGAAAATCAAACCACAACCATGGTTTTTGGGTGAGAAAATAAATACAAATTATTTAATTTTACCACAAAATTATTTTTAGGCATATCATATACCAAAAAAGTTTGTATTGTAACTATATAGGCAAAGGAGACTTCTAAAAAGATGAATCATAAACATCTAACATTGTTTAGTTATTTTAAATAAATTCCTCATTAGGTTAGGTTAGTGAGGATTGTAAATAGTGATTGGTTAAGAATTTATATCAAGGATGGGTTTAAACTTATAATTTTATTTTTATTTAATTTATCCATTTATTATTTTGATAGAAAATAAGATTTATATTATTGTATAAATATGTATGCAGCTTCTCAAAAATGTTAAACCTACTTATAAGATCTATTGCATTTGACCCCCACTTAGAATCACATTTTCTCAACCTTATGAAATAATTTTCTTCATACCTTTAAGTTTTCTATGAAATTTTAATCACATTTGGGAATTCTATGACCTCGTGAAATTTGTATTTCTAAGAAAATTGACATTATAAATATCTCAAGTATTCTATGGAGTTGGTCTAGAGGATGTTGGGTGCTGGTATTGGAGACTTGAATGCATTTGAAACTTTTATTTTGAAGTATATAATGGGTCCTACATTCATCTCCCACCCCCACATACCAACCAAAGTAATGAAACTGAAAACTATCAAGACAATAAAATTACCAATATTCTAAAACAATCGCTGAATTGATTCATATTGATTACCTTCCATTAATTACAAAACAAAATATGATTAAATAAGATTCAAATTATAAATATATTTGACATGCAAAAATTCAAAAAAAACTAAAATCTTTAAAAAAAATCTATTTTTAGCAGTTATTATTTTTAGTAAGTCTCGCATGAAAGCACGTGCAGCTCTAAAAATATCCCAAAATATTTTAAACACTAAAATTATCCTAAAAAAATAATTTAAACTAAATTTCACATCCATTAATAAAAATATACAATTTCTAAAAATAAAAAAATCCTAAAAAAACATTAAACTGCAATTTTGAACCCTCAAATGGTCTTGTTTGGCCTCCAATTTTTTTTTTTTGAAAATGCCTCTAAGCCAAAAAAGAAGCTTAGGGAAGAAATTAACTTTTCAATATGGTAATTTTGGCACATGTAAGATCTAAAATATAGATATGGATAAAAATATATGGGCTCCATAAGTTGGCCTATTTTTTCTACATCATTCTCCTCTGGTTGAAAACAACTCAGCTCCTGTGAGTTGTCTTAATTATATTTTTGCCACTTTTATTTGTAAATATATTCTAGCTATCAATCTATAATCCAAGTGTTGTTTTGTTTTTTAAATCCTTCCCACTAGACCAAATACCTATTATAATTCCCTTGCCTTGTACTCACTGTCTTCATATCCAAAACCTGCACTATCTTTTCCTTCTTCTTTAGAACCTACTACTGCCAATTTACTTCTTCATCTTCATCACCTTCACCATCTTCCCCATGGAATTCATATAAATCTAAAACATTAAATACTAGATATAGATCAAAATTCTGTGGTAAACTCACCTCATAATCATTGTCATTAATTTTCTTCACAATTCTGCATGGACCAATTTTCTTATACTTCAACTTGTTGTACGTGCCTTTTGAAAATATTTATATCCTCAAATAAACCATTAAAAAATATCCTTGTTAAAATAATTTGGGTATTATTCTAACATCTATTGATGCTTTATATTTTTCATTACTTTCTTGTAACTTTCTTCTTACTCCTTGCAACTACTACATATGCTCTGCAAATGCTTCTGCATCATCACTAATTAGATCTACAATTGGTAATTATACCAAATGTAAAATACCCATAGGATTTCTCCCATAAATAGTTTAAATGGTGATTTTCCTATTTATCTATTCATTTAACTATTATATGCAAAATCAGCTTGTGGTAAAGCCAAGTCCATTGTTTGGGCTTCTCTTCCACTATGCATCTCAACAAATTTCCCAAGATCCTATTCACAAATTCTATGTATCCATTTATTTGTAGGTGATATGCACAAATAAATTTTATATTAGTATCCATATTCTTCCACAAATTCCTCTAAAAATGACTTAAGAAATATATGTCCCTATTTGAAGTAATAGTTTTTGGAACACCATGCAATCTCACAATATCTTTAAAAAATATTTTTTTTAATTCTAGTGGCATCATTGGTTTTCTTACATGAAATTAAATGAACCATTTTATAAAATATGTCTACAACCAAAAAAATTGAATCATTACCTCTCTATGTGCTTGGTAATCCCAACACAAAATCCATACTCAAATCTATCCATGGTCTTCTTAGAACTAGTAATGGCCTGTATAGTCTAGTATTTTTTGCATGTCCTTTAGCCACCTGACATATCCTACACCTAGAAACATATCTTATCATATCTCTCTTCATCTTTGGCCAAAAATACTTTTCCTCCACCAAATCTATTGTCTTCATCTTACCAAAATGTCCATCCAAACCTACACTATGTAATTCTCTTATTATATTGTCTTGTAGAGATCCAACCGAAATGCATAATTATTTTCCTTTGAAGAGATAACATTTATATATAATATACTCACCATGATTAGTTTATATCCCACCTATTAATGTATTCATGCACTAATCAACTACCTTTCTAAAATATGGATCAGTATTATATAGTTCTTTGATAGCTTCAAATCCAACTACTTCACTCACCATAGTAGTCAATAATTTTACTCTCTTACTCAATGCATCAACTACCTAATTTTGTTTTCTTGTTTTATGTTTTAATACAAAATTATACCTATGTAAGAAAGAAACCCAATTTGCATGCTTACTATTCAACTTATTTTGTGTATTCACATACTTCAAAGCCTCATGATCTGTAAATAAGATAAATTCCTTAAGCACCAAGTAATGCCTCCAATGTCTTAATGCTTGTATAATTGCATAAAGTTCAACATCATAAGTAGAATATTTTGTTCTTACCTCATTTAATTTCTCACTAAAATATGCTATTGGATTTCCTTCTTAACTCAACACAACACCCATGCCCACAAATGAAGCATCACAATCAACCTCAAAAACTTTGTTAAAATCCAGTAATGCTAAAATTGGTCTTTATGTAATATTCTTCTTCAAAAATTCAAAGCTTTTTTTGGCTACTCTAATCCATATAAATTCCTTCCCTCTGATGCAATCTATTATTGGTGCCATAATACTACTAAAATTTTTAATTATTTTTTTGTAAACAATTGCTAAACCATGAAAACTTCTTACCTCTACAATGATTTTTAGAATAGGCCACTCAATAATTGAATTTATCTTTTCTTCATCCATTTTCACACCATCTGCTAAAACTACAAATCCAAAAATACCAAACTATTCTACATAAACCTATACTTGTTCAAATTTTTAACTTCTCCTTTCTTAATAAATCTAGTACCATTCTCAAATGTTGTAAGTATTCTTCTTTAGTCTTACTGAATATCAAAATATCATCAAAATAAACAACCATAAACTTAGCAATATATTCTCATAGCACTATATTCATCATCCTCATAAATGTGCTAGGTGCATTAGATAATCTGAAGGGCATCACCATCCACTCATATAAGCCATCCCTAGTCTTGAATTCACTTTTTCACTCATCTCCTTCATGAATTTGAATATGATAATAACCACTCTTTAGATCAAACTTGGTAAAATATCTTGCTTTTACAAGCACATCCATCATATCATCTAAATGAGGTATAGAAAATCTATACTTGATTGTAATTTTATTAATTGCTCTACTATCCACAAACATTCTCCATCCTCCATCTTTCTTTGGAGTTATCAATGATGGTGTTGCACATGGACTCATACTCTCCCTTATCATCTTATTTCTTAACAATTTAGTAACCTATTTGTTTAATTTTGCATGTTCTATTAGACTCAACCTATAAGTTATTTGATTGGGTAGAGCTGATTTTGGAATAAAATCAATGTGATGTTGAATATCTCTCTTCAATGGTGAACCATCTAGTAACTCATCAGCATAACATCTGCATATTCTTTCAACATTCTTGCTACTTCTGTTGGTATTTACACCATTTTTGTGTCATTATTTGATACTAATACATAACAACAACCTGCTACCTTCATATCTTGGATAAATTCTTTAGTGGAAAGAATTATTTATATCTTCTCTTCCTCTTTAAGAGATAACAAAACTACCTTTGTACCACCTTTCCAAAAAGTGTACATGTTCTTTACTCCATCATGAATTACTTTCCTATCAAATTTCCACAGTCTCCCTAATAACAGATGGTATGCATCCATCGAAATAACATCACACCATATTTCATCATTATATGTTTTTCCTATAAAAAACTTGATTAAGCACCTTTTATCTATTGTAACCTCATTCTCTTTTTTAAACCATGAAATTTGATAAGGATTAGGATGATTTTCACATTGCAAATATAATTTCTCTATCATTTCTTTAGAAACTATATTTTCAAATCTACCACCATCTATAATTAATTTGCATACCTTTACACCTAAAGTACATCTTATTAAAAAAAATGTTTGATCATAGCCATGCATTACCACCTGCTTTATTCTGCACTTGTTGCTTCCTTAGAGAGATCATTATTCTTCTCATCATGAGATTCTCTCCAACATCTATTGGTGCAACTTTAGTAGTTTGCTCTTCTATCTTAGCCTCAACTAGATTCACTCTTGGGCAATCCTCTTGCCTCCTTTCTTGATATTGATAGTGCAAACACTCAAATGCTTTTTTCCCTTCTTCTCCACATATATAATAAACATAAGATCTATTCTAATTTGGAAACCATCCTCTAGCACCACCGTAACCTCAATCTCTCTAAAACCCTCTTCATCTTTGTTGGTATTAAAACCATTGCCTATTCTCATCTTGCCTTTCTGTACCACATGATGATTCACCTTTATTGGTATTAAAACCACTTAGTCCCCTTGTTGGAAGAGATCCACCTCTTCTTGGATGAAGAGATGTTCCTCTAAAATTCTATCTATTTTGTTTTTCTTCTACCTTCAAATATAATTGATAAGCCTCCTCCATGAAAATTATTATATGCATGATTAATTCATCTTGAATAGTAAATTTCAAACCATTTATATACCTTACAACCATCTACTCTCTTTTTTCATCATGTTCCACTCGTATATAAAGATTATAAAAATCATCTATATACTCTTGTATACTATGATTTGTTTGCCTCAAATTATGAAATATTTTGTATAAGGTTTGTACATAATCCATAGGGAGAAATTTCTCTCTCAGCTTTTTCTCCATCTTTTTCCATAAATTAATCTTCTCTTTACCTTTTCTCTATCTCTCTTTCTGTAGGTGATCCTACCAAATCATTGTATGACCTTTCAATTTCATGCTTGTAATCTTTACCTTCTTGTCTTCTCTCATAGTCTTCCACTTAAAAAATTTATCCATGTTATTCATCCAATCTATCAACTCCTCTGGATTTAAACTACCTCCATAATCTGAAACATTAACTTGGATTCCTTCATTTCTTCCTTCTAATTACTAAAATATCCTCTCTTCCATCAATGGTGGTTGATCTTTCTATTCCTCTTCTTGCTGAATTTCTTCATCATGATCTATGTCTTCTTCTTTGATTGGTGATAACCTCTATTAATTATTTCACTTACCTCTACAGCTCTTGTATAATCCATTTCATCTATGCAATACCTCCTCATCCTCTCACCATTTCATACTCCTCTAAGATTCAACCTTGCTCTGATACTAGATAATGAAACTGAAAACTCTCAAGACAATAAAATTTCTAATATTCTAAAACAATATCTAAATTGATTTCCTTCCATTAATTACAACCCAAACCATACCTAAATAAGCCTCAACTCTAAAATAGAGTTGACATGTAAAAAAATTAAAATCTAAAAAAAATCTATTTTTAGCAACTGCTATTTTTAGTAAGTTTTGCATGCAAGCATGTGTAGCTCTAAAAATATTTCAAAATAATATAAACACTGAAATTAGCCTACAATATGAATTTCAACTAAAGTTCACGTCTGATTATAAAAATATATAGTTTTTAAAAATAAAAAAATTCTCAAAAAAATTATTAAACTACAATTTTAGACCCTCAGATGGTTCCGTTTGGCCTCCAAAATTTTTTAAAAATTCCTATAAGTAGAAATATTAGCTTATATCAGCAACAAACTTTTTGAGACGATCATTTTGGCATGTGGAAGAGCTCAAATAGAGCTACGTATCAAAAGTTATGGTCTCCAAAAGTTGGCCTATTTTTTATACATCACAAAGATATTGGTACACATCTTGGTAGTACAACTTCACATATGATTAAGGATTGTGTACTTTATAGAGGAGGAATAATTTTAAAACTAGTGGGATTTTAGGGTATGTACATTTAATATTAATAATATATAAGGTAAATTGAAAAATATTACCAATGTGGGCTTCCATAAATGGGTCTCACATGCCAAGTTAGTGTTTAGATAGGTTATGACCCATAAAATTACCTTTACCTTGTATATTTTATATGCATATTGATCTGGGAAAGATCCTAAATTATACACACATCACAACACCTAAGGATCACAACTACATACACACAAATTTATCCTTAGCATTATATTATGGGAATTCTATGCACATTTATTTTCACTTGTAGAATTTTGTAATGCATTTATTCTATGTTGATGTTCATTTTAAGTTTTACATAATTTTCTAAACCATGTTGTATTATTATGTAATCTATTCATGCATAAATATTACATTAATAGCATATAGTTTACATTTAATTTTTTTTTTGTTCTTTTGCACTTTGTTCAACATTCTTCTATTTAATCATTTATAATTACATCATTATAAAAAAGAAAGAGAAATAAAATATTCCTAGCGTAGATCATGATATCCCAATAAGAAAAAACTATGATGCATGGGATGAGGGTGAAGGATAAAAATAAAATAATAAACATGAATGAGACAAAAATGGTGGATAAGTTCATAATACATCTCAAAAAAATCAATCAAGTAAACCACATGCAAACCAAATTGATGTAAGCTAATCATTAGTCAATACTAAAAAATAATGGAAATTAAAACATGTTGACACTATTTAAAAATAATGGAACAATAAATTGAATTATATTTTTTAATATTAAATTAGGAATGTTGAATAATAGGAATCGATAGAGGAAATAAGGGATCTAAGGATGCATGAATTAGACACTAGAAAAATTTCAAAGAATAAATTAGCGTATGAACTTGAAAAAGTGTACCACCAATAAAACTTCTTCAATGTTATTGAAAATGGTTGAAAAGGTGTAAAGATGACCCATTCACATAAGAAATAGTTTGAAGAAGAATTTAAAAATATGGCATGTTAATAAATGATTCTCACACACACTAAATACAATCTTGGATATGGAAACTTAGAATGAAAGACAATGTATCCATGATGAATCAAATGTTAATGAAATATAAGTTAAGAGTGGAAATTAGTAATATGTCAAACTTCTTAGTTCTTCAAGCACACAGTTTTAGAAAGAAACAAAAAATCAAGGAGGATAAGAAACATTTAAAGATATTATTTCTCCAAAATTTCCATAAATTGGTACGCTAATAATGATTATTATTTGAAGTAAAATTTTGAATATTTTAATTATTCACTTAATTAACCACATTTTTATCAACATGATAAAATGACATGAGGGATATTAGTTAAACAAAAGACACTGAAATAATCATATTTTTTGTTGATACTATTGCTATATAAATGGGTAATGTCACTAAATAAAATAATGGCCTGATAACAAACCTAATTGAAATTGAATATGAACGTATTTTTAAAAAGTATGGAAAGTAAAGGAAATTATAGAAACACTCTCCCAACTAGAAAAATAAAATCAAGAAATAAAAAAGATGCACCCAAGGTTATGAATGAATTAGTGTATGGTAAATGATCACAAAATTTATAAAATGCTACCTAATTGCAAAGTTATAACTTCAATTTACAAGAAATTATCTAATGATTGAAAACTAAATACTATTTATATATTTATATTGTTATGTTATTATGTTTATATGAGACATACATTTGGAAGAAAAAAAACATTGATTAAAGTGATTAATAACATGAACCTACAAACCTTGTTATAAGACTTCATTAACATCACACAATTCTAAATGCCAAAAACTAAAATGTAATCCTGTAGTTAAATAAAAAAAATGAGATAAATAATAGACATGCAACCACATAATGAATCATAACATATTAAACAATTCAATTCAAACTAAAAAAATAATATAATAATGATAAGCATAATAGATTAAATAATAAAATTAGAACTGAATTAATAAAAAAAATTGTAATAAAGATAATCATGATATATATATTAGAGAGAGAGAGAGAGAGAGAGAGCAGAGTTCATTGCAATAAAATATTGATTGAAAGGAAAAAGGAAAATTATAAAAGTTATACAACATCAAATATATGAAATTTAACAAGTAGATTGTAAGTAGACTGATTCCTACTCACAAATAATAACATCATAAGTTAACGATATCTAAATTTATATAACATCAAATAATGTTTGATAATTAAAAATATCATTAGAGTCATCATAATAGTTACAAATTTATGACAATTAATAATTATTCTTAATTTATTGATTCTTGCTCACAAGTAACATAAAATTTATAAACATCTTAAATATCTCGGCATGCCTCCTCATTATGTTGTACCACCTTCTATTTCTTTTATTCATTCTCAACTCTTATAATAATGTGTGTTTATTCAATAAATTGAAGTGGAAATTATCTTGATCCTATATCTATTGCTTTAAATGTCTTACATCAGTCAACTATTAAATCGACATTGTGTAAATGATTTGAATGCATTATAATGGGAAATGATTGATTGTCTATTTATATATTTTTAAAATGAGACACATTTATCAAATAGGTAACTTCCATTCTAATTGGTGTAATATCAAATTTAGTGTCTTCAATATTATGGTTTCCTTAAAATTGTACACAATTTCCTCTCTTATTTTTTCTTGCCTTCTTATAATGCTATGGTATTTGTGAACTTCTCAATTGAAATTAAAAACTTGTCCTCCAAATCTTTGTAAGATGTGACACTTGTAGAAGTTTATTTTTTAAAACCCAACCTATTCTTCAACCTTTTTGTTTAATGCATTATTCTTCATTTTCAAATATAACTAATATTTATCTTCAAGTCACTATTATTTATCTACAAAATAAGTATTTACTTAGTTATTAGTCTAGAAGGGAAAGACTATTGCCTTCACTTTCCATTAGCCAGCGATTAATCTTTACTCCCCTACCTATTTAAATTACATTGATTTGCATGCTGTAAAATATGTCCAAGCTTTTTCTAAAAGAAACCATAAGTTATTTAACAGAACAAATAAAGTATATTATTTGGGGAGCTATGATTAATTTTAAAAAAATTGTATGTTATGAAGGACTTTGCTTCTATCGAGGCAGTGAGATCTGAAAAAGACATAGCAATAATGAATGGTTTTTAATGCCCACATAACTACATACAACCACCATTTACAGAATCAAGACACCCTCATTTTAATCCTCTAAGCTATCATTCAATTAGGGTTGTGTATTATCATAAATAATTTATTTGTTGCCTGCTTCTAGACCCTTCATGCAATTTAATTCACTCCTTAGCCTCTAGTTTATGGCAAAAAATAAGGAAAAAACTATTTATTTTAAACCATGGTAAAATGCAATCCAACATGGTATCTCTCTTTCTTCTCCATCAATCTCAAATTGGTCAGACAAGGTAGATAAAGGCAAATCTGAGTAAGAAACATATTCAAGGCTTAAAATTTTCCTATTTCTTTGGGTATCACAATAATATATTAGGTTTTAGATTAGGTGATCGTAAGAGATTACATTATAATATCTTTGCATAACATTTATTGTAGAACAATTGGCATGGTGGAAGCATTTGTTAGTAAAGTATGAAAATATGAAATTTCCCAATGATTTATGAGCCTTTTCATTCTCTCGACATGATTATATAGCCTATTGGCCTTAAAATGGCACCAAGTGTTGGAGCTAGTGGTCTTGACACATTTTGAGAGATAAGGTAATATTTTATTATTTTTGTAGTTTGTAAAAAATATATATTATGCAATGAAAATGTGTATTGGTTTTTCTTTTAATTTTTCTAGAAAAAAAATAATACTTTTTGGTTTTTACTTATTTATATTGTCCATGGTCGTAAGATTGAAGAAATTATTTTAGGGAATGAAAATGGAGCACTTTTGAGATCCTATGTTTCATGAGGCATAAAATTGCATGTAAAGCTTTGATCTGGTGTTCTGCAGAGCTGATGGTAGCAGTGGGAGAAGAGTTGGTAGAAATGGAGGTCAAGGCATTAGCATTGACATTGGTGGTGGTGGTGTAATGATGTAATGGTTATTTCTTTGCTTTGATTCCATGGTAGCATCTTAGATCGGATCTACTCTGCTTTTTTTTTATGCACCTCTTTTTTATTTCTTCATAAGGTTTGTATAATATTTTGCACATTATGTACTTTTGTGGTTGTAGGTTTGAAACTCTGTGTACTTTAGTATGTTCTACATTGATTTTTCCTATATTTAAAAAGTTCTATATTTATGATAGAATAATAAAAAGAATATGTTTTTTAAGATGTTTTACACAATCAATCATTCATGTGAGTTGCATTTTATTTTGACATAGATGGGAGTGTGGACTAAAGTAGTTTCCAATGGCCTGGGACCTTTTTCTAGGTTCTCTGTTGTAGGAGATTATTTAGATTACAAATGTGGTATTCTTGTATTTATTGGAGGATGCAATAAAAACATAGAGGCCCTTGATGATTTGTATTATTTTCATACTGGTACGTCATTTCCCTAAGGTAAAATATGTTAAATTTGTGCACCTTAAGCTATCAAATAATCAAAATATCATGGTCTATCTGGGTAAGAGTCTATTTCATCCAATGACACCAAAAAAAATGGCTTATCATTGTGGTTTATTTAAATAAATTGTATGATATTTCCATTCTCTTGAGACACAATTAAACTAATACCTTTATGTGAGTGATTCTATTTTAAATTTTATTTATTCTTTGTCAAGGAAGGTGATCTATTGGGTTTTGTCAAAACCAAGACACATACCAAATTTTGTCATGTGTTTATCCAATCTAGAATTATTGTTATTAGCATCCTTTTTTATTTGGTCTTCTGAAATAATTTCATATTTTTTTTTTCTGAGATTGTATATATGAGCATGGTAATATGGGGATCTTTGTACTAGTTATTATAATCTTTTACTGTCTTTTAATTTTTCCCATGGTAATGCTTGATACACAAGGTATTAATTGTTTATGAATTCTTGTTGAAAGTGTAAATTTGAGATAAGGAAAGAGTTATCAAAATTAACATTTTTGTTAATAATTATCACAAGGTTGTAACCTTTTAACACGCTAGTCATATTGTTGATCAGGGCCTAAAGATTGGAATATACTATTTGAGGTCTTGGGAGCTACAACAAATGCCATCAAAATTACAATGGATGCTACCACTATAAAGGTACTTATCATGTTGAACTTTAAATGTCTATTATGGTATTGTGATTGTTAGGTCTTTCCACTTTCCCTAAAATCGTAATTCTAATGGTAATCTATTTTTTCCAGGATAAGCCAAGGTTAGTATTTGAAACCATGGGAACTAAACAAAGATGTCACTACATCTGTAAAAACCACATTCTATTTTTTTAAGAATAATTGGATGCCAAGTAATCCACTCTCCATGCAATTGATGTGAACACACGTGTGTTAACTATTCTACACCTATCATGAAAAGTTTCACACATGTTTTTAAATGTTTTACAACTTATACAGTTCAAACTCCCTGCAAGGACTTGGCCCTCTATGCCCTTGTTTTTTAGGTTCTCATGAATAATCGCAACATAATTTTTGTATGTCTTGGCCTCTATATACAAATTTTGATAGACATGATTGAATATTTTAACATTTTTTATGTCGGCATGATTTGGTCACTTCACCATAGAGAAATAATATAAAACACTTCTTTTCATATTTATAACCCCTCACATCTAAGTTGTAAACCTTGATTTTTTTTAGAAATTATTTCACTAGCAAAAAAGATAAAACCAAGTAAAACATTGGAATGTTTTCCTTTTCCATGTTCATGAATGTTCTAATTAATGGCAAGTTTCAACCTAAAGGTACTGTCAACCACATCTTATGCATAAGTTTTTCATTAAGATGGCCCAAAGGACAACATAAATGTCTCTATAATTTGAATGCTCGTGTTACTTAATGAAAGGCAATTTTATCTCACTTGCATGTCTGTTTTCAATTATATAAGGGTTTAGTTCCTATAAATCATGTCATTAAGAAGTCCTAAAATTAATGTCCTAATTCCCTTTTAGATTGAATACATGTGGATCTTTTTCTAGTAAAAACTTGTATTTACATTATGTGCATCATTTGGGTAGGAACATTCACATTTTTAAATGGCAAATCAAAAATGGAAAATATATTATAATTATTTAGGAAGCCTTGATGAGGATTTATAACAACTGGATTCCTATATTTGTATCAACTCATAGTTTTTGTCAATGGACTTGTATAACATTTATAACTAGGCCCAAATTCTCTAAAAAAAACTTAGGATTTTTTTGGAAAATTTTACTTCCATCATCATCAAAGTGACTCAATTCAATCACTTATTCATACTTTACAATAGCCTCTTATTCATTATATGAACATGCATCCTCTAATATTAAAGTATTATTTATTTTTAAAGAAACATTTCTTCTATGTTGAATCAAGGGTTCATGAGGTGAAATTTCATCTTCACCCTCGACGTTCATAGAAATATTCTTATTTAAATGTCTAACAATATTTTATGTAAAAAAATTATAATCAAGGATAATTTTAAAAATGGATCCTAAAACTTTTTATAAAATATTAGTGAATCCTAAAGTTTAGGTATAATTTCATTGGCTAATCTATGGAAAAAAATATCTACATAGGTGGAAACTAATTGCCTATTTTATTGGCACTTTAAAAATTTATAATTATTTGAAAAAAAAATACTATTAATAAAATATATAAAATGACATTAAACCAAATAATGAAATGAATAAAATTAACTAAAACTCTAATTGTTTCTTTCAAAATGATGTAAAAATAATAGCACTTACCTGGAAATGAAAGTAACATGTAAAATATTGATCCTCCCCATGCCACATGCACCTCCCATAATCATTCAAATGTGCTTAGAAATAAAATTGGGAGAAATTACATCTATATGAACCATCCATTTTGGTTGAGGAAGGAAAATTGCTACCCTCTATAAAATACTTTGCCTTATATTTGTAAGGGAGTTGTAGGAGAATGGATTTTTCATTTTAATATGTCTCTACATAAGCCTATCAACCTCTCACATGGACATATAGGTGCATGTTTTTAGTAATGTTCAAAAGTGAATATAGAAACAACTTGTAAGTCAAGAAATGACATAACATAAAATTGTTAGTAATTTTCATGGTCACACATTAAATTCCATATTTATTCAAACTTGTATAAATTATAATATATTTAGTTTACCTCTAGGATCTATTCACTTTTTAGGATTCAATTTTTTTTATGTAAGGTACAAAGCTAGAGTTTAAAGAGAAGAGAAAACACCATCCACATAGTTAATTAGCTTTAAATTTAGAGGAGCATCCATTTTAATTACAAAATAATTAAGTAGATGACCCTGGTACTGGTATGAATACATATACGAGATTCAAATATGTCGATATGGCAATTTTCTATGGTCCTATAAATGTTTTTTAATATGATTGTCCATATATATATATAGATATATATATATATATATAACCAAATAAGCTAAGCTAACCACATAATATGCACAAATTAAACAAAATAAGTTCAATAAACAAAAAACATACTAATAATTCAATGCTAAATGTCATGAAATTCAATGTTCAAACTTAGATTAGTCTTAGAACACGTGTATAGTGAAAATATTACAATGTATAGATAAAAATTAAGACAAATCAACATATTAAAGTAGGTTCATTGTAAAGGTCTCACATATACCAATATGGCCAATGTCAGCATTTTAATGAACATTTCAAAATAATAGTAAAGAATATATCTATAATTTTATATACCCTACAAGAAATAACTTACCCTAACATCCTAACCAAGTTTGTATGATAGCAAGCAATGAATAATTCAACTTTGATTGTATTATTACAAAAATATTTTCTTGCACATTCATACACACTTCGATAAAACATACATGAAATGAAACCATATTAGTACTATAGAAATTGGTATAATTAGTACATGTGAAGACTTTTTTATTACTATGTTGGAATGAGGAATGATAGAACATAAATAAGGAACATGGTGATAGGGATAATTCACATGATAGTGTTCAATTATTATCTTATAATGGAATTGAGAGTATTAAAGATAAACATAGAGTTAGGAATAGGGATACAAACTTAGATAGAGATGAGGACTCCCAAACTCATGGATTATAATTATATGAATATGAGGCATCTCTCTCTCTCTCTCTCTCTCTCTCTCTCTCTCTCACACACACACACACACACACTCATAATTATTTTTAAAATCTGGTTTGCAAAATAGTAAATAAAATGTAATTCTTAAATAAGAATCCATTATTATTACTCCCCATTTATCTAATATTCATTCACGACCAAACTTTCAAAACTTGTTAAAATGGGCCTCTTTCACCATTTTTTTATGGGCCTTATTCTTGTAATATAGTATAATTATGTATAAAGATGCATTGATAGCCAATGGTGGATTTGAGGAGTAAGTGTAATAGTGTGAGATGTAAATAAATGATAGCTGACTTGATATTTCATTTCTATTTTATGGTCATATGATAGTTTCAATTTTAAATATAGTGTCCATTTGACAGCTATATGAATTTTTTTTTTTCCTTATTTAGAGAAGTCTATCAAAAATTATTATACCTTAGACATATAGTGAAACTTGGACCCTATTTTATATCTAAAAATATTTTTCCATGCCCAACATAATGGTACAACTATATTGCAGCTATTTATCACCAACAAATAGAACACTCATAAAATTCAATGGAGTTGTTAATTAAAAATATATATAACAAATCTAAAATAAATACTTTAAAAATGATATATCTATATATTTTTAAAATATAAGTAAATATAATCTAATCATATTATTCTTATTGACATTATATACATATCAAAAGCTAAAAAAATTTACATATAAACGAAATGTTAACAAGGGTTGTGTAGCAGCTAGTCTTTGGATTGTAATCATTACAGTTATCCTAATATGATTTAAGGAAGTTTTGTAAAATTATGAAATGATAAAAGTATAGTGTTAATCTAATCCAAAAGAGGCAATAAAAGTATTATTGAATGTTCTACTATGAATTATATTAGTATTTGGAGGGCAATATGACATAAATAATTAGGACTCTAAAATTTGTACCATCATTGCATAAATTATTATTGAATTCAAGAATTTAAAAAATATATTTTTGTTGAATAAATAAATATTAAATAATTGAAAAAAATGTTAAATGTATTAGCTTTAATAACATAGTACCTACTATGTTGTATTTGAATCATTTTAACATTCTAACATTCATGTAAAGTTTATAATTTAATTAGTTTTATTGAGTAATTAAATTAGAATAATTTTAGCATTGATGTAAAGTTCATAATTTATTTTTTATTTCCAAGTCTAAAATTTGTGATCTTATTTTCATTTTCTATATATGTGCTATTGTGTTATTCTACACACACAAATATATATATTGCATATATTTAAATTTATTTATGATAAAAATTATAAATAAATAGTATATAATTGGATTTAACCTTAATTAATACATAAGAAAATAATTATAATTACATTGAAATATATAATTTAAATTAAAAGATATATATATATATATATATATATATATATATATATATATATATATATATATATATATATATATAAGGTTTTGTATTGTTATAAAGTTTTTAATGAGAATATAAAAAATAAGGAATAATGTCAAGTAATTTTTTTTTTCAAATAAATTTTAATTAAATAGAGGAATGAGATATCAATGAAATTTTATAATAATAATAAATTTAAACCAAAAATAAAACATATAAACCAATATTCATTAAAAACGTTTAGAACATCCAAATAAATAAAAATGTTTAAAAAATACAAAAATAAACTTAAACATTTTAGAAATATATTAGAAACAATAAACAAAATATATATTTTTTTTTTTTAAAAGTAATTTTAAAATTTTTTCAAATAATGTTTAAATTAAACCAAGATTGATTTTTATAGAAATTTTTTTTTAAATATTTAAATCAAAAGTTTAATTTGCTAGTTCAATAAATAAAATTGCTCTATAAAAAACCCACCCACCAAAATAAATAAATAAATATTAATATTTAATAAATAATAAATAATTTTATATATATATATATATATATATATATATATATATATATATATATATATATATAATTTATATTTTATAACATCCGATAAATATAAAAATAAATAAAGAATTAAAAGCTCTTACTGCACAATATTATGTATATTTTTGAACAAACAAATATGTTAAATAGCTCATCCCTTACCGCCACTGAATTCAAAGCACTGGTGTGAAAAATTCTCGCTACTTTCCACTGCCTGAAGCTATTTACAGATAATCTACCTTACTTTACCCACTAGTAGAAACAGGCCCAATTGTGGGTATAGCATACTTAAACAAGAATTTTCTATCTGAACATCATGACAAAATAACTGTAATTCACTTTATAAACTGTTTAACCATTTTTGAGAAAAGTATCTGAAAAACATGCCCTGTTATCTTAATGTAATTTTGTTGGCTAACAGTTCACTTCTCTACCCATATTACAGACACATATTATCTTGGAAAAAACTGGCTACATTTATATCTCAAACGCTTCGGCTAAAAAAATAAATGCAGTAGACGTAAGCTTACCTGCAATTCTTTGCACAACACAGAAGCAAATCAAATATCATAGACATATATTTTAATTTTGAGAAAATATAACGATTAATTAAATATATGTCATATAATAAACTGATTTATTATATATTTTTATGAAAAAATAAATATATATATAACCAACCATGTAGAATAAAAATAAACCTACTAAAAATATAACTTCAATTATTAACAAAGTTCAATCATTTTAAGCAACAATTGCTAGTTGCATGGCAATATTTTAAAATAAGAATATATAAGTACACCAGAATGAATGTTACTGAAGATAAATTAAATAACTATACGGCGACAAATCTCCTTTAACAAAATCCCCAATTCTTGATGAAATTCTAGCCATTAAAACCCTGATGAAACGGGACAAAACCCTAATGGCATTAGAAAAATCTTATGGTTTTCATTTGTGACATTATGCTTTGAATTCCATGTGTGCAATTCAACCTGGGCTGCATCGATATCTATTGACATTATCTTGTGAATGGAGGGAAAAGCTATATAACAGCAATCTCCATCACCAACACCACAATTGACTGTAAATTTCTGTGAAAACTGAAACGCCATATTTGGATACAGTTGCCGAGTATTTCCTTGGAAAACACTGCTCCATATTGGAACGATCCGTGTATTCCGATCCCACTCCAGAATAACATATCTATCCAAACTCAATAATTCAAACCTCATAAGTCTACCCTTGTACACAAAAACTCCATAACTCAGCACTTTCACTTCCCAATCTCGGATTGAATGGCGTCTAATTGAAAGCTGGTTCTCTCCACTGAGATTATAAGTAGTCCAAGATAACCCATTATCGAAAAAGAAATAGATTCTCTGGTTACATATCACCCTTTGTGGATACTTCTTGAAGCAGATACTGTGATCAGGAGTTTTAATCTGCCATGAGTTTTCAGGTAATCTATATATCAAAAACTGGAGTTTTCTTCTACTGAAATTTCCAAATACAATCACCTGACATGACTTGGTTGTTGAATCGACAATCAACTCAACACCAATTTCTTCATGGCGCTTCTTCATGTAATAAGACAGCGCAAATTTTTTGTTCACAGTTGCTTCTGGAATATGATGAAATTTTAGCGTCAACGGATTTACAATGTGCATCATTCCATCTTTTTTACTGACAAAAACAAGAAGACCTCCTGCAGCAGCTTTCAAACTCCCGGAAATGTAATTTATCCAGTCCTGTAATATATTCTCCAGTGGCAGCCATTGTGGGTGGGTGGTGTTACAAAGTGAAACAGAAACAGCTTCACAGTGGTCTATGACAAGGCAATTCTCCACGTTACGCTCGTCCCACATGTTATGAAATTGTGAAGACTCCCAGATATAATCTCGCAGATCAAAGATAGTGAGGACTTGGAAAAGTTTATGAAGGGGAAGAGTGGATAAGATATTCTGTATGATTACAACTGGAAGACAGTGCAAGAATGATTCTTCTTCCTGGATTTTACGGATATTATTTCCTCCGTCCGCTAAAACAAATAATTGCAAAAGATCGTCTAAACCTAATTTTTTTTCCAGCTTCTCTCTATCTTCTTCTGATACACCGTTTCTTCCATTGTTTCCTGCTTTCTTTCGCTTTATCTTTTGAGCTTCCCCTGTATTGCCATCCATGCTTCTCTTTTTCGTCGAGATTTCAATAGTATTGGAAGCCATGTGAAGAAGTAGCACACTCTCAGTATCTGCTCTGCTAACAAGCAATTAACTCTTAGCGCATATATATATAATATTCTAATAAAACTTTCTATTTTTAGCAACTATTTGTTATAGCAACTATTTTTTTAGTACAGGTTATTTTTACTAACTTAGTTTTTGTACCATATAATATATATAAGCTGCATGCATTAGGGTCAATGATGATAAACTTCAAGAGAGTTACGCTGAATTTCAATATATAAATTTGTTATAATTATAATATATATTTTTAATAGTATTAAATATAATATATCAATTTATATTATTATATATAAATTATTATAATATAAATTTTTATTTAATTAATATTATATATTATTATGATATAATATTCTTCTTTTATTTCAAAAAGAGGAAACTTAAGATTGATAGTGGAGTCTCAGTGAAATAAAAAGGGCGTAGATCTAAAATAGAGAGGTTAAAATTAAAAGCGGAAGATATGATTAGAGATGGCTTGAATTGATAGAAAAAGGGTGATCCCTGCTTGAGGTTGACTCTTCCTCTTATCAATGCTCAATTTGTGACTTTGGTTGTGTGTTGTTGCACTTTTCTCCCTTTGGGATCCTTCACAGTCAAGTAACTTATTTGATGCCTTTTAGTGGTTAGCTCTTAGTATTTTTGTTGATTATTTGCTCACTTTTTGTTGATTGTTCATCCTTCCTAGTTTTTTGTTTAGTATCATCCTCATCTTTTGCTTGTGTCTATTTGTGGCATTTTTGTGGTGTTCATACTCAGTACTGGGTGTTTGTTGGAGGATTTGGGCCTCACGTTTGTGTCTCAAACTGGTTCCTTAACTTCAATAAAAAAACTACCATGCTTCTAGTTCATAGCTTTAGACTCTATAAAAGTGTTATCCAATTCATAATCTGAAACTCTATAAAAATATTATCTAATTCATAACTCCAAACTATGTAAAAATGTTATTTGGTTCATAACTCCAGATTCAAAAATGTTTACTCGCACCAAAAAATAAAAATAAATAAATAAAAATAATATAATATATATAAACATAACAAAAATATATAATATTACTATATAATTAATTATATATAGATATAGATAGATATAAATTATAATAGTTTATATTCATTATTACTATTATATATAGATTAGATTGGGCTAACCCTGTTGATTAAACTTTCAAAAAGGACTAGGGTTAGATCCAACTATATATACATACTCATTTCATCATATATATATATATATATATATATATATATATATATATATATATATATATATATATATATATATATATATATATATATATATATTGTGCATCTACTTATCCACCATTCTACTTGAGGAACATAGCTTAGGGTTTCATACTTTCTTTGGAGATATAGATCTTGTCTTTTGAAGAAGTATTTTGGATGCATAGATAGGTTGTGTAGCCTAGAGTTGATTTGTCCTTGTCATCCTTACATACCACAACAACCTCTTACAAAACACCTTGGCCAAGGCAGAGATTGAGGCTCGGTGGATTCATCTTCAAATGTAAGTATTCATAACCTTGTTCCTCCTTTGTAAGAGTAGATAGATATGCATTTTTACTTATCCCTCATGTATTAGGATTCTGTATACATTGATGTGAGTATATGTCTTTTATGCATGTTTAATTTTCATGTTTATTAACCCCACTTTGTGCCACAAGCTTTAGTGAGGAGTAGATTAGAATTTACTTTGCTTTTATCATTCACTTAGTGAATATGAAAACATAGGACCTAATTATGGTTTTTGAATAGTTTTACTTGATTGGAGGCTTTAGAACCCTCTCTAGTGATATTATTATGGAAAGAGATTATTTGGATAGGTTTAGTGGATCCATCTTGGTCATAACCTATAATAAATAATGTATCAACAATTGAAAATGTAAGTAGGATTTATCTTCTTCAATCTAGGATTGATTTATAGATCAGTTGCATTTTTCTTTGCATACATTCTGGTGAATCTGACGTGAATCTAACCCTTATAGGTTTTCTTTCACATCGTCATTTTTGTATTCATATCATTTTTTTTATTTTAATTATTGTATCAAACCAATTAATATAGTTATCTCTTTTCTATGTGCATGGTTAACACACAAACACTTCAAAATGACTATACTCTATTTATGTAGGTCTTCACCAATCACATGTTACTAGATCGAGCAGTTTGACATAACAATTTTATTCAATTCTAGATTAGCATACATAGTCAAATAGTTCAACTATGTCTACTATTTTCTTTTGTCAGCATACAGATCAACAAACACTATTGAACAATTGACTATGTTCATTATTTCTTCTTCAACACATAGGGTTTACAGAACTTAGTTGAACCAGTTGACCCAGTTGGTAGAATTTGAAAGTAGCATTTGAAAAATCTCAGCATAAAATTTGCAATCCAAAATGTCTTCAAACCCACCAAGGTTCCTTTATTTTCTCTCTTTATCATTTCAATTCTTCTTTCAGTACTATTTTTCATAAGTTGGCAGTCTTTAAAACTGCAACCCTATAGCTAACTAGGTCAACCTAGCCGACTTAGTTTTGTAGTCTATCTTTTGTCTAAAAGACATAGTCAACGTATTCAACTTTATTCTTAAATATATTTCTTATGCAAACTAGTAGCTATCTAATTGACTATGTTCTATTTGTTTACATATAGGGTCCTCTGAATCAACTCTATACTATTATCAATCAAGGAATTAACATCTACTTATTAGTAATTAATTCACCTTTTCTTTTCAATTATTTGCATTCTTAAAATAACTCACATAGATTAAATAGGTGATTTTTAAAATTACCATTTTAGTTACATTGTTTTACTCTTTTGCACACACTACCAAATCACTCTACATTCAAAAAAGTATTAAACTTTTGTCTTCCCAAGACCTGCCTACTTGGATTTCATCATTAAGGGGGAAGCTGACTTGGTTTTCTGGCCAAGTATAAATACGTGGTTGATGATATGTATTGGCAAACCACCCAACATCCTTATCACTACAGGATTTTAAAGTGAGAGGGTAGGCATCAATACCAATCTAGTACCACTACCAATACAGACCTCTTTCAACCCAAACATCTAAAAACCAACTTTATATTGCTTTTTAGTTCCCTATTTTTAGCCAACTTTCTTAGCACATTAAAATTAAACTTTATAATAATATAATAACACTTAGGATGACCAACTAGTTAGCATTTAATTTTCAATTTCTACTTGTTCCTTGATCATTATGTGTTGCATTTCAAAACTTTCATTGACCAGCATTGGTGCAAGGTTTGTATTGTGTGTTCCAATTGGTTCAATCACTTGATCCAACTATTTTTGTGTTTGCTTTCATTATTTCTTCAAATCATTTTAAAAAATTTCCTCCTATTTTATAACACTATCATCTTGGCCGATACAATCTCTTATAGATTGTTAAGTCTTCTTGCTTGCAATACATAGTTGATCTACATGACTGTGTATTATTATCTTCCTTTTCAATTATCTATTCAGTAATACACATTTGACCTACATGACTGTGTATCCTTATCTTAATGTTTTATTCCTTGGGTTATAGAAGACAGTCAACCAATTCGACTATATATCCTATTTTCTGATTTTGTCTTTACATCATCTTTTTAGCTCCCTTATTTCATCATGAAATTTTTATTCGAGGACAACATAGAGTTGAACTCAATAGATGTGATGAGCTTTACCAATCTCAATAGGTTTACCCATAACTAACTTGTGGATTCCACTTTAGACAAAATCAATGTGTATGTGGCCAATTGCACTACAAATTATGGGAATCCTCCTCATTCATCTTCAGTTCATAACCCTCTTTTCTTCTTATAAGATTAGCTATAATTAAAGTACACTCCTAAAATGATTTTATTCATTAATAAGTTTCCTCAACATAGTGGAAAATACCCTTCCACTATTTACAACCTTATGATAAATGGTCAAGAAGAAGAACCCCATTCACCTTCCCCTACATTCTCTCATAGATTTGGGGGTGATACATTCTTTGTTTCTCAACCTCTTCCTTCTCTCTTGACTCCTTCTCATACTATGACTTCTTATTTTATTTCTTCCACCTCCATGCCAAGTATCTATACTAACATGGTAGGTTCAACATCTAGTGGTCCTTTTCCAAGACCCCCCCTCCTCATTCACTACACTAGTGCATCATTTGCTACCAATGGTAATCATGCCACTAGTGTTTCTTTCACTTCTAACCCTTCTAATAGTGCATATTTCACTATACATGCTAATCATGTTACTAGTACCTTCTTTTCTACCAATGCCTCTCAAACCACTAGTATCATGCATTTTAATACTCACAATGGAACCTAAGCCACTAATATCAATGCTAATGCTTTGCATGCTACATAAACTAGTCAAAATACCACTCAAACCCATCAACTCTTATTAAAAACTATTAATCAAATGAATGATTTACAATCTAATAATGAAAATTAAATGATGCAAATTTAGAATCACCTTATTCACCTTTAAAATCAACCTCAACATGTTCCATGGGAAGCACAAAATCAAAATGCCCCTCACCCACTTTAGGGATTCTCATGGAAATCTCATTCCTCAATCACCCCTTGTTAACAAAATGATTAAACATCTTCAAAATGAACCTCTTACACCTCAAATTTACAACATAGACATAGGAGGTATCACTCTTACCATTAGTTATAATGGGTCAACTGATCCTACCTTACATTTAAAAATGTTTGGCAATCTCTATAAAGATTGGGTCAAGTTAAACACTTTTGTTACTACCAAGTTACTAGCGAAAACGCTCTTTGAAGATGATTTAGATTGGTATAATCAACTCAAGTCCCATTATGTTTTTAGTTTATAAGATTTAGCTAATTCCCTTTTAAAATAGTTTCAAGCTACTAACCTCCTTGAGAATACCTTGGCTCATTTTATCAATTGCAAGCAACTTGAAATCAAAACTGCACAAAATAACATCAAACGGTGGAAGACCTTGTCTAATAAGTATGAGCATAACATGGTGGATAATAACATATTTCATCCATTCACTAATGCTCTTTATCCCAATTTGCAATATCATGTTAGGACGCTCTCTCTAACAACTTTGGAAGAGGACATCGACCAACCAAGCACCAATATTTTTCATGCATTAGTTTGAACCATCCCATCCTCCCATGGGCACCTGCATGCTCCTCAAAAATAAAAATTTTCATGCTACCAATAATGGTGCCACCAATTCCTATGATACCATTCATAATTTCAAGCCATTGGTCCCAACCTTATTTTGGAGTAAGATTCCCCTTTAAACAACACCCATAATCCTTAATTTTCTAAATAAATAACATCAATGTTTATAAGCCATTATCCTTAGCAGAACTCCAAAAGAATCTACCAAGGCCTCTTCCACAAGAGCTTAATCCTACTCACCCTATGAAATCATGGTATGATCCAGATATTTTTTTTTACTTTCAAGTTAGTTAGGATCACTCTCACAAGAATTGTAGGCAATTACATAACTTAGCTATGTATTTCCTCCTTGGCCCCAATTTTGATCATGATTCACTCATTTGCAAACATCAATAAGCCTATGATATCACCTTCAAATCTCATGAAACACAAAATAAAAATCAAGCTTTTAAATAGGCTAATGCTCATCTTGCCATCTATAAAAACCCTCTTCCTAAGCATCAAGACAATAATGATAAGCTTACTCCTTCCACCAATAATGTTGGAATTTTTATAGACCAATCTCCCAAAGAGAATGTGATAAATATGAATAGTATGTGAAGGATAGTTACTTTCATTGATTCTAATCCTACACACATGCACCCACGATCCAAAACTTTCCATGTTATCCAAGTTTCTTCCCCATCTCACCTAATAGAGTTGGGGCAAGAAGACATTAACTCTTTTTAAGAACCAATTCCAAAACATCCATTGGATAACACCTCTCATACTATTTATATAATTTCCCCAACATCTCTACCCATTAAAAACATTATTCAACCTTCTAATACCACTTCTTCAAATCAATCACAAGATAAACCTAAATGAACTACCTTGTCCTTTCAAGACAATCAGTTGATTTATCCCCAACCTAAAACAACCGCGTCTTATTAACACAAGTTTGAATGCACTTCTAATCCTCCTTCACAAGAGATCCTTCAACACTATGCACCTCTCTCTAATAGTCCACCCATGGGTTATTATGAATGGGATCCTATCATGTAACTTACCAATCTCCCATCTCAAATACCCTTTCTTAAACTCATGTGGACTTCTCTGTGCCATCACAACTACCTCATGCAACTCTTATTCAAAATGAACATCCCTCATCCTCTCCTTGCAGGATGTGAAGCCACCATATCTGGGTCAGAAGATAGTATCTTAAAATAATGTGAAGAGATGTATATACATATTGATGAAACAATGGAAACTTCTCTTTCCCTCAAATTTCATGCTGCTTCCATGATCCCAGATGAAATTACGATTCATGTAGATGATCCTTCACTCTTTATAAGTGTTCAAATCGGTGATATCCAAGTCAAGAGCGCTTTGATTGATGAGGGTTCAAGTACTTATGTTCCCTCCCTAGACTTCATTAAAACTCTTAAATATTCTAAGTGTAATCTTAAGTCCACATGCAACACGTGTCAAGGTTATGATCAAAGGAAACTACCTCCTATAGATTGTGTTTGGATCCCTATTACCATCCCGGCTATCACCATTTGAGTAAAGATTATGATATTCAATTTTCCCCTTTCTTATAATATCTTGCTTGGCAGGCCTTAGACTGATCGCATGAGGGTTGTTTCCTCTTCTACCTGTCAATGTGTCAAGTTTCCCCATAATGGTGCTATATATAGGATTCAAAGAAACACTAATCCTTGAAATTTTTAACAATTCCAAGACTACGGTGTAGTAAAAATCCCAACCCTTGAACCCTTTCCAAGTGTGCCATTCTAGGAATCGCAACATTTTAATTTTTAACTCTACTCAAGGTTATCATGGTCACCCTAAAATCATAGGGAACATACCAATTAACCTCTTAGACTTTAATGGCGATGATCTAGATGAGATCAACCTCAAAATCAAAACTTTAGATCTCTCTCCTCATCTCCTTGCCCAGCTTCCACCATCCTTGAAACTGTGTTCTCACCAGCCACCTATCAATGATATACCCATAGTTATAACCAAAACTAAGAGTTATATTCATCACATCACTTCTGATGAGAGGGTCATGCCTACCTATACCATCAACCTTCATACACCCAATTAAGATGATGGTTATACTTTAGATGATCCATTTCTAGGAAGTCTTGTTCAGGATAGAGATGTTAAGATCCTTCATTATCATTATTCTTTGTTTCAGTATTTTCATTCCTCTTATCATATTACATCTTATATCATTCTTTATTTTAGCATCATTCCTCTTATTTTCAGGGTAGATATGGAGCCTTTACATGTCACACCTCTAGTATCTATAAAGCCTCTTAGAAGCATGCTTATGGATCATGTTATGACCGATCCCTATCAATTCATTAGATATTAATATCCCTATAGAATTATTCCCCTTAAGATGCTTGTTACCATTCTTAAGCCCTCTATGTATCCTACTTTTCCCTCAGCTAAGCCTACTACATATCTTACTCATAATCTACCCTTAATTGAGACTCATCCTATTTCTGATTTTATTTCCTCTTCAGTCAAGCCTAATCCAGTCTCTCCAATATCCCCACCTCTCCTTGGCAATGGCCTTCTTCCTTTACCATAGTTTGATCCTCTACCTACCCAATGTGTTGATCAACCTTATTATGACATCCATAGAGTTATTGGTCATTGGACTAGAGACTGTCAGTTATACCAACCTTCCCTAGCTCCTACTTCTACTCATCTATTATTAGGCCCATAAAGTCTACTAACAAGCATAAATGTTGATTCCATAGCATAGATATCACTCTTTTACCCATTTTCAAAAGCTTTGATAATATATTGACATATTGCATCCCACCCTTCCTCATCCTATAGATAAGGCTATATGTCCACTCAAGTTATAACCTGAGTATATTCCCAAATATGGGAGGTATATTATCTCTAGAACTAGTGCAGTACCCATCACACCAATTGTTGTTGCATCCTCTAGAATCATCTTCAAGATTACCTTATGACCATTTTGACACCCACTATTCCTCCTCCCATAGGTCACCCACATAAGAAGGCTCTTCCTTCTTCCCCCATGGTTCCTCCACCTATGGTTCCTTCTTCTCCCATGGTTCTTCCACTTGTGTTTCCTTCTTCCCCCGTGGTTCATCCACTTGTGGTTGCTTCTCCACCTATGGTTCTTCCACCTGTCACTTCTTATCCACATGTGGATCATTCCCTACCTATGGGTCCTCCTTCACCTATGGTCTTTTCTCTACTGGTGGCTCCTTCTATAAACACACAGGAAGATAAAACATGAAGAAATAAAAAGAAAGGTAGAACAAAATAAAACAATGAGAACAAAATGAAACAAACATAAATAATGGTTAATCACAATGTTAGCACAAACAACACAATGACACAAAAAAAGAATAGACAATGCCCCTAGTATATAGGAGACAATGACACAAATAAAAATGGGGGAATAGAATAAAAGGAAGGGGGTAGTTAAGCTATCTTTAGATGCACTAGGCAAGTGGATGCTACCTACATAGTTCCATGGATGCAAGGTCCAACATAAACTTTGAGATAAATATAGTTTTCCCAAGCTATGGAATAGAATAAAAATGAATGATAAGCAAAAAACATGATTTTTATATATAATAATAATGAGAATGGTCTCACAAAATTGAGTGCATGGGACATTAGGCTAGTAAGGATAGGGAAACTAAATGACAAGTGGTTTCTTGTGAAATAGTTAGGGGTCCCAGAATACTTAAGGCAAAGAAGTGGTTGATGTGTTAATTATTAGGATTTCCTAGATTATTTTCAAATGATTTTGGAATTTCCTATTTATCTTAACTCGATCAAGAATTATGAGATACTAAATGGTCCAACTCATAAAATGGCAAGAGAATTTAAAGTTGAAATTATTTGCAAAATGATGAGAGCATGGAAAAGGGTGATTGAGCTAACCTCAATGTATCTCAAGCACTACCTATATAGTCCCAAAATGGGACCTTAAGTTACTATAGTTTTGCCTTATAGTGGAGGAATCTGACTAGGTAGTAGCAAGTTCTCAAATTATAGGCAAAGTAGGCAAACGAAATAGTAAAACATAGGAATGGGAAGGTGGTACTTCAAGGCATGAATGATAGAGGTTTTATTCCTAATTTTCCCATAGATGGTTATAATTAAGAAACAACAGCACAGTTCAATGATACTAATTTTCCCATAGGTGGTTATAATTAGTAGCACAATATGACACATTGATTTACCCAAAGGTGGTTATAACCATGAGCACTTGGAATGAAATGAAACAAGAAATGAAGGATGCAAGTGTTAAACCACTATCATTCTAGTCCAAAATATGGCCTCTATTTAGAATGTTTAATCAACTACTAAACTTGATCTGAATCCCCTCACTGAATGTGCTCAAAGAACCAATGGAATGAAACCAAGGTCAAAGGGGTTGGATCAAGAGGGTAAAAATAATTTTGGTCGATAGGAAAGGCATGGTATAATGGTATAGGGTATAGTATAAATAAGAATGTTGATATTATGGTATAATGGAAATGACCCTCATAGACAATACTTTAGGTCTCTCAAGTGAAGTAATGCTTAAGGTGTATAATGTTCATTGGCTTATTAATTTCATCCCTATCTAGTGTAGTGAGCTTGTATACTATGGAGCCATAATTTACAGCAATGATATAAGGGCCTATCTATTTGGGTTTGAACTTTCCCTTGTGTTTCTTCTTATCCATGGTATTATGTTGGTTTTTTTTTAGAACAAGATCACCAAGTTAAAACTCTCAATGTTTTTATCATTAGTTATAGTGGCTATGGATTCTATTCTAGTATGCTTGAAGGTTTTTTACTATAACATTTAATTTTTCATCAAGTAACTCTATATCTTGCAGGCAAGGTACTTGATAATATTCATTATCTAGGACATGTTTTAGTGAGATACACAGAAAAGGTAACTTGACTTCAATGGGAAGAATGGCCTCAATACTATAAACTAGGGAATATGGAGTGGCTCCTATTGGGGTACGGTAATTGTTGTGGTATGCCTAGAGGGAATGGAAGAGTTGGAGGTATTGATCATAGCTAGCATCATTGATAATATTTTTAAATATGTTGATAATGGTTTTATTATATGATTTTGTTTGGATATTACCTTGTTATTAATATGTGGTAAAAAAAATTGAGTGATGTTGTACTTGGCACATAGAATTTTGACATCCTTTTTTTAAATGGTATACCATTATCAGATATAATTTTAGATGTGATACCATAGTGGCAGATGACAAAATTGAATATGAACTTATAAATTTATTTTCCAATCACATAAGTGAGGGGTATAGCTTCAACCCACTTAGTGAAATATTCAGTAGTGGTAAGGATGTGTTTATGTCTATCATATGAAGTTGGGTTAATCTTCCTAATGAGATAGAGTCCCCATCTAGAAAATGGTCATGGTGTAAGCATTTGTTTTAGTTTTTTTGGGGGGGCATGAATAATATTGGCATGCCTTTGACATTTATCACACTTTTTAACATACATAGTGGCATCTGCATCCATAGTTGGCCAATAATACCTAGTACATAGGATCTTTTTGGCTAGGATGGCCTTGCTAGTGTGGGTTCCACATACTCCTTCATAAATTTCTCATAATGCTAATGTTGATTCTATAAAATTTAAATGATGAAGTAGAGTTCCATCAAAATTGTGGTGGTAAAGGTTTAGTCTAAGTAAGGTATAACATTCAGCTTGGTGGGTAAAGTACTTTTGTTGTTTATGTAATAGGTCTCATGGCATTATATGGTCTTGAAGGTAGGTAAAAAGGTCTAAAGACCATATAGATTTGGGACCAACAATATCACATATCATTATGACTATCGAAGGTTCATGAGTTGGTGCTAGAATATTTTCAACAAGAAATTGATATTTTTTTACCTTATCAGTTTGGTATATCAAAGATCCAATGGTGGCCATGGCATCAGCTATTCTGTTACTAGCCTTTGGTATGTGTTCAAATTGTATATCATCAATATGTTGTTTGAGAATGTCGATGATGGCCTTGTATGGCACCATCTTGTCATCATTGGTCTAAAAGTGGTTTGTAAATTGATTGATGATTAACTGAGAATCAACATAAAACTTGAGATGTTGAATATTCCATTATACTACATATAGAAGCCCTATAATGAGTGTTTCATATTTGTCCATGTTATTATTACAAGGAAATCTAATATAAAATAATTTATGGATAATATCCCCCTAAGGTGTAATAAGTAATAGGCTTACTCTCGATCCATGTGATGTGAATGATCCATCAAAATACACCTTCTAGTGTTACTCCTCAGGAGGTGTGTCAATGATGGTCATGATGGACTCATCTGGGAATTCAAAAGTAAGTGGTTACATATCTACAAGGGGATCTTCAGCAAGATTATCTATAAAAACTTGAACCTTTATGGATGTTTGATGTATTCAATTTCAAACTCACTCAGAATCATGATCCATTTGGCCAGGTGGCCTTTCAAAGTTGTTTTAAATAGTAAATACTTGAGAAAATATACTTTGGAAATAACCATGGTCATGTTGTTGATCATGTAATGTCATATTTTCTATGATGTAAAGATTATAGCTAAACAATATTTTTCTATGGGTGTATAATTGTGCTCATACGAAACTAGTATATAACTTAGATAGTACATGGTGTGTTCTTTTTCATTGTCATCATGTTGAGCTATAAGTGTCCCCAGGGCTTTGTTTATGGTAGATAGATATAGTAGAAATGGCTTTCCTAGCATGGATGGTAAGAAAATAGGTAGATTGGCAAGATATTCCTTTAGGTGCTGAAAAGCTTTCTAACATTCTTCATCTCAATGAAATGTAACACCCTTTTTCAATAAGTGTGTAAATAGATGTCATTTATCATCTAATTGATAAATTAAACTTCTGATAGATTGGATCTTGCCCTACAAACTATGGAGTTTCTTCAAATTAGAATGTGGTGGCATCTTAGTAATGGCTTGTACTTTGGTAGGATCAACTATAATGCCTCTACGAGAGATGATGAATCCTAAAAAAATTCCTAAAGTAACACCAAAAACACACTTCTTAGGATTGAGTCTAACCTTGTATTCATGAAGTCTCTCAAATATATTTTGTAGTGCAGTTGGCTGATTAGCACGGGTCTTTGATTTACCCAATATGTCATCCATAGTCTTCAAAAATTTCATGCATCATATCATGAAATATGATGGTCATGGATCTTTAGTATGTGGTCCCAGCATTCTTGGGACCAAATGGCATAACCTAATAATAAAATCTTCCCCATGGAGTGGTGAACTTTGTCTTATGTTGGTCTTCTAGTGTAATTCTAAATTGGTTGTATCTTGAAAATTTTGATACCTTGTTGTGGATTCAACTATCATGTCAATGTTTGGTAGAGGAAATTCATCCTTGGGGTAAGCCTTGTTTATATCTTAGAAATTGGTTTAGATTCTAATTCCATCTGACTTCTTTTTAACAGTCACAACATTCAATATCCACTCTAAGTAGTTGATCAATCAAATACATCTCACTTCTAAGAGTTTTTTTAACTCTTTCTTTATTAATATAGTAATGTGAGGATGCATCTTATGTAATTTTTGCTTCACTGGTTTGGCATTAGGATATACAACAAGGTCATGAAAAACCAAGGTAGGGTCTAAACCTAGCATGTCTGAATAGGCCCAAGAAAATATGTCAAAAATTACCTCAAAAGGGTTATAAATATTTCACATTCCTCTTCAATGAGGGACATGCCTAATTTGATCCATTTTGAGTCAATTAGAGTCCTAATGTTGACTTTTATAGTATATTCTACAAGGAGAGTCAAACCATGTTCCATAATGGTTGGCAATGATTTGAATTAGCCTATAACTACAAAGTCCTCTATTTAGACTGGTTCTTCAAGTTCTCCTAAACAAGATGAATTAGAATCTCTTAGTGGTAGGGATGACCATGTTACAAACACTATTAGAAACTCTTGAATGATTTGGTCAAAGGCATGTTATTCTTTAAAAATGAACTCAGACCCATTGGTGAGTTCATCATTAGTGGTCTCCTAAGCTTTATTTGGGGAAAGGTGAACACCCCCATCTAATGGTGCCTAAAATAGGTTTTCATCAAAATATTGGCCTTTCTATTTACTTTTACCCTAATCTAAAAGTGCATCAAAGAGGTTTTTACGTTGAGACCTCAATGTTATATTTATTTGTTTGTGGCTAAGGGTGTTCACCTGCTCTCTAAAATAGGTTGTAGGATCTAATTTGATTGAGAACCCTTGTTTTTGGTCTCCCAAGGAAACATTGTTCCTTCAGCCTAGGAAATAGTAAAAGGCCTCATCATTCTCAAACTAATCTATAGGCACTATGGATTCTTGTTGGTCCCAAGCTATAAGTTTAGGGTGATAAAGAGGAAGTGGATTATTTTGAATAATTGGGATAAGGGTAAAAATGGCATGGGTGTCAAATAGATTGGTACTAGAAAGGTCTTCATAAATGCTATGATTGGGCTCTACTTCATTATCATCATCATCATCACTAGTCATTGGTGTTGGAACATGAATAAGATACATGGGGTCACCCCTAGGTAGTTTAAATATGAGACCATAGGTTCTTTTATACTAAGTTATAGAGATTGGCTCCGGTGTGACTTTCTAATTCAGCCCAAGACCTCCTCCTTCATAGGCTTGATTCTCCATGATCTTTTTATAAATGGGGTATTTGGCATTTTTGTAACAATTGGCTAATTTATCATTGTATAACTAGGATTGATATTTGGCAAGTGGGTCCTATTCTTAGCCAATGGCTAGTGTTAAATTGTTGGGAGTTGGACTATATAGTTTACCTTTTCCTTTCCATTGTCATTCCATGCAAGTTGGCTTGGATTTAGGTCTTTCATAGAACTTAGGATTCTACGGAAGCTTGGTAATGTGAAACGTGTCATGGGTCAAATCCTCCCCTAGGCCATTGGCCTAAATGGTAAAATTATTAGACAATTCAAGAGGTGGTATATGGGAAAATGAATCAAAATTATCTAGGCATATTAAATTGGCCTCTAGAAATTTAATGAGTATTTCTTTACCTTTGTCCTTTTTGGGAACTAGATCTAGGCCAAAGCAGTAATTATAACTTTCATACTCAGCCTCCAAATGTTTACAATGTTCATAAGGATAAAAATACCCATTGATGGTGACCTCCATACCTGAGTGAGAGAGCTTGAGACACCAATGTAATGTTGAAGGGATTGCACAAATTTCATGTATCTAAGGTCTACCCAAAAGAAAATTATATGATAGGTCTAGGTCTATTGCATGGCAAAGTGTATTGTGGGTCAAAGGCCAATTATAGCTGGTAATCTTATGGTGCCTTGTGATTCTTTCTCTTCATTATCTTAGGCCTTGATAGTGATTGTTTCCAGTTATATATTAGATGTTGTGTATCTAAGATGCTTGATGAGCTTTAAAAACACAATATTTAGGCCCAATCCATTGTCTATGAGGACATATCATTTTACATTATGATAACTTCAATGTAAAATGGATTACTATGGAGAGGGCCAAAGGATGGCATATCACTTTGATTAAAGGTTAATTGTTGGCCTGGGGCTAGATATTTGACTAAAGCTTAGAATTTATCTAAATATGTGTCATTTAGAACATGTGATTAGCCTATAAACTTTGTTAAGATTTTCTTATGAATAGTAGACATATGCAACAAATAAAAAATGGATATTTGTGTAGGCATATTTTGAAGTTGTTCCACAATATCAAACATATTTTACTTCATAATGGTATATGGCTTGTTCATATCTAAAATAGTGGGTTGGATGGGTTTGGTGGTAGGTAGTTGTGGTCTAGGAATGGTGATATTTGATCATTGAGTTATGATTTCATAATAAATATTAGATACATGACCATTATTTCTATAAAATGATGGTGGAGGAGGATTAGATAGGATAAGTCTCAATTATCAGTGCACTTGTATCTGGTCATGAGGTAATGATGAGTTATCGTTATAAGGTCCAAAAGTAGTAATCTTTACTTGTTGGTATGCATGTATGTGGTCATAGGTTAAGGAAGGATCATTAGCATAGGTTGGTTGATTGGAATTAGTTAGAAATGGTCTTATTATATTAGCACTTGGTCTTGGATTGATGGTGATGGTGGAAATGCAACCCCCAAAATATGACCTACAACCTTGTTGTAGTCATGTGAAACGGTGTGTTAAGTCTATTGGTTTTTGGAATCATTTTAGCCTGGGTTTTGTCCATTCATTTGATGTTGTTGTTGCTGCTAAAATTATTATTAGTATCATGGCTATTAATATTTTTTCTTATGTTGTTTTAGCCTTTGTTGTTGTTTTTATTGGTTGTTGTTATTATTATATTATGAAAAAGGGTTTTGATAGATACCCAAGTTCTTATTAGATGTAGATGTTTTATTATCCAATGTATCTCCCCATTTTCCAACATATTTTAAATGAGGTGCTTTATTTGCACACAATGACATATATTATGCCCATGAACATGAAGATATTCATATAACTCACTTTCTTGATCAATCCAGATAAGGAATACCCTTAGGATAATGCTTCAGTATTGACCAACTAATCAAATTAGTAGGTATCTTTCAAAACATAGCTTCAATTGGTTCTCATAGGTCATTAAAAACTTGATGAGTAGGCACATTTCTCTTTAGAGAAGGATTTTTCAAAGGCAATGGTTTTTACATTTATTGAGTTGGTCTAGGTTGCTACAAAGGCTACGCTTTTTGAATGGGTTATTGGTGAGGAGTAATTTGCATTTGTAGCATTGGTTGATTAGATGGTGTTTGCACCATTTGAACATGATGTGAATTAGTTAATCCATTTTTAACAATATTCTTGTTATGATTTAATTACTTGGACTTTTCATAATTACTAGCTTGGGCTGGTGCTAATGCTTACGCTTGGACTTGGTTTTGGTTCTGATTTTGGTCATTTCCTTGGTTTTGATTCTAATTTTGATTCGACAAGGTTAACTTGATAATTCATTTTTTAATAAGGTATTTTTCTATTAGCAAACCTTTATCGATGATTTCCTTGAAGGTATGTGCACATTTTAGCTCTAGATGGTAAGACATCTCACTATGCAAATTTTTGGTAAATATAGAAGCCAATTATTTATCTGGTAAGTTATGGGTGACATAACTGGCAAGTGATCTCCATCATTTTATATTGCTTGAAAATATTTCACCAGCTTTCTACTTTACCTTAGTCAAATCTACCAATGAAATCTCATGTTCAAGATTGTACGAGAAATGTTGCACAAACTTGTCTGAAAGGTCATCAAAACTAGATATTGAGTTCTTTGTAAATTTTAGGAACCACTCCAAATCTTGTTCTGCTAGACTCTAAGGAAACAATAGTAAGAGTTATATTCATTGTAAGCCACTAGCTAGCAAAAAATAAAGAATTCTGTTAAATGAGCCTAAGGGTCTCCTTTACCCTTGCATTTGTCAAACTTCAATGGTTCTTAACCTGGAGGAAATGGTATATGTAGATACTCCATGTTGAATCGGTAGGAACACATGTCATCTAACTTTAACTTCTTGTTTCTTTTTCATGCTTAGATGGTTGAATTGTATCCTTCATTTATTGCAGTTCTTGTGCCAACAAATTAGATGGAACATTGGCTTGAAGTGGAGGTTGGGTTGTCAAAAGCATATTACCTTAATCAAGGTATAATGGAGGCATGGTTTATTTTATAATTTTGGTTTGGCTAGGGAACTGACCAAAAATATGTATCCATAGATTGGGGTGCAATTATTGGAATTGCACACATTGGGGTGTGATATTCTGGTTTGGATTTAGTATATAGGCCTAGTTTTGGGGGAATTGTGGCTGAGATGGAAAGATATGGCTTTGAGTGAAGTATTGTGCCTATTGTGGTTGAGTATGGACTTGATTTTGACTATTCAAACTTGGTTGAATAATGGGAACTTATGAACTAAGGCCCTTTCATTGAATTTGTGGCATGTTTAGAATGAAAGGCACTTGTTGCTTAATTGGTATTTGTGGGATAGTAGTACCTCTTTATATTTCAAACACCTGTTATAAATTAAACTCTTTTTAGATGTTTGGCATTTGTCATTTACCAATAGACATATTTTGTTGATTATACAATGTTTATGATTATAAAGGTACGTTGGTTTGTGATTGGAGAGGTATAGTTGTCACTATCTGGTGAGATGGAATATTTGTTGCCCCATGTTAAGGTGGTGTAATGTTTTGCCTCTTTTATGTTGGTATATTATACTCTACCTTTTTTTGGTAATTTTATTCATCACCTATTATTTTTGAGTAACATTCATCACATTTTATTGAGTTAAGGCACTATTTTGCACTTTATTGCTTAATCCTTGTGATTATGTACTTGAAGAAGCAGCTGGTTATGGATTAAAGGTAGCTTGTTGTGTTTTGGATGTAGGAGTTCCTACCCCTTATTATGTTGAACCACTCATGGTGTTAACTAAATGCACTTTTTCTAGATTAGTTTTCAATTCATTTAAACCATTTTGTCCTATATTGGATGGCACTTACATGTTATCCACTATGTTTGGCACATTATTTTGTGTGGAAGTTGTAGACACTTCTTCGATAAATGGGGAATTAAACACATCTCCAACTGAAGTGATTTGCATAAATGGGTATATACCCAAATTTTCTTAACCTATCAATTTAATTAACACCCATGTTGAAGGAGATAACTCTATGAAGGGAGCATTTGACATGGCCATGTTATTAAAATTATGCACTAAGTTCAAGTAGGTTTGATATGATGTCTACATTTGTATAAAATGGTCCTCTATGAGGCCATTTCTTATGACAAGCATATTAGGATTTTGATATGACATTAGTATGAGCACTTGAGGATTGTTAGAAGAGGCGTGTTCAATGGTTTGATTATAAGGCACTCTAACTAGACTAGGTAAATTTTTATGGGGGAAGTCTACTGGAAACTTGGCCCCTCCCTCTATGGCTCCAACTAAAAATTTGTCCTTGATTTAAATAAAGTGATGATCAAACAAATAGGAATCATATCTTGATGGAACCATAATTTACTATGGTTTTTTTTAACTTGGTCTATAACTGATGGTATGTTAACTAGATACTGCACAGTTTGTTCTTGGTCCTGCTCTAATTATGAAGGTGTGTTAACCAAATAGTGGGCTAGAGGATATTATATTTGTTCCATAGATTGAGTATTTTAAGGAGGATAAGGATCCATCTCATAAACTACATCATCACCATAATGGTCTTGTATGACCACATTATCATATCTTGGATTTTACATAGCTTTGCTATGAGTATAGCAAGACATATTCAAATAAATGATAAATGTTTCATGAAAAATAGGGTTAGATTTATAAAAACTCTCAAAAAAAAGGTCCAAAGTGTATACATCCAATTCCTAACACTATTATGTTGAAATTATCAATCTTACTCAAAATTGTGAAAATGCACAATTTGGGCTAAAATCACTTAAATGTGTTAAATGGTTCGAGCTTGTCATATACAAGTGCCTATTTAGGATAATGTATCCCTAAATGTTGAAATGAATTTTATGTGATTATTAACTTTGACCAAATCATTTCGTTCAAAATGATGATTTCACATTTCGGTGCTCTCGATCACTCTTTTCTTCTAACTCATAAGCACATATCATGTGCATGTGCTATTTTAAGTTGGCAACATCCTAAATGGGATCATAGTTTGTATGCAACTAATATTTCCTTATAATTCCTCCTAAGTCAAATTATGACCCAATAATATGAATTTTTGACCAGTTTGATTGATGAAGTGCACCAATTTCCAAAGAATTTTATTAAAATTGATTAATCTTACTTAGGCAAATTAAACCAAATTATGAGCTTAAGTAAGAATTATATAGAATTTATTAAATATTTATTTATTGGAAATTGATTCTTATTAACTGTATCATTAAGTGAGGTCATTTTTTGGGTGGTATCCATAATCCATAAATGCAACAAATATCAAGATTATTGCTTCCTATGCCTCTTTAATGCCCCTTCTTCCCAAATCATTATGAGGATATTTATGGATTTTAATTACATAATTGGATTAATTCATGGCCACACATCATGATCTGGAGATGGATGGTCATGGTTGATCCTGATTATTTTGGAAAATCTATAAATAGGAGGTCTCTCACTCACATTTTTAATCATAATTCATGTAAACTTATAATATAGAATTCTCTCCACATGCCATTTGTGTGTTTATTATTATGATTTATTTAAAATAGGATAGCATCAAGATATGCATAACATTGATTTCATATCATGATCCTAGATTATGCATGGTGATCTTGAGATGATGGATGAACTTGGCATCCATTGTTGACAAAGACAAGAATACCAAATCAAGGGGAAAAACACATTTTAAGCCACTTATGGATGGTGGGAAGCTCTTTGGAAGGTAATGTATGTTTCTTTTCTTTCATTGAGTTCTTTATTGTCATTTGCATACCCCATTGAATAGGTTGGCCTAGATTTCTGTGTTCTTATGCATTTTTATTGCTTTCATGACTAATGCTTAATCTAACCATCTTTGTATTCCATATCTACATCTTGTCACACCCGATAGGATAAAACATCCCTCTCAATAAAGGAAGACACTTTAGCAATCTTAAATTTCCATTAAAGTCATTAAAAAGTTTTTTAACATCATTTTTTAGCTTATTTTTCCTATGTTTTTAATGTTTTTTGTGCATATATAGGTCACATAGTGACTGATGTCAGTTCTGGGTAATCAACATTAGTTAAGGACAACTGGCATCAGTTGGGTTGCAAAGAAAACCATGGTTAACAATTTTCATTTTAGAGCTTTTCTCACATTTGTAGATGTCAAATTGAATTTTTATGTCTTTGGTCTAAACATATTTTCCTAATTCATAATTTTACTTTTGGATATTTTATCCTAACATTGTGCTAACAAGTTTTTTATTCCAATATTTTCATGCTTAAGGGTTCACAGGTGACTGTTATCAGTCAGTTTTGATTGACAACAGTTAGTTCTCTAACCAACATTGGTCTTTCTACAATCGGCATCAATCAACAGTGACTGATGTCAATCTTTATGTGTAAAAAATAGAGAACCCAAGAACAACAAATCCAAAGTTTCTTGTTTCAAAAAAAATTATGCTTCAAAGCTAAACAAGAATCTCTAATTTTTCTTGCAGGACCCATGAGGAAAAATGGATTATTTGAGCATTATTAAGTCTATAATCTTCCCTTTAGTGTTTAAAAGGAACCTAGATCTTGCATGTTTAAATATTGAACCTTCCCTTTGGTGTTTAAAATGAACTTATATGGTTTATTTGATTGTTTTGTGAATGTTTTTCAATTTTTTTTCAAACTAAGGCCAAGGGACCAAGAACTTCACTTAACATTTCAATTTGTATAATAAAATGAACATTCACTTCAATTACTTTTCAAAAGTTTGTTATTTAATGTAAATCATCTATCTATCGATTGTTAAATTATTTGAGAAGAAAGAATTGTATGTGTATGCTCTCCCCTCATCCCCTATAGGAAACTCGAGTGACCAAATGTGTCTTTTCATTGTGATTGTGCCTTTGTCCAAGGCATGAAAAAGAAGTTGTCTAGGTTCTCCCCAAAACTTGTATGGTTTGGGTGATCTAATAATAACCTCTAAAGCCTTTTCACGTAGATCATTTATGTTTATGCACTTGTCTTGTGGAAGGGAGGTCATTAACTCTTGACAAATTATTTAGGGAAGTTTTGACCTGGAGCTTCATCTCCAAGCATTATTTCAACCCTATTCCATGGTGGGGTATATAAATCAGGGTATGCATACTATGAGAGCTAGGGGGTTGAGAGGCTAACAATATCCTTTTGTAATGAAAACTCAAGTCAAGTCTAGTCAACCAAGGGATTACACTAAATAGTCCACTGATGGAATCACTATGTAAAGGAATAGACTTTTGCATAGTAAGTTGATCAGTATGAACTCAATTAACATGTTACATCCCTTGTCTTAGCCACACTTAAAACCATTTAGATGGTCATAAATTTGTAAGTTTTAGACAACCCCACTTGTCACGGAGTATTTTTGATACAAGGTGCACCCAAAGGTCCATGTCATTATATTATCTCTTAGGAGAAGGGGGTTGTAAAATACCCTACCAATTAATGCACTTTTATTTTGGATGAATAATTTAATTCCTCCAAAGTACATGTATAAAGATGGATTTCAATAATACAAAGCAACCTTGTTAGTTTAAGGCTTAAGATGATTACTTAGTTGCATTTGTCTTTTGGTCTTAGCTTACTTGGTCTTGATTTGAGTCAAAACTTTCTTGTAAACAAACATCATAACCAAACACATTGTCCACAATTTCTTGAATAAGGATGTGTTACACTGGTCAAATCCAAATCATCTTTGCCTTGTTCAAATTTTTCATCTTAAACATTATGTTTGTTTATCTAATTATGCAGTTATGCTACCAATTTGAGTATAAAACACTTTCCAAATATCTTTAAGTCATTCATTAATAATTCAAATTCAAGATTGCACCTTTCTAAGTTACTAAGCTAATGTGTTAATTGGGTTTAATTTCCCATTTTCACTTGAATTGATTAGCTTGGGTTAAATTTCCCATTTGGATTGAAGGACATTTATAGACTTATTATCATTTGATCATTGTGAACTTAGGTCATCAGGTGTATCACTCACACATTAAGTTCTAGAACACATTTTATTCTACTTCCTATTACCATGTGGTGGCGTTGTGTTGCCCATTTAGTTCTAGTTTTATACTTAGGAATTCTTGCATGTTTTCACATCTTGAGTTTCCTTGTTTTCATTGTCACCTTCTTAATTCGAAGGGCTTTCTTATAATTTCCTAGTATCAACATGTCGAAGTTGAACTAGATTTTATGGTATTGATGTATCTCTTAACCTATGTTTGGTGTACTAGTTTACACTTAGGTCTTTGAGTTATCATACCATCTTCTAATTTATATGATTTCAACCCTACCCAAGGTTGAGTAATTTTTTGAACACATTCTTCTAATTGTGTGGTACTACACCACCCTCCTTTTTATTATAGTCTCTTTTGTACCTTATCATTTGCTTAGAGAAGATCAAAACACATACCTTGTTTAAATGTTTGAAAAACATAGTCCAAACCTTGGAAAATGTATAGAACAACCTTTTTAAACATGACTTAAAGGTACACTCTTAATGGGGTCTCTTGTGGTCTTAGTTTTAAGGTAGAGCATTATTATGGAAGACATGAACACTCCATCTTGTTGAGGATGTCACCCTCTTTGAGCCTATTTATTGAGTACCAATCTAATCTATGCCAATTTTTGTGGGTCATCCTCATCCTACCCATTCAATTTATGTGTTGTGCTTGAAGGTTACCATTTTAGGATATCCTCCTTTGATTTGCATGTCATGCTCGAAGGTTACCATTCTATGTTATCCCCCTTCAGATTGTGTGAACAATCAAGCTTTGTAAAGCATGAAGGTTACCATTTTCGGCTATTCTCCTTCAATTTGTGTGAGAAATCAAGCTCTTCAACATGTGAAGGTTACCATTTTAGGACCTCCTCCTTTGATTTGTGTGAGCAACCAAATTATGTAGCATCCAGTCATTACCATTATAAGTCCTTTGCTTGTATTTATTAATCTTATTATTGAGGAATGTCACTTTGACAAACCAATCTTTGTTGATCCCTTCTTCAATAGTCTAATTTTTGGAGATCCCATTATTGAACCACAAATCATTGTTCACACTAAGCCAAATCTTCCTCACTTTAAAAATTCTATGTTGGTCTTTGAGCCTCAACAACAACCATTACCTCTTCAAGAGCTATCTTATGAGGATCAAAATGTGTTCAAAGATGATATTTTGAAATAAATTGTGAACCAAATCCACAATGTTATTGTTGAAACACCTATTTGTGATGAGTAAACCTATGATGAGTTACCTATTCATATTTTACCTATTTTTAAAAAGCCTCATCTCCTTGATAAGCTAGTCTTAGTAGAGTTGTCTCTTGATCTTTTTTCACTCATATAGGAATCTCCTTTTGGTAGGCATGATTCTATTGAGTCCTCCCTCAAGTGATTCCTTCTCTTTGAGGGGATTCACTTAGAAAATCTAGTTTATGTTGAACCCTTCTTAGATGAATCACTTTTTAGAGATCCCATTATTCCATCATAGGACATTACGTGTTCAATACCAAGCATTCAACAAAACATCCTTATAGAAATAGCCACATCAAATGAAGAAACAACATTAGATTCATGTTCCCTTTCTAAACCAACATCATATTTAGCATCAAAATTAGAATCACTATCAAAATAGATATCAAATTTAGAGTCCCTTGACTTGGACTCAGCTTCATAATCAGAGTACAGTCATCATTGTTACAACATTGGTTACAATTGCCTTGCAGATCAATTTAAATATATTTATGATCCTTCTATAATTTTTTAGGATGATTACTTCAGTATTGACACAAATTTTCCTAGTATCTTCTATGAGTATTGTGTTATCTTTCATCATTCCATTACCCCCACCCAATATAGCCATTATATTAACATTTCACCTCCCACAAACATTGATTGGGACCAACATAATCACACTTTGTTTAACTACATCCATGGAGACATACCATTTGTAAAATATCAGAGTTACCAAAACCAAATTTTATCAAAAGAAGAAGAATTTCCTAGTGAAACCTTTTCAAATATGCTAGGGGATGAGAAAATATCAAACTCAACATCTTTTAGTGAAACTTTTTTAAAGGCACTAGAAGACAATCAAAGTCAAATATTAATATCTATTTTTGAAACCTTCTCAGAGGCACTATGGGATAATTAATACAAATTCATTGGTGAAAACTTCATTAAGGCACCAATAGTTGAGCACAAAATTTCTTCACTACTTGATGAAGACATTATTCAAGATCAAATCAGTACAATTTCTCATCTACAGCCTAATCAGATGGTAACTACTCTGAGGATCAAGCAATAGAAAAATTTGGTGGATTAATCAAGAGAATCTTCAGAGGCCTTCAACCCTACCACAACCAAAATTATGTCAAATCTAGAATCAACAACATTATGTGTGCCTAAAAATCCTAATCTTCATTTGTTTCTTATACATTATACATTCCATTATCATCTACCTTTTCATTACCTATTTATATCATTTATCCTATGCCTAGCATTATTTATCCCTATTGGCAACACTTTCCTTTATATATGCCACAAAGATATCTTGTCTCGATTTCTAAAGGGATTAGAATTAATAACCAAGGAAGATCACAAACACATTATTAAAGTCTTGATCTGTAGCATATTCTTAACAAGGTAGCTTTTTTGAAAGGGTGCTGGGTAGAAATTTTTTTATAACTATTCATTTCTATTATCTCACATGTTGACTAGGACGTGTATCTCCATGTCAACAGAGGTAACAGAACCATTTTTTATTTTCCATTTTCTATTTGTCATTACCATGCCTTGTCTCTTAGGGGTAACCTTATGGACCATTTTATTCTAGGCATATTATACCATTATGTTCCATTTATTGTATTTTGTTTTAACTTCATTGACTTGAGGTCCTTTGGGACTATGTAGTTAGTGCTCAATTTTTATTGAGGTCATCTCATTCATCTTCACCATGCTCTTATTATTTTGTGAGTAACTAATTAAGTTTCAATTCTCTTACCATTTTGTGAGAAACCTAAGCCATGTTCTCACCATTTTTGAGAGCACAGTAAGCCAATCATGGCTTGGGGTAACTTTGTTGCCACTATAGCCACTTATCTTCTAATCATTTTTCTTATACCATATCTTTATTATTGACCAAGGCTTGTTTTTAGCCATCTTGCTTATCATGTTTTGATCTTAGTTCTTTTGGCTCTTCTCACACCTTTTGTAAGGGGATTTTGATCTAGTTTCAATAGTTTTAGAATGTTATGTTGAATGGAGTCTATAGGAGTAGTGTGACATTTGATCTGGTAAGTTATATTTCATTTATCATCTTAATTGGTATCATTAATTATAACTACCTATGGGTAAATTAGTATTATATTTCATATCCCTGATTATAACTACCTTTGGGCAAACCATAATTATGATTTTGTTCCCTTATTATAACTACCTATGGGTAAATTAGGTACAATGCCTTTATATCATGCATTGTTGCATCACTTGGTCATTACTATTATCATTTGCCTTGTCATTCACCTTTATTTATGAACTTATTATGGCCCAGACAATTTTTCATTTTCTTTTGTGTAGGTGGAATCACTATTACTAGAAGTCCTAATGGGACTATGCAGGTTGTGCTTGATTCATGTTGAGATCAACTTAGTCCCCCATTTTCGTTATGCTCTCGCCATCTTGTAAGCATTTTAAGATGGTGTGCTCTCATTATTTCATGAGCTAGACCGTTCTATGTCTCTTAATTTTCAATCAAGTTGAAATACTTATAAAATCCCAAAAACATTCAAAAAATGCTAAAAACTCAAAAACATTTTGTTTTGTGTGCATGTTTATTTGATTGTTTTTTTTTTGTTCTTTTGATTTATTGTTGGTTTTGCTTCTTTGTTTCCTTTTCCAAGTACATCTTGATGGTTTACATGGATCTTGATTATTATTAATCTTGATCTCATGTTATTAAGTTATTCTTGCTTTTTTTCAACATTATTGTTCCTACTTAAGTCTTGATTGTTCATATCTTGATTTTAAGTTGGGTTCATTTATGCCTTATTTTTCTTTGTATTTGCTTTTTTTTTAAATGTAAATAGTTATAACTCTACTCTTGGTCATTTTTTACCATTATCCTTAGTTACAGGTATTCACATTTGAACTAGATCCATGCAATTGAAACTCCATGTCATTATAAGTTTCTCATACTTATGATGCCTAATTTCATTTTGCTATAGTAAGTACTTTATGATTTAGACTCAAGTCTCAATATCAATACAACTTCAATGAACATCTCTCAAGATCACCATGTATGAACTAGACTTAATAGGTTTAGCACATGACTCTATGCTTAGACATGCATCTCTTGGCATACATTATGAGTCTAATCAAATAATTGGTCAGTTTTCTTCATCCCTCATTCCATTCTCTCCCACTTCTAGGTGAACTACATTGGTTTGAGTTCCATTTGGACTATGTATGTATCTTAGATACATGGCATATCTCAAGTCTACTCATCCACCTTCATTCATCTTTTCATCTCTTTCATTGCTTTGTGCATCCTCATATGCCTGGTTTTTTGTGGCTTTTTCAAAAAGTCATTACACCATCACATCTATGTTTGTGTCTGCTCATATTTAATCTATATAATACATTATATACTTGAGTTATTGCTTGCTAATTTTCCCATATTAGGGCATAACATTTGAACTGGCTCACAAATCTAAATTATCCCTACATGGGCAAACCATTCTTTATCACTGATCAAAATATGTTCTACTGGGGAAAAATTATTTATCACATGATCATATCTACTCTAATGGAGAAAATTATTATTTATTCTATCTTTGGAGACATGTTTCTCCTTTTTCTTTTAATTCCAAGATCTATGGACTTTTGTCCTTATTCTCACAATAATTTAGTGTGTAACTTATCTCAAGATTGATCAGTTCTGAAGTGCACAACTTGCACCCTAGCTTTGGGTGTGTTCAAAGTGTGTCACTTCTATTTTTGGATTTTATCCTTCCCATTCCCCCCATCCTTGGGGCCCATTATATTTTAATTATATTTTGATCATTAATGAAATCAATACATGCAAGCATTATCTCATTTGGATGTACTCTATTCCATACGTTAATCTCACTTTTTTCTCTTTTCAAGGGTCCATCCTTATCTTTCATCCAAGTATGTCCTCTTGAGGGGGCATCATGGGTCATTTCTAAATTCTTCTTGACAACTCTTTTCTTTTAAAATGTGTTGTTTCATTGAATTTCTCACTATGCCTTCTCAAATAGGGGTAAAATGTAGACATCCAATTCCTAACACCATTGTGTTGAAATTGTCAATCTTACTCGAATTTGCGAAAATGCACAATTTGGGCTAAACTCACTTAAACTCACTAAATGGTTCGATCTTGTCACATACAAGTTCTGATTTAGGCTAATGTATCCCTAAATGGGGAAATGCATTTTATGTGATTATAAACTTTGATCAAATCATTTTGAGTCAAAATGATGAATTCATATTTTGGTGTTCTAAATCACTTTTTTATTCTAATTCATAAGCACATGTCATGTGCATGTGTTATTTTGTGTCAGCAACACCTAAATGGGATCATGGTCTGTACGCAACTAATATTGCCTCCTAGTTATTTTTGAGTCAAATTATGACCTAGTAATATGACTTTTAACCAGTTTAATTAATGAAGTGCACCAAATTCCAAAGAATTGCACTAAAATTGATTAATATTACTTAGGAAAATTAAACCAAATTATTAAATTAAGTAATAATTCCATGGAAGTTAATAAATATTTCTTTATTAGAAATTAATTCCTATTAATTGCATCATTAAGTGAGGTCATTTTTTGGGTGGCATGTATAAACCATAAATATAGCAAATATTAGTATTATGGCTTCCCATTCCTCTTTAATGCCCCTACCACCCAAATAATTATGAGAATATTTATGGATTTTAATTACATAATTGGATTAATTCATGGCTATACATCTTGATCTGGATATGGATGGTCATGGTTGATCCTGATCATTTTAAAAAATATATAAATAGGAGGCCTCTCACTCACATTTTTAAGCTTAATTCATGTAAACTTATAATGCATAATTATCTTCACATGCCATTTGTGTGTTAATTATTATGCTTTATTTGCAATAGTATAGCTTCAATATAGGCATACCATTGATTTCATATCATGACCTAGATTATAAATGGTGATCTTGAGATGATGGATGAGCTTGGCATCCATTGTTGACAAAGACAAGAATACCAAATCAAGGGGAAAAACACATTTTGAGTCGCTTATGGATGGTGGGAAGCTCTTAGGAAGGTAATGTATGTCTTATTTCTTTCATTGAGCTCTTTATTATCATTTTCACACCCCATTGAATAGGTTATCCTATATTATTATGTTCTTATGCATTTTTATTGTTTTCATGATTAAATATTGTTCTAACCATGTTTGTAATCCATCTCTACACAAAGGACAAATGGTTTAAACTTGGTCTACCTTGGTTTAAAAGTGGAGTTGTATCTCTAAAAGGTCTATGTTAAAACTTGGTCTAAAATAGTCTATCATCAAATTTTTTACAAAAAAAGGTGAAGTGGATGAATAAAAACTGGAATGACAAACTTAGGTACAAAGTGTTTCAAACAAGTCTAATCTAAAGCAAATAAAATTTACTAGGCCTTTTGTAAAATAAGGCACAAAAGCTAGGCTCAAAATAGGTATTGCTAGGTCTTTTAGAAAAGTCCCAAAATCTAGACTTTAAAATAATCTAGGTCTAAGAGGTAAAATATTAATCTAAAATTTTTGAAATGCTTTGACACAAACTAGACATTCATATTTAAATAAAAACTTGATAATTTGGTAAAAGACAATGGACTCTAGACATATGGAAGATAGACTACTTCCCCCAAATCTAGGCACAAAAAATAATATGTAAATTGAACAAATAATCAACCTAAGTTACACAACCTAGAAGTGAAGGGTGAACACCTAAACCAAATTTATGCAAGACTTCTCAAAAAAGATAACAAGTTAGATAAAGATGAATAACATAATGATGTTAGACATAGATCCAAAAGGCACACATGATTTTCAAGATTTGGATTTTTGGACATAAGTTAATAAGTCTTTGAAATGAATCGAGTAGTGTAATGATTGTATCATGATCTAAAGATATGGTAAATAGTTTATTTCAATATTCTAAGGCACAATACTTAAAATGAACTGGGAAACATAATGACACCCTTTTCAAATAAGTGACACATACAAAAAGGTTTTTCAAAAGACTAAGGCAAAGGTATGATGTCAAATGGATGGTGTAACACCTCCTTAAATAAAGGACTGATGTATAAACAAGACTAATTTTTGATGTGGTATGACAAATAAATAAACTCAAAACCATGCAAAAAAGGATAAAATGATAAAAACACCTAAGTGTAATGTCTTAAATCCTAAAACTGACAAGGTTGCATAGTATTATCGAATTCCATCAATATACTTTATTTTAAGAGGATTTTAATTGTTAATCCAAAAAGTAAAAGTGCATGAAAAGTAGGGTTTTTAGGCCCCCTCTTCTCTTAATATTTTGTACTACAACATGAAATTTTGGATTACTCACCCTGCATCAATAGTATGTCCACAGCAAGTGAGGTTGTTCTAAACTACCAATTTTTGCTTGTTTTTAGATGGTCCCAAGTGTGTATAACACTAGAGATGCAATCACGTCATTTGGATCCACATCAACTGGCTTATTGTGAAAAGGTCTTGTCCTTTTCATAACCACTACATCCATCAAATTCTTAATGTAGTGTGATGTCCAAGTTAACCCTATATTCTGAGGCTAAGTACCACTAATAGAGATTGTTTTGATCACTCAAAATAAGCATCCCATTGATTCAACCTCAATTTATATACCCCACCATGGAGTGGGGTTGAAATTATGCTAGGAGATGAATTCCTAGGTTAACACTTTCATAGAAAACACATAAAGAGGTGATGAACTTCTATTAACAATAAAAAATTCATGAAAATAAAGATAAGTGGAAAAAAATTAGGGTCATTTTGGGGTCACCCAAATCATACAAATTTAGGGAGGGCCATAGTGACTTTATTTCCATGTGTTTAGACTAAAGTGAAAAAGACAAAGAATGAGCATTTTTTATCACCCAAGTTCCCTAAATGGGACAGGGGGAGAGCGTACACACGTCACTCATCTTGATAAACAAAATACTTCAACAAACAATCATAAAATAAAAAAACTCTTAGGAGTATGTAACTAGTGTGAAAGTTCATTTTATAACACCAAAATGAAGCATGCTGTGAAATTTTGAGCCCCTTGGCATTTGTTGTTAAAAACAAAAAATGACTTAAGAAAAAATATTTTAAAACACCAATTTGAATTGTGAAATTTACAACTTAGAATGTTTTAAATGCCTTCTTTTGGCCTTTGGGTTATGTAAAAAGTATTAGGGGGTTTTCTATATTTTGTGAAAAATGTACAAAAATTGAAGGTAAACTAATAGAATATTCTAAAAATTTAGGATAAAACATGTGGTTTAAAACAAATCATAAAAAAATGGAGTCTAGATGACCCCAAATGAGCTCCCAAAAGTTTGCCTCTTCGTGGCTTGGCAATCTTACCAATATGCAAGGCAATCTTTCCATTATTCAAAGTGATCCCATCATTTTTAGTGATCCTACCATTCTGTAGAGCAATACCACCATTCTGATTAATCCCACTATTTTGAGTGATCTCATCATTTTGATTAATCCCATCATTTTTTAAAGTGATTCCATCATTCTATAGAACAATTATACTGTTCAGAATGATTCTACCATTCTACAGAGTGATTCTATCTTTCTGTAGGATGATTCCACTATTTTGTACAATGATTCTACCATTCTTCAAGGTGATTCTACCATTTAAGTTAGAAGATTAAAAACATGAAATTTATATGGAAAATGAGCAAAAAATCATCAAAGGATGATCTGAATGCATATTTATAAGGCTTGTGGGATGTGGTGTCCCATCGAGCATGCCTTTATGTGAACAAAGAATCCAAAAAAGGAGGTTAGTATGGTGTTAGTCCAATAAAATAAAATTAGAATAACACACTAACACTTACACTCCTATCCTAGACACTAGGGAGAGCATAGCTAACAAAACTATAATGGAAACATAACTAAAACACAAAGGAAATCATTCCTTTACCTTCTTTGTATCTCTAAGATGGATTGTTGAAGTGGTTTACTTGATTTGTGCATTAATAAGTCTTTGATAATGAAGATTTATTTTCTCCATGGCACCTTAACTTTGATTTATTGGCTTAAGATTTGGGCATGGTAACATTACTTTCATGAGGCTTATGTATTAAATCTTGCATAATAACTCTACAATTTTCAAGCTTATAAATTAAGGGGTGCATACTTGTATTTATAGCCTTAAGAATTAACTTCACCTAAGGTGAGTTAAGGTTGAGTTTAGGCTTGTAATGGCTTCAAACTAACCCTAGGTGAGTTAAAACTAGCTCTAATTGAGTTAATATTGTCAAGTAATTATTATTTTTAATTACTATGCATGACTCTCAAATTAGATATTTTAGGATATTTTCAAAGAGCTTGACAACTCATAAAGGCAATGATGAAAGGCTTGATATTTTGATTTTTGGAATTTTCATTTTTAGATATTCATTAATTGCAAATGGATAATTAAACTTAGTATTTAATCTTGTTTAATTATATGATTGATTCTAATTAGCATTTTAGCTCTTTCAAAATTTGATTAAGTGCCCCGCTTAATGGGTCCATAAGCCAAATTGATAGTTGTGATGTCACAAGGTGATTAGGGATCAATCCATGAGAATTTATTATTTCATATAGTCTAGTATCTCTAATAGGGATGCATCAACACAATTTTGAGCTTTGATAAATGAAGCATAAATAAATGTTGGACATTCAATGATTCCTAAGCTTGATTTGTAATGGTTGGTAGGAATTGTTTTGAAGTCCAGTAGAAATATAATTGTGGCTATAATTGGATGTTTATAACCCTAACCCACATCAATTTGTCTCTACAAAATAATCAAATATTCCTCCAAATTCCCAACAGATCATCCCTTCCAACATTTTAGGTACTTCACAGCAACACCTTAAGACCATGCCTAGTCCACAATAGTTGGTTACAAGTAACAATACACCACTTCAATAAGTGGAAACCAATACCCCACCTTAATAGGTAGTAACTAATCCCACACTCAAATAAGTGTCAACCAATACTTAATAAATATTATCTAATCAACAACATATTTTTATTAGTGAACCACTGACTGCTTATATTCAATAAGGGGCCTCTTTGAGCCAACAACATGTGCCACTTAACCAACAACAAGTTTTTCCTACATGATATATTATTGATAATAAATAGTAGATTCCCTTCTGATCCTAACAAGTTCTATTAAATACCCAAAAAACATTCTTTTATTCAGGACTTAGTTCCCTCTAAATCAATGTTACACTTAGCAAAAAGTACCTTATCAATAACAAGTCCCCTGTCAGCAATACAACTCTAATCAACTATTAAATATTCTTGGTAGGGACAATTACTTACAAATTCCCCAGTATTATATTCCACCTCTTTATCTAGGTTAAGGTAATGTACCTTTGAATACCCAAAAAAATGTGCCCAGTTCCTCTCACACTAGTTCCACAATCTAAGATTCACAAGAGGTTTAAGATGTAGTTTCAACTATTTAAGTAGGAAATCAGAGTAAGAAATTTAAAATAGATGACATATGTTATTATCCCTTAGATATGATCTATCTTCAAGTAAATTTGCTCCATCAATTTGAGATGCCCAAATTTGATAAATATAAAGGGAAGGGTGATCCAAAGAAGCATCAAAAATATTTCTTCATCACATGTCAATAGGTTAAATATAGCAGAGTGTATTTATTTCACTTGTTTCCCCATAGTTTATATAGGCATGCCTTAAAATATTTCCTTAGTCTACCTAATAATTCCATTGATAACTTTTATGGATTTTCAAAGAGATTCATGCAATACTTCTCTTTTAATGTGGAACATGGGTTGATTATGGTTGACTTATGTTAGGATAAACAACAAGGAGGAGAAAGTTGTTATCTATTTATAATGGTGGCATGAAATGGCTAGCCAAATTCCACATAATCTCCCTAACAAAGAACTAGTCATAATGTCTACTTCCAATCTGTAATATGACATAGCTTATAATCTGAAGATTCATTACACCAATAAGTTTGAAGAAATTATTTCCAAGGGAATACAGATTGAGAAATCCCTCATCAACAAAGGGGTAATCAAGATCTACTCTCTGAACCAAGTTCATAACAAGACTCAGACACAAGATCTTGCATAAGCATAAACAAGTACATATGAGATGCCTAAAACATTCAACACAAATAGAAATGTTGTAGGAGATGGGTTAATTGAATCCCACATGTGCAAATGGTACAACCACTTCCTATTCATGCAAACCCACCTACTCAACCTCTCACTTTACAAATAACCATTCCAAGAAGAGGTCACTATCACAATAAAGTTTTTATTAATCTTTGAGAGCCTATTTAGATGTTTTTCCAAAAGTTAACTATCACTAATATGTTCATTTGGCCAATGCTAAAACCATTTCCAAAAAACCATCCTAAACTTGATTGGTATCAATAAAATGACATTTATGATAATCATTAGGTTAAATGTCATTTTATTCATAAATGCATGAAAATTCACCATCTCATCTAAGATTTTCTTGAAAGTGGTGAAATAGAGTTGGATAATGTGGCCATGACATCTAATTAGAATTTTGGTATTTATCATAACACTTTTCCAAAACATAACTCCAACAAAAATCAAAACCATAATTAGCATCAGGCTAATAACCAGAACCAAAACATGCCTTCTAAAAATTAGAATCAAAGGTAGAATCAACAACATCACAACACAAATCAAGGTTAGGATGCCCATTCAAATAAAGTTAACTATAATAATGTCATTTATGATTATGAAAATGTCATAGGTCATATTAATAGTGGGAATATAATTACCATTAATATCAATCATAAGACAACCGCTAATAGTACCCAATGTCTAACACCACCTATTTTAGGACCTCCTCCCTCATGTGTCAATAATCCTCCATTGGTGTGACTTGGTGTTCATGCAAGTTAACAACTAAGAGTTACTATTCTAGGTTGTTACTCACCTTCTTCTAATCATAATAACCCCCCACTAATTTGAGGTTGTGAAATTGCAAACTGACATGATAAGGTTACTATTCAAGGTCATATACCTTCTTCCTCCAAAAATTCCATTCAAGGCCCTATGCCTCAAAAAAACCAAGAAAATTATTCTTATTAATGACAAACCTTATGAGATTGTGGAAAAACTACAAATACACTGGCATAAATTTATATTTTAGATATTTTTCATACATCAAATGTCCATAAGAACATATTGTATGAGCTTCTAAGTCATTGTAAGGTCCCTGGTGACATTGCACCTAATAAATTTCAAACACTTGTGAGTCATTTGGCTCCATGCTAACAACTTAATTTTGATCAAACTGATATGTCCTCCCTTGGACCTTTACATAATAACCCACTCTATATAAAAGTAATCATTTCTTGGAATAAAATTAAACAAGTCCTTATAGACAATGATTTAGGGTTAAATATTGTAACTTTGAAGATAGGAAAACACTTGGGCTACATAGTAGCAAATCTTTAGCCATATACCATCACCATCAAAGCATATGATAATGAAGAGCATGAATCTTATGGCACCATTTGTTTACCTGTTATCATTGGGCCTTTAACCCTTGATATTATTTTTCATGTTCTTAGCTTAGAACTATCATATAATTTACTCCTTGGGTGACATTGGATTCATCAAGTATTTTTTATACCTTTTATTATCCATAAGTGTATCAAATTTCCCCTTTTTGGATTGGAAGTTACCATTCTGGATGACTTGCATCCATACCAATTATGTAAACACCTAAAAGTGAAGTATGAAAGCTATAACTATCACTTTGGCATAGAGCATGTCCCCAAAAAAGATAAATATATAGTTGATCAACCACCTGATTCTAATTATGTGGATCTAAGCACTCTTATCATTAATTTATCATCTAGTAATGACAATGTTAACAATGACATAGAGTCCTATTATAATGGTTGGTATTAACCTATTTAAACCTAATACCATTTGTACCATTACTTATATCCCATATTATTCCCTTCTTTTCCTCCATCATCCCCAATTGAGTAAATGGTACCAACAAGGCTCATACATACCATTGAACAATTTTCAAAATGATGAGGCAATTTTTGAATTCTTAGGGCTCAAAGATGGTTTTCCACTTGGTGATCACAAGAAAGTATTTTATATTACATTGGACCCTACTACTTATTTTTGAGAGTAGCTAAAATTCCTTAGTCATAAAAAAAGGAAATATAAATTCAAAACATTGAAGTCCCAAAGTGAAAACCTCTTTGAGGTGCTTGTGGACTAGGGAGGGAAAAAGTAAAGAAAAAGATGAGTCTCATGGTGAAAACATGTTTCAGGTGCTATTGGATGGGGAAGTTCACCCTATTTCAATTAAATACCTAGCCTCCTCTAGTCCTAGAACTTCATGTCAATTCAAAATTAGTTTAGAGGATCAGAAACTATTTTATCAATTGGTTCATAATTACCCATATGCCTTTACAAAGTGACCTTTTCTAGATTTTGGCAATTCATATTCTTCCTACATGGGTGAATTCGATGAGACAATTGATCCACTAAATGAAGAAGAAGACTAATATACCACACTACCAACTATTGTATAATATGGTTCCACATTGCTTGTGGAGATACCACTGAAGTCAACATTGGAACACCATCTGATCATAAATGGATCAAACTTGGAACATCCCTTAATGAAAATAAATGTGAACTTATTATTTCTCTCCATCAAGAGTTTGTTGATATTTTCCCTCATCTTATTTAAATATGCCTATCTTTGGCCCTGATTTAGTTTAATATTATATATTTACAAACCTTAATTCCAAGCCAATAAAATAAACGCTGAGAAAAATGCACCCTCTCATAGTTGTACTTGTCAAGAAAGAAAAATAAAAATTATTGTAGGTAGGGTGTGTCTATCCTATATGTTATTCAAAGTGGATATAAAACATAATCCTAGTCAACAAAATCCCATGAGGAATATGATTATGTAATAATTTCAAATATATCAATAAAGCATGCCCAAAGGATGACTTTTCTTTGCCCAATATTGATATGATTGTAGACTCTAAAATAGGGTATGATATGTTATATCTTATGTATGGATTCTCTAGATATAATTAGATTAAAATAACACCTAAATACCAATATAATACTATGTTCACCATTCCATTGGGAATGTTATGTTATCAAGTAATGCTATTTGGCCTCAAGAATGTTGGTGCAACATACCAATGTGCAATGACTATCATTTTTTATGACATGATACATGATATTTTTGAATATTATGTGGATGATATTTTGAGCAAATCCAAGACTGAATTAAGACATTTGTATGTGTTACAAAGAATATTTGAAAGGTTTTATGATTGAAAATTAAGGCTTAACCCTATATCTTAGGTGTTACTTCTAGAAAATTTCTAGGTTTTATTATATCTCATAGGGGCATTAAAGTCGATCTAGCTAAGGTTAAGGACATTATATAAATACCTCCACCTTATAATTTAAATCAACTCCATAGGTTGTAAGGCAAGATCCAATCTGTCAAGCAGTTCATCTCTTAATTAGTAGATAGATTCCATGTCTTCACTCATCTTATAAAGAAAGGAACCATTTTCTAATGGAATACTAATTTTTAATAGGCCTTTGAGAAGTTAAAATAATATTTGGCAAATCCACCTACACCTAGAAAGTCATTGCTTCTTTTCATCTCAACAACTGAATATGCCTTGGGGGCACTCTTGGCATAGCATAATGATTAGGGGAAGAAAGATTTGTATACTATTTGAGTCATACATTGGTATCATATGAACATAATTATAGTTCAATTTAAAAATCTTGCTTAGAAATGGTGTTTGTAACTCAAAATTTGTGACATTATATGCTAAAAAATAAGACCATTTTCATTGCCAAAGTGGATCCAATTAAATACCTAATTTTTAGGGTAGCATTGATTGGTCATATGGCTAAATGGGTCACTATATTGAGTGAATTTGAGATTTAATATATCCATGAAAAGGCCATTAAGGGGCATGCAATTGAAAACCAACTTGTCAAAGCACCTTTATCAGATACCAAGACACTAATGTTCAATTTTCTTGAAGAGTCAATCTTGACTTTGGATGATAAGTATTATGAGCCTCAACATTAGACCTTTTATTTTTATGGTTCCTACACTTCTTGTGGATCCAAATCTGGTATTCTATTGATAAATTTTTAGGGGGATCTTATTCCCAAAGCATTCCACATTGCTTTTTCTTGTACCAATAATATAGTATAATATGAAGCACTGGTTGTAGGGTTTCATTTAGAAGTATAATGGAATATCAATAAATCACATTTTCATGGAGATTCTTAACTCATTATGAACTAGATGATATAGAAATATCATACCAAAGATGACAAGTTTATTCTTTACAAAAATATAGTGAAACATCTTAATCAAAGCTTTGAACACATTTAGTTAGGATAGATCCAAGGGCTAACAATAGGATCACAGATGTAATGGTAATAATTGGTTCACTAATATAAATCATAGATCATGTTCTATATTACCAATTCCTCATTAAACATCTCTTAAGGCTTGCTCATGAATATTTTGAATCTAAAATGGTGTAATCACCTAAAAGTGGTAATTGGATGCTAAGAGTGTCACTTAAGCTAGCATATTCTTAGCTTATCCCTAAACCTATCCTATAGCCTTTATCACACTTTTCTATCCATTATAAAAACCATAAATAGTTACATTTGGACAAAACATAGTCTCAAGATATCTTTCTTAGATCCCAACCTATTTTTCCTAGTAGTCTTCCAGGTAGACACTAGCACCACATTTAGGAAATTAAAACCACATGGTGATAGTGTCCCCAACTGGGCACTACTATCCTTAGACCTAACTCTCCTAAATGGTTACTTTTTCAAATGTGTGCCCCTCCTAAGGTCAGCATAAACACATTTTATTATTTTCATAACGCTATAGATATCTATAAATATAAGTCTATTTGACCTTTATGCACTAGATGGAAAATAGATGCAAAAATCTATTCAAACCAAAGATATGTTGAGAAAAATTAAGGTATTTTATTCCTCTCCTACCCTACTTCTACATACTACCATATAAAACATCCCTAAGCCTAATTTTCAAATATTTCAAAACTCAAGCACATTCAAGGCATCTAATTCCACTCTCATTCTAGCATTCACTTTCACTTACATTAGGCACTAGGTGGGAGAAATACACCATGCTTGATCCTTCTTTGGAGTATTGGTATGTAGGTAACTCTTTTCATAGCAAGGTGTTGAGGATGTCTATCCCATCCTACTAATGAACAAATGATTATTTATCATGCCATAATTAGTAGAGTCCTTCAAAATAGCTACTTGATTTGAATCAGTTTCCATAGAAAAAGTAGAGTCCTCCAAAAAGGCTATTTGATCATTTACCTTTTGAACAAATTCTTCTTTATTGAGAGGTTTTTGATAAAGATTCAATCTATGTCCATTGACTAACAAATCTCTTCTACTATCATCAATAGGTATTAGCTTAACATAACCATTTTCAAAGACCTCCTCAATCTGATAAGGTCCCAACCACCTCATTTATAGTTTTCCTTTAAACTGTTGAAATTTGAAATCAAACAACATTGCCCAATATCCTTTCTAAAACTTCCATTGTTTGATTTGTGAATCATGCCAAACTTTTCTTTGATGTTGTACTAATTCAATTTTCCTCATCTCATCAAGTTGATTAAGTTGTAAGAGTCTTTCTTTCTATATTTATTCTAATTCAATTCCTACTTCTACAACTATTTTCAAAGTTTGTAATTCAAATTCAAAAGAGAATAAGGGCTTCTTACCATAAACCAATTCATAAGGTGAAAATCTAGTCATTGTTTTCCAAGTAGTATTATAGGCCCAAACAGCTTCTGGTACCTTATCTGCCCAATCCTTTCTGCTAGAATTAACAACCTTGGTTAAAATGGTTTCCAGTTCTCTATTAGTGACTTCAACTTGCCCATTAGCCTATGGATGGTACAGATGTGTTTTCCTATGTTGAGTTTGATATTCTTGCATGAAGTTCTTTATCATGTTTGACATGAACTACGGTCCTTGATCTGAGACTATCTCCCTTGGAGCACCAAATCTTTGCATGATTTTGAAATATAAGAAATCAGCTATCATATTTTCTCTTGCATGAGTTAATACTTCCACTTCCACCCACTTGGTCACATAGTGTATACATACTAGGAGATAATCTTTTCCTCTAGAAGGAGGATCCACAAGACTTATAAAATCAATTCCCCATTTCTCAAATAGTTCTAAAACCAATTGAGGATGAGGGTGTAGAGGCATCTCTATTGAAAGAGTAGGCTATCCAATTCTTTGACAAGCATCATAGTGTCTGACATATCTTTTTACTTGCTAATGAAGATGAGGCCAATAGTATCCTTCTCCTAGGATTTTATATATGGTTCTTTGAGCTGAGTAATGACCTCCTCCTGGTTAATCATGACAACCTCTAATGATATCATAAGCTTCAACATTTTCCACACACATATGAAACACATGGTCGGGTCTAAGTTTGAATAGAATTTCATTAATCCATTTAAAATAAGAACTTTCTTTGATTAAATGTTTCTTTTCTTTTTATGAAAATTGTAGAGGAAACTTTCCTATGGTGAGGTAATTGGCTATATCAGCAAACCACAAAGATTTTGATGAAATAGAAAATAGTTATTCATTTAGAAAGTCATCTTCCACTGGTTCTTCCTCGCCTATAGTTTTCATTCTTGACAAGAAATCAGCAACCACATTAGACTTCCCTAGTTTATCTATAATAGTGACATCGAATTCTTGTAAGAGTAAAAACCATATAAGAATCCTACCTCCCACAATTGGTTTGTTGGTAAGATATCTAATAGATGAATAGTCTGTATAGATAAATACCTTGTAGCCTATTATGTAGTGTCTAAATTTGTTAATTTCATATACTACAACTAGGGATTGCCTCTCAGTTATGGTGTAGTTTATTTCAGCAGGTGTCATGTTTTTGTTAATATAATATATAGCATACATGTTATCCTCTTCATCCTTTTATATAAGGATTGCTCCTATTATTGTATTAGAAGCATCTGTGTATATATGGAATGGGTGAGTCTAATCTGGTCCTCTCAATACTAGAGCAGTAATGAGTTTAGCTTTGATGGTCTCAAAGGCCTACTAGCAACTATCACTCCATTCAAATGTACTATCTTTTGTAAGCAAGGAAAACATAGGGGTAGCTATTTGGCTAAAATTATCTATGAAGCATCTGTAGTAACTAGCATGTCCCACAAAACTCTTAATTCCATTTTGTGTTTGTGGGATGGGTAAGTTGGAGATTATTTCAACCTTCTTTGGATCTACTTGAATGATTTTTGTAGAAATATGGTGTCCCAGCACTATTCCTTCATCCATCATCAACAAATATTTCTCATGGCTCAAAGATAATTGATGTTCTTCACATTTGATCAATACTCTTTCCAAGTTGGTAAGAGCCTCTTCATAAGTTCCACCATAAATGATGAAATCATCCATATATACTTCAACACAATAATTTGTAAGGTTAGAAAATATTTCTAGAACTACTCTTTTGAAGGTTGATGGAGCATTATAGAGTCCAAATGGGAGTACTTGGTAAGAAAAAGTTCCCCAAGAATAGGTAAATTTTGTTTTATCTTGATCTTCAATTTCCACTTTTATTTGGTTATACCCGCTAAACCTATCTAGGAAAGAAAAATATCTTTTTCCTGCCAAGTTGTCAAGAACTTAATCAATAAAAGGTAGAGGAAAATAATCTCTTAGTGTTGCTTTATTCAGTTCTCTATAATCTACACATAACCTTAATTTTCCATTTTTATTAGGCACAATTACCAAGGGTGAAACCCACTAGCTATCTGAGATGGGTAAATAAACCCATCTCCTAGTAATTTTTGGATCTTTGTTTTGACTATCTTCTTTAATGTCGGGTTTATTCTTCTTTGTGGTTGTCTAACTAGTTTGACATATTCTATGTAAATGTGATGAGTGTATATGTTGGGGTTAATTCCCTTCATGTCGGTATAATCCCAAGCAAAATCCTTGGTATATCTTTCTAGTACTTCAAATAATTGATCTTTCTCTTCATTTATTAACCAACTATTGGTGTTCAAAATCTTTCCAAGTAATACCATGATTGGTTTTGTGCCTGGGTATTTGGATTATATTTTCTTCAATTCACTAATAAATGAGTTCAAAGGACATGGATGAGGAAGTAGCTTATGAAGCATGGTTATATTATCAACAAACTCTTCTCTAGAAGGAATTAGTCTTGCTAAAAAATAATGGAATGCATCTAATAAATGATTTTGTTGTTGTTCTGTCAATTTATAAACACTTTCTTGAAATCCATGAACATATGGTGAGGAAACAATAGAAGAAATAGAATTGGAGGTTTCATAATATTTTATCTAACCCAATAATCCTAAACTAAGGTAGTCCGTAGTTTTTGGACTAGCAGAGTATGTAGATTTTGGACTGGTAGAGTCCATAGCTTTTAGACTGGCAGAGTCCATAGCTTTTAGACTGGAAGAGTCTATAGATTTTGAGTATATGTTTCCATTCAATTCTTCCAAGTTTTTTTTAACTATGATCATAGCTAAGTAGGAAATATTGTTTGATGTGTTGTTTGATTCGTCCACCCAAAGTTCTTGTATGTGATTTGTTGATGGTTTTGCAAGAGGATACAAAGAGATGCATTTGGATTTTAACCCATTAGAAATGGTCATGTCTCCTAACCTACAATCAATTAATGATACTATAGCAGCCAACCATGGTCTACCTAGGATTATGGGATATCTTAGATTCTTTGTTTTAGGTTGCAAGACCATGAAATCTACTAGATATTTTTAAGACTCTATTAGTACTTCAACATTTTCTATAGTCCCTTTTGGTTTAGTTCTAGATTGATCTGCCATTTGAAGAGTGGTAGTTATGGGTTGCATTCTCATAAGAGATAATGTATGGAGAGTATTAGTTGTCATAACATTAATTTATGCTCCTAAATCTACCAAGATGTTAGGAATTTCTTTACCTCTGATTATGACTATGATCGCTAGGCTTCTTGGATCTACATATTTTAGAACTAATATTTTTCTTACTAATAAATTAACAACTTTTTCATCAACATGAATGGTTCTTGGATATTTTGCTTTCCTCCCAGGTGTCTTGATATAAAGGTTTTTGATGATCTTGTTCAATTTAGGTATATCCCTAATAGTTTGTAGTAGGGGTACCTTAATATGGATATTTTGCAACTCATGTTCCAATTTTGATACTGGTTTAATATCAATTTCTTTCAATCTTTTAGGAAAAGGAACTACTAGTGTAGTAGTGTTTTCTTTGTTTACTTCAGGGCTCATTTTGATTTTGGCTTCTCTAGTATTTAATTGAGACGATTCTATTTTTTATTTTTCATCAGGTATCTCAGAAATGAGAACTAAAGGTTTTTGTATTGTTTTCCCTGATCTTAAATGTATGTCCAAAAAATAAATAGCTCCAACATTCATGGTCTCTTCATGTTCTTTAAAATAAATAGGTGTTGGTTGTTTATTTTTTGAATTTGCTATTAGTTGTGTAGGCATTGAATGTTGATTGATTTGTCTTTGTTATTGAATAAATAGGGGTGGCATTATAGTTTGTTATTAAAGTGGTCTTATTGGTTAAGTGAATTTTGGATGTGGGTTCCACTACAGATTCTATTGTTGATATTTTTGTGGCATCCATTGTTGATATGGTACCTATTTCTACTGTGACTATGGTTGTGGCACCATCTATGGGGGTGTTGCAATCCAATCTTGTCCTACCCATGGATTTTGGATTGATGGAATTTGGGGTTGATTCTAAAAAGGTGAAGGAACTAAAACATTCCATGGTGCCATCCATGTATTAACTGGGTTTATTGCATTAAACTGTCTTTGAGCCTGGTTTTGTGGGGCAAAGTTTTATCTCTAGATACAATTTACTTCTTCAGTGGACTGGACTTGTGTTTTCATTTGATTTTTTAAAATAGGTAGAAAGGTGCAATGTTTGGTATCATCATCTATTGCATCCCAGATCCCACATGATGAAACATTGGTTTTATTTAGGGGGCAGTCTTTAAGGACATGTTTTTGTATGCACTTAGGACAGTAGATTACTAAGGGTTCTGTTGAATTTTCCTTAACTTGAAGGCCATCTAAATTACTATTTAGTGTCACCAAAATATCCATATTTAGACTGGAAAATTCTTCCATTAGCTTACCCACTTCATTAGATTTCCAAAAGCTTCCTTTCCTAATTTTGGGTTTTGTTCGAGAGTAGTTGTTACAAAGCTCAAAAATCTAATTGAAAGCCAACTTATTTATATCTCCACCTCCCATTAGATTTATGGCATCTCTAGTATCTTCATCCAACCCTTTTAAGAAAACCAATTTCTAAACTTCTTCAATGAGTGGATAATTGCTTATTTTATGAGTGAACATGAATCTATCCAAATAATCCTCTAAAGATTCATCTTCATTCTATTTGATTTTAAAGAAATCCTCTTTTCTTTCTCATACTCGACATTAATCTTGATACTTGTTTAAGAATTTTGTCTCCATGTCATCCCATGTTTTAATAGAATAACCAGGTAAACCCATGAACCATCTCATAACTGCATCTTTAAGTGTAGAGAGAAATAGTTTTAATTTATGGCTATTTGTTGTGTAATCATAGGTTTGATATAGCACCTTAAACTCAAATAGAAATTGATCAATATCTTTTGTAAATCTTCCCTAAAAAGTTTGGTAGATTATTTGGTGAAATATTTTTCATGGGGGTTTAATCATTAGGATCTAAAACAATAGGAAAATAAAAAGTCCTTCCTAGTTGTGCAAATTGTTGATTTTGTGGATTTTATTGGAGAGCCATAGTTTCTTCTTCTGATGATGTTTCAAAGATGGGATGATCTTCCCATTGAATATTTGTGGTATCAGTTATGGGTTGTTTAAAGTTCTCAAAATTTTCTTTAGCTATGGATTTTTGAAATGCTTCTTCTAAGTCCTTGGTAATTTATAAATAATGTCTTCCTACAAGAGATTGATCATGAGAAATTTGTCCTATGGGGATTTCTTGTGTCAATGGCCTGGTTTCTATCCAAGTTTCTAAAGATTCTTATAGATAGGTTTCACTCGTAACTTTTGCTTCACTACTCAGAGATGTTGAAGGAGTTTCAACTTGTGTTCTTGGTAGGAATTTTGGGATGAATCATCCTTTAGAGTCTCTAGGATGGTACATCAATTTATTGATTTTTTTTTTGAATTTTATAGTTTTTACAATTTTTTCTATTTTTCACTCTAGACCAATAATTATTACCTTACTAACACCTTGTTTCCCCAGCAATGGCACTAAAAATGATGAGTGTCATTAAAATCCTCATTTAATCAATGTTCAATTGATGTCTTATCAACCAGGGTTGGTGTCCAAAGTTGTATGCAGTAAGGTGTATGATGGTAGATCTAGAAGTCTGCTTGTGGGGGTGTTTGATGGTTCTAACTTTGACTAATGAAAGAAATGTGTCCTAAAATAATTGATTCACTCTTTTTCTAAAAAGGAAAAGATGTAACTATTTAATCAAATGAATCCAATTTTTTGATTGAAAGTAAAATCACACTCCTATTTATTCTTGCATGGAAATGGAGATGTTTAACTGAAAAAGGAAATTTGCTTCACACGTTTGTTGTAAAAGAAAACACACTTTGCTTAGAAAGGAAATGACTTTGGAATAAGGAAATGCCTTTTGAACTGTGAATTTGTTTTGATGTTTTATGAATGAATGCAAACATTAACAAGATTATGATTAGTTATAAAAAAGAGTTAATATAACATAACATAAGTACTATACACAATTCTTGGTTCTAAGGAGAGTGGGCCCTTGTTCCTCTCAGACCCAAGAACAAAGATTAATCAATGCTAAAAATTGAAGTGATAATTCATAAAATGAAAATGATTACAATCTGTCTAAAACCTATAATATGTTTGTACGTATCTTTCATCTACTATATTTTAATAACAAAAGTCTTACATTTTACGCTAATACAATCAACTCAAAATAGGATGCAAAGAGATGGGATTCCTTGGTCGATCCACTCATCCAAAGATAGGAGACTGGATTTCTAAGAGATCCAATTATTTTGATGAAATAGATATACTATCCTATAATAGTCTTAATATCTAAATATATACAACTTTATTAAAAGCAAATCCTACAAAATAGCAGGCGAGTATTTTCCTCATTTGACTCTAGCTGGAATGATTCTCTCTCATCTTATCTGGCTGCCAACTTATCCATTTGTAGTTTTGTCTTTAAAAAATCCATGGAATTGACCCTATAGATTTATTAGGAATGAGCCTATGGAGTCCGTAGAAATAAGCCTGTGGAGTCCATAGAAACAAGCTTGCGGAGTTTGTAGATTCATTCTATGTGAGTTTGTAATTCTTCTAGATGGAGATCAAAATTGAACTTTCACTATACATCACCTATGTCTTCTTCTTAAGCATTCTTCACAACAAAAATCACTAAACATGCTATTTATTAGACATTAATGACAAATTAAAGGTTTAGTCTTTGGTTTAATATAAACAAGATAAGTATCTACTTTCCATGTAATAGCTATCTAACAATCTATGATTTGCATAAGATAATATCCTTAGAAAGATGAATTGATGGAAATAACATGTCAATAATGAGCCATATTCTAAGCTCATTAAGAGGATTAGGGTTTTCACACTAAATCAAGTTTTTTAGGCACAACACAGAGTTCCAAATTTTGTGCATACAAGAACATCACCTAAAAACATAGGTATATGTACTCCCATAAAATAGGAATAGTCTTGCAAAGGGGACACTATTGACACTTTAAGGACACTACAGTAACATGGTACTACTATCTAAGTGGAGCGCTACTATCCAATGAGAAAATAAACTCTAGAATCCTATTGATGACACTTAAAACTATCCAAAACTCATTTTTTAAAACCTAGATCATCCTTGATAGTCATTTTTTTAGATAAGTCTATATTTATGCCTATTTATTACTATTTTTAGAATTTAAAGGAAGTCAAAAGTTATAAAAAATTATTACTTAATTATTTCATATTATTTGACTAATTTAGACATCTCAACCCTTTAATCTAAACATAGGATTTACATAGTTAAACCCTAAAATTTTAAATCATTTGTGAACCTATATTACTTCAAATATTGTTTTAAACCCTAGCTTGCATTAATCTAAAAAAAAATCAAATAATTTAGGGTTGCCTACTTCTAATTTTATAATTTTTTTAAACAACCTAGCTAAATTAAATCAAATTTTCATATTAGGGTTTAAAATTATTTTAAATGTCATTTAAATTTATTCAAAGAAACCCTAGATTCAAAAAACCCTAACCCTAGACACACTTAGGGTTTGTATCCTTTTATATCTATAATCATATTTTAAATTCCAAACATATTAGATTTGTGGTAATATATAAATTTTTGAAACCTTCCATAGATTACTATTCTTAAAAGATTCAAAATATAAAAAACTTTTTTTCCTACCTTTCAATCTATAATGGAAAAATTTAACAAAAAAATTGATGAAACCAATAAGAAATAGTTACAAGACTTTGTGTCCAAACATACTAATATACAAGATGATTTCATAAAAATTCTTCAAGAAGAAATACAAAAGACAAATAATGGTCAATCTTTAACCCCTCTAATTAATAATGATGTTACACCTCTAGTGGGACCAACTCAACCAACTTAGATAACATAACCCAATATTTTTATTCAACCATCAATGATAACTACACCACTTGTGGCTAGTTACTCAACTCCAGATATACAATCCCTTATGCATGAGATTCATACTCTATAGTCCAAGGTGTTACATCTTGAGAAGGGAGCAACTAGGACACCATATGCCTTGGAATCCAACATTATCTTGCTTACACCTTTGGCACATCACATAGTGGCAACTCCTTTACCATCCAATTTTGTGGTACCCCAGCTCACATTATATGATGGAAAGGGTGACCTATATCATCACCTTAGAGCCTTTCACATAGCATGCTTAGACTATGTGTCCAATAATTGGCTTCTTACAAAGCTATTTACACATAGTCTCAAAGATTATTCCCGACAATGGTTCTATGATTTGTCAAATCAATATATCACAACATTAAATCCTTTAGCCAATATGTTCCTAGCACACTTTTCTATCAACATTAATGACAAGATATCATATGCACAAGTGGCACAGTTAAAACAAAAGTAAAATGAGCCTATCATAGATTATATATTATGATACAAGACAATATTGTCCACATTTACTTGGACCATGGTAAATAGATAGATTTATAATATATTTAAATAGATTATATTACCATCACTACAAGAATCTCTCTTGTTTAAGAAGTTTCCTACATTTACCGATTTGTGCCATACAATCAAGGAAAAAGAGGTTAAGCTCTTATAAATGGGTAAAATCAAGTATACAAATGGATCAGAATCAACTATTAAGAGTTAAAACAAACCTCCATACAAGGTGAGGGCCATAAAAAACAAAGCTAATTAAATGGCCATAGTCAATGCATCTTTTGAACCATCTCCCAGATTGGTTTTATTTACTTTTTAGGACATAGTCTTCATTAATCTTCTAGAGTCACTAGTATGGATTTTGAAATAACTATTGGAATGCAATGTCATATCTCTCCCTCCCATTAAATATGTTGATACAACATGACCTCTTCTAAAGAGTTATGATTCAAATGCATTTTTTGAATATCACATGGTACCAAGCCACATGAAAAATAGGTGCATTAGCTTAAAGCATAAGATACAATATCTCATTGAGGATAATAATATTGATGTAGGCACACCCATAGATGTACCAAAACAACAACAAATAAAGGTTAAGTCACTAAATATATTTTCAAATACTTTCCCAAAGCATACAACAAATGAGGTAGGGATCAAGTGTTTATTATGCATACCAAGCCCATCCACCACCATATTCCTATCACACAATTATAGAGGAGACACATCCATTGTATAACATTATTAGTATGTATCACACTACAATACCACCTAGATAACTTATCACATTTTTAGAGTAGTATATTATGTATGATGACACAAATTTACATGCACCCTTCATACAAGTATACATAGACCACTATACTATTCACAATATTATGGTTAATAATGGATCAAGCATAAACATGTACACTATGACAATATTAAAAAACTTGGGATACACAAATTAGGATATATTACCCATAGATACAATCATTATTGGTTTCAATGTCCATGTTCAGATCTCCATCGGGGGCATTGTGCTTCTATTATAGGTTGGACCAACACCCATAGCCATTCAGTTCCTAGTAGTACCTAGTGCAAGTGTCTTTGGCATATTATTAGGCAAGCCAAGGTTATAATAGATCTGAGCCATCACATTTATAGTACACCAAATACCTAAATCATATACATTCTAATTGGTGGTTAAGGTTGAGGGTGTCCCATATGAGTATCCTCTACCCATCCCATAGGTAGTTCCAAAATAGTTTATAGCTACAATTCTAACACAAACACTAGTTATAATTATAGCACCATTACTAAATATTTCATGATTATTAGTTAAATTAGATATTACATATCTAATGCATACATCATAGTGCTCATTAGATTCATCATATCAGGCCAGGTCTACTATGATGATATCTACATGTATGGATACTCTCCCATGGATACCATTACTAGAGGGACCCCTGCATCATAGATATGTCATATATTCTAGGGGACCTTCCTCTCTTCTATTTACTCTAAGATCATTTTTATTGGGTTCTATGGGTTCTTAACATAGGGAACCTACATCACCTACATATTATTCTTCTACCAGATGGGTTCCTAAGACCCCTACAATTCACAAGGCATCATAGTCAGTTCCACAACATATATCATTACTATGTAGGTAGCTTCAAACTGATATTATACAGTATAATAGAGTATGGGCTCATAGTTTCCCTTTCATACTTCATCCATGATCACAATTCCCCTATTCGACATAGGTCATAGTGATAGTGAGTATCCCATGAGACTCATTGGTTAGTATGGTTCCTACTCTTATACATACTTCTCTCTACTCCCTTACTCCTTGTACATAGCTTATTTTCATTTGTTGTACATTGATTATACTCAAAAAACATAAAAATAATATAACATGTCAAAATATAAAAAAACATTCAAATATTTCAAAAACACAAAATTTATAGATTATATGCATTATTATGTTTACATTTCCACTATTTGTCAGATAATACATATTTCTAGCTATCCTAGTATAGTTAATTTTATCATGCACATATGATTCATCTTTTCTTATTTAGTACTTGTAGATTACATATAAGACTCTGTTCTATAGATATCTAATTCCTAACACCATTGTGTTGAAATTATCAATCTTACTTAAAATTTGTGAAAATGCACAATTTAAGCCAAAATCACTTAAATGTGCTAAATGGTTCAATCTTGCCATATACAAGTGTCGATTTAGGCTAATGCATCCCTGAATGGGGTAATGCATTTTATTTGATTATTAACTTTTATCAAATCATTTTGAGTCAAAATGCCAAAAACATAATTTTACACTTTGAACCACTAAATTCTTCTAATTTAAAAGCACACGACATGTGCATGTGTTATTTCACATCGATAATGCCCTAAATGGGATATTGTTTCATATGCAATTGACGCCTTCCTCTAATTATACTCTAGTCAAATTACGATTGAATAACTTGAAATTTTGACCACTTTTATTAAATGGACAACCAATTTCCAAAGAATTCCATAAAATTTAATTAATCTCACTTTGGCAATTTAATCTAAATTAAGATCTTAAGTGGAAAATCCATGGAAGTTATTGAATATATTTTAATTAGAAATTGATTTCTAATATCTACATTATTAGGTGACATCATCTGTGGGGTGGCATCCATAAGCCATAAATGAAACAAATATCAGGGTTAAGGTCTCTTGTGCCTCTTTAATGTCCCTTCAAAATATTTAGGAGGGTATTTATGATTTGAGACTCCAAAATTAAATTTATTCATGGCCACACATATTGATCTCAAGATGGATGGTCATGGTTCACTTTGATCAATTCCAAAAATTTGTAAATAGGAGGCCTTTAATTCATCTTTTTTAGCTATTTTAGTTTAAACTTATTATGTAGAATTCTCTTCATAAGTCATCTTTGTGTAGTGTTATTATGCTTAATTTGCAATAGGATAACTTCACTATAGGCGTAGTATTGATCAAATATCATGAGCCTAGTTTCATTGGTGCACTTGATATGATGGAGGAGCAATCCACTCATCATTGCTAAAGACTTGGGCACCAAATCAAGGGGAAAATCATGTTTTGAGCCGCATTTGGAGGTGAGATGCTCTTGAGAAGGTTTTTTTGTATATTCCTTATTTAAATAGCTCTTAATATTCATTTTCAAAACCCCATTGAAGGAGTTGGCTTAGTTAGTTATGTTCTTTATGCATTTATTGAGTTTTCTTGACTAATACTTGATCTAACTCACTTTGAATTCCATATCTACATCTTGACATGCCCGGTGGGACAATGCATCCCATATAAGCAAGGAGACAAATATAAAATTGTTAGATTTTCTAAAAAATGCTTAAGAATCTCTAGAAATCAAGTTTTATCATTATTTTTCCCATGTTTTTATGCTTTTATTGACACATAATTTACACATTGATTGGTATCAGTTTACCCTAACCGGCTTCAGTCTTATCATAACCAATATTAGTCCTTGTGAAGGGTATAACATGGCAGAAATTTTTGCTTTTTAAGTTTCCTTGAAAGTTGCATGTTGTTATTTATGATTTTAGAACTTGTTGAGTCTCTGTCTAACCATCTTGTTGTAAGCTCTAGAGGTTTTTTGTACATTTTATACTAATTTAGGCTAACAAATGTTTTTTTTTTTGAAAAACATGTTCTACCTTTGGGTTCATAGGTAATTTGCACCAATTTTTATCGACCATCATTGGTTCTATTCTAACCTCCATCAGTTTTGTTATAATTGGCATCGGTCACTATGGACTGACATCAGTCTCTGTGTAATAAAAATAGAGAGAACCAAGAGCAATTTTTCAAATCTTACTTTTCTCATTTATAGTTATGCTTCAAAGTATACATAAACCCTTTAAAAATTATAGCTCACATGCTAGAGAAAAATCACAAGTTCAAATTTGTTTAAATCTTGAACTTCTCAATTGGTGCTTAAAAGGAATCTAGGTGTTTATGTTTTGTTTTGTGAAAGTTTTTACAAATTTTCAATTAATACCAAACCAAAAATGCACAAACACTTCCATTTGGTGCATTAAAATGAAAAATTGTTTGTTTTATGTTAGATCTTTTATACTTGTTTATTTTTTTCAAAATGAAGGTTGTGTGTATGCTCTCCCCCCATCCCCTTTAGGGAACTCAACTGACCAAAAACACTCTTTCCTTGAAAATAGTGCCTTGTCCAAGGTGTGAAAAGAACATTTTTAAGGCTCTCCTCAAAATTCATATGGTTTGAGTGATCTAAACACAACCTTTAAAGTCTTTTCACTTGGTTATTTATTTTTATACAACTTGGCTTGTGAGTGGGAGTTCATAACCTCCTCATGACTTCTTTAGGGGTACATTGACCTAAGGTTTCATCTCTTGGCATTGTACCAACCCCACTCCATGGTGGGGTATATAAATTAAGGCACATATATTATGATTGCCATGTGGCTAAGTGGCTAGTCCCTCCAATCATAAAGAAAATTTGATTCAGGTCTAGATAACTAGGGGATTCCACTAAGAAGTACACAGATGGAATTTATATGTAAAGGAATAGACCCTTATATAGTAAGTTAGTTGGTATAAACTCAATTGATGTGAGGCATAGCTAGTGTTAACCACACTTGGGATCATCTAAATGATTGAAAATTTAGTTTTAGAACAACCCCACTTGCCATGGACATATTGTTGATGTAGGGAAAGTAGCCTAAAGTTCCATCTCATTTTATAATCTCTTGGGATAAGGGGGTGTAAAAACCCTACTAATTCATGACTTTTATTTTTATATTAACACTTAAAATCCTCCAAAGAGCATGTATATAGATAAAATTTAGAAATACAAAGCAACCTTATCATTTTTAGGACTTTAGATATTATACTTAGTTGTATTTTGTCACTTTTCCTTTACTTGCTTGGTCTTATTTGAATCCAAAATTATTTTTAAACCAAAAAAGTTAACCAAACACATTTTTTATCCACCATTTAATTTGAACAAGAATGTGTTACACTAACCAAATCAAAATCACCTTTTGCCTTATTTAAATCTTCATTTGAAACATTGTGTTTGTCTTATCTACACAACATTGTTATGCTACCCATTTGAGTCTAAACCATTTTGTAAAAATCTCTAAGTCCTTCATTTTTAACTCAAATTTGGAATCTCACCTTTCTAATTTATATCCCAAGGTGTTAATTGGTTTTCTATTTGCACTTGGTTTGAGTTAACTTGTGTACAATTTCTTATTTGGGTTGAAGGCTATTATATAAACTCATTATCATCCTTTTGATCATTGTGAATTTAGGTTATCTTGTGTATCTCTCATTCTATAAGTTCTATAACCATTCTACTTGCTATTACCATCTGGTGATGTTGTGTTACCCATTTGGTTTTAGTTTTATACTTAATAATTCTTATGTGTTTTCACATCTTGAGTTTTTTAGTTTGCATTATTACTTTCCTCATCAAAAAGACTCTCTTCTAATTTTATAGTTTCAACTCATCAAATTTGTACCTAGATTTTATAGTATTGATGTATCTTTAAACCTAAGTTTGTTATGCTTCTTACACTTTCAGTTTCAAAGTTATCATACCCTCTTCCAATTTGATGATTTCAACCCACAAAAGCTGAGTAATTTCATAACCATTTCTTCTAATTGTGTGGTACTATGCCACTTCATTTTATTATATTCTCTTTTTACCTTGTCACTTATTTAAATAAAGTCAAAACACACCTTGTTAATATTTGAAAAACATTTTCCAAATCTTAGAAAATTTAGAGAACAAACTTATAGACATGATGCAAAGGTACACTCATAGTGGGGTCTCTTATGGCCCTATCTATGAGGAAGAACACTTTTATGATGGACAAGACAATCCCATGGTATTTGAAGACATTCCCATGACTATAGGATTTGAAGAAGACTATTTTGAAAATTAACCCATAGAGGACAAATATGAATCACTCCTAAGGTTGATTGAATTAGGCACTAGATTGCCATCAAACTTTCTTATGGAATAATTGCATACCTTGGTTAGATAAGGAGAGAAATAGTGAGAACAATCCCTCACTTATATTTCAAAGACAAACATTGATTCTTCTATCAAAAGGAAAGAAGTGATCATAGAGTCAACACCTAATGATCAAGATCTTGTCACCAAGATCAAAAAGATAAATCAATGATATTCATACCAACTTATCATAGACTTGATTGAATCTTTAGTTACCACTTCCATACACAATGAAACTTCCAAGGAGCAAGGGAATGTGGTAGAACCAACACAACATAATTTAGTTAAGAACACACCTACGATGGATCATGGTATCTCAATTGAACAATCTAATTCTCAAGAGGTTCTGAAACATGCTTAGCTAGACATGGAGCATACATTTTTCAATCATCAAGAACCTCTTGTTCCTTCACAAAATCAAGGAATAAAACACTCAGTATGTATTGAATAAATTATTCAAAATATTTTGGCAAGCTCTTCCTAACCAATTCATACTTTGGTGAATAGACCACAGACTCCCCAAAATCAACAAAACACTTACAATTTAATACAACTAACTTTAGGGAATTTTTATCAACCCAAGAATCAGTAGCTCATTTACTCAACTCAAAGAGTTAATCAAAATAAAACTATATATCATAGGGTGTATATCCCAAAAAAATACACACAATAGGGGCACATACCACCCCAATAGAATTATATTCCACCTACTAATGCACCAAACATGCAAGAGTGGAATTTGATGAAGAAAATTATGTCATGATTGGAGACAATAAATACAATCAAGAAGTACAAATTTGATGAGATATGTCCATATTTTTTCAATTTGAGTAGTCTCCAAGTCCCCTTTTTGCCTCATTTTGAGGCACCAAATTTGACAAATGCAAAGGGATGGGTGACCCTCATAAACATATTTATGCATTTTTTATGTTGTTCCAAGAGGTAGCTTATTGCAACATTTATTTACTTCACTTGTTTCCATGAAGTTTAGCGAGAAAATATTTAGACTGGCTTCTTAAATTACCCAAGGGACCAGTGGTAGATTGGAACAATCTACCTAAAAAAAAATTCAACCACTTTTCTTACAATATTAAACACAAATTGACTGTGGTCAACTTATGCAAAGCTAAATAGTGAGATAGAGAAATATTCAAAGCATTTCTAAAATGGTGGAGAGTCTTAAATAGATGTTTTCAACATAATTTACTAGACAAATAGTTGGCTGATATCTTTGCATAGAACTTACACCTTGAGGTTATGCACAATGTATGACTTACTTGCACAAACATGTTTAAATAAATTATATACAAGGGTGTGTAGATTGAAAATGCACTTATCACCAAAGGCCTTGTCAATATTTATTCACAAGGTCAAATGTCAAATTAGACCCAATCTCTCAGTCAAACTATTGCAATAAATAATTCTATGGGGTTCAATAAGAACAAGAACATGGTAGGAAATGGAGTGACTAAATCAATACATGTACAAATGGTGTGGGCTATACTAGCTCCAAATGTGTAATTATCTCCACCTAATCCACTAAACACATTTTAAAGAGTCCCTCCATAAAGGGAATTTAATAATAGGTATACAGTCTTCAACAAATAGGGAGATCCTATTGAGACTATGTTCCAAAATCTTTTAGCAACTAATTTGATTGTATGGCCTATACCAAATCCATTTTATAAAGATCAACCCAAACCTAACTGGTCTAGGGCAAAAAAATTTTGCAACTTCCACCATGTTTTTAGTCATGGTGATTATTGATGTGTTCAATTATAACATCTCATATAAGATTTGATTGAAAGTAGTGAAGTTGATATCAAATTGGATCCACAAAACATTAATCAGGATATGGGTATCTAGAAAGATCCATTCTCTCAACATAATCAGTAACCACTATTGGTTGAATATTTTGTCAATCAACGTACTGATAAACAAAATAGGTCTGATCGTCCAAAGTAAGAAGATTGGTCGGCCAAATGTGTAGGTTTACCACATCAAAAGGGGACTAATCTCTCCTCTCATCAAGGGGAGGTTCCCTATAGATATGCTATATATATATATATATATATATATATAAACAAAAAATAATACTTAAGGGTAGGATAAACCATCCATCTCTTTTTTTTTAGAGATGATGCGTACAAATCAAAAGAGAAATCTTAGGGATAAGGACAGAAAGCACTCCTCTTCTTTCAGAAGTACTATTCAGCAAACCACAAGAATCTTCCTAGTAGTAATTGTAAAATGTAACCAAAGACGTAGTAACCAACAAATTGAGATGTAGCACAAAGTCTCCACCTCAATGGTGCAAGAGTGAGATAGGAAGGACAATGAGGGCACAAAGTCATCCCAAGGTCCTTTACACAGAAACAAAAAAGAAAACACACTAAAGGCAATTGTGGGGGCACAAATTCTCTCCACAGTTGACTTCAAGACACCTTCCTAACTACTTTCACTAATTATGCTTATTGAATTAAAGGAACAAAAAATATATTAATGAAAAAGACATAAGAACAGTTTCCCCAACAACAAAGATATCACAACACAAAGTCTGAAAAGTCACTTGCTTTCTTATTCCAATAAAAAAATATGATCAACAATCTGAGCTCAAAGTCTCAGTAATGCCTTTCAATTTAGGCAGAGTTTTGTTTCTGATAATCAGAGACAGAGAGATCCCCCTAAAACAATAAAAGAGAGTCCCTTATATAGCCTCTTCAAGAAGGACTTGGGAATAGTAACACATAATGTTGCATTGAATTTTGTTAAGAAGACATGCTAGAATTTAGGGGCATTTACCCATTTACTTTTCTCAATGCAGACAAATGGGTCACACCAATGAATTTTTGTGTCTTTCAATGTCCACCTGGTGATCTGCTTCTAGAAACATATTTGATGCGTAAATGTTTATGGTCCTTCCTCATCATTCCTCCTTTTTTAGTTATTTGAATCGGGTCCTAGATTCAATTTGATGCTCTGTTTCTTAGTCACTTTTTGATGGTCTTTAGCAATTGACACATGTCACATTCCACTTCTAAATAGGTGAAGACACATGGAAAATTTCATAGGAACTTGATAAACATTTATTAATAAAGGCTTTGAAACCTATTAGAAACTCAAAATTGTGGGTGCAGACACTTGTCACTTTCCATAGAGTTACAATGGAAAAGGTGGCAGCTTCTGCTTGTCTCTTGAGAATCCTACGAAGGATGACACTTGGTAGCATCTGCTGTGACTTTGGCGAAGGACATGTGGTAGCATAGCAGGTTTTCTATTTCTTCAGACTTTTCTTTCAAAGAAAAAATCTAAAGGAATTCTTTCAGACAATTTGTCTGAAGGAATTGTCTCTTTGCCACTTTTGTCAGGGGAACTTTTTTGAAGGAAATCTCTTTGCTCTTTTAGCCTTTGAATTGGCCTATTTACCCCCTTCCTACCCTCTGCAAGGGTTGTTTGAGCTCTAAATTAGCCTTTCAAGTTTTTGCAATAGTTCACTTTGAATTTTGAGTGTCCTCTAAAAGGGTTGTTTGTCCCTTGGAAATTTTCTTTAGTCAATTTTATGTGAATCTCAAATTGTGACACGTGGCAGCATCTATTGTGAAACAAGTAAGGACACGTGGCAGCATATATTGGATGCCTTTTGAGTGTCTTGCAGAAGATGACACTTGGTAGCTTCCGTTGCATTTTGGAAACACTATAGAACCATGTGGGATTCATTTTAGATTCATGCGAATGATGCCACTTGGCATGTTTTGCTTAACTTACAGAGGACACGTGGCAGCATCTACTGCTCTTAGAAACAAATTGAAATGAGGCTTGGAAGACAACACTTGGCAGCATCCACTGAGTTCTGTCAGGTTTTTGTTTCCTTCCTTAGTCACTTTTGCCATGAAAATTCCCTCTACAAGGGCACTTGTGTCTTTGACGCTTGGGGCACTCCTTTGAACTTGTCACTTGAACCAACCGATTGAACCAACTTTGGTTCAATGGTTCAATGGTTCATTCCCTTATTTCTATTGACCACTTGAACCAAGATTCTTTGAAACAAGCCTCATTGAACCCATTGAACCTTGAACTTGTTGAACCTTTGAAGTAGTTGAACTTTGAACCTTGACAAATGCGCTTAAATCTTGCTATTGATGTTGAACCTTTGAACCCATTTAACCAAAATGGTTCAAGGTTCAATGTTTTAATGGTTCAATCCTTGCTTAGAAGCTTGCCAATGAACTCTTTTGGTTGAACCTTGTCGTTGAACCAACTTTGAAATCACTTTAGTGTTGAGAGCTTACTTCTTTCCTACAGAGTGTAGATTTAAGCCTGCAAAGTCTGTATATTTCTAAGAAGCTTGAAAAATGAGGAATTTGAATGCTCAGCTCAAATTTTGAGAAGGGAAGAGATTATTTTTTTCTATTGAACCAAAATAGTTCACATGTTGTCCTGAAAATGAGAAGTCTATTTTTGGGGACAACAGCTGGCTCCAGTTGGGGAACTTCTATCAATTGTAAAAAAGAATTGAAGGGAGTAGAATCCAAAATCTCTAGTGTCTTCATGTGTACCATTAGGCTACAGAGTCATGTTACCTAGAAATGGAAGGCATTAAAAATGGAAACAAACAAAACAAAATAGAATTAAAAACTATACAAATATACATATATACAGATGAAATGATTTGATACTTCAAGAGTTGAAGTGTTTCAAATGCTACCCACTGTGAGGTAGAGAAAAGAGTGTGCCATCTTGATATTTCAGTAGAAAGCTATTTTCACCATTGTGTTGATGAATTATAAATGGGCCTCTCCAAAGGGAGTCAAACTTTCCATGCATCCCTTTTGGTTCTCTCATTTTGTCCCACAGTAGGACATGATCCCCAATCCAAAAATCATGATTTTTGGCCTTCTGGTCAAAGAGTTTCTTTACCAGACTTTGATGAGAAGCAATTTAGTCCACCACCAAGGTTTTCTATTCATCCAACTCAGTCAGACACATGATTCATATGTCTGATCTTCAATTGTCTTTGCCAATTTCAAGGCTAGCAATTCTAAGGTGATTGGTATCTCAGCATTGATACCATAAAGAAGTTGAAAAGGAGACATACCAATTGCCCTCTTTGGTGTGATTCTATCTACCCATAAAGCATCAATCAATGCTTTATTCCATGTCCTTTGATTGTCATCTGCTAGATTTTTGATGATAGTTACCAGGTTCTTATTGATTGATTCAGCTTGTCCATTCCCTTGTGGAAAATAATCAGAAGAGTGAGAAAGTGTAATTCCATAATGGAAATAGAATTGTGTAATCTCCTAGGATGTGAAAAAATCTACATTATCAATAACAATTTTGGTTGGAACTCCAAACCTAGAAATGATATTCTCCTTGAGGAAATTGCATACAACTTTTGAAGTAGTATGCTTGGTTGGGATTGCTTCTACCCACTTGGTGAAATAGTCATTTGCTATAATGACATAATCATGTCCAACACTTGTAGATGGGTTTATAGTCCTAATAAAATCAACCCCCCATTGCTAGAAAGGTTATTCTATGATCATTAGCTTGAGAGGTAGGGCAGCTAACTTGGGTCTTCCAACAAATTGCTGGCAGAGTTCACATTTTCTCACCCACTTATATGCATCTTGGAAAAGAGTTGGCCAGTAATACCTGGCTCAAAAAATATTATGAGTAGTTACAAGACAAAAAAAATGTCCTCTATAGGCTAGATTGTGGAAATATTTCAAAAGTTGGCTTTGTTTCTCTTTATCTACACAGCGAAGGAATACTCCATCTATGCTTCTCTTGTACAAGCCGTTGTCCCAAAGGATAAAATCTGTAGCTTTCAACTTGATAGTCCTCCTTTATTTATAAGACAAATGAGTAGGACATTCACCATAAGTAAGGAAATGAGCAATACCTGAATACCACTCATTGGTAGTGGAGATAAAAAGGATTGTTGGTGTATCTTTCACTTCAGCTTTTTCATGTTGTGTATCTTTTGGCTTATTGTCAGCAATTAATTAGCATAGGCCTTTTCCCTTGACCAACTTTTTTGGCTTGATGTCTAGATCGAACTCTTGGATCTTTCAATCCAATTACCTCTTTTTGTGCCAAACTCCTGCTGAGTTAATATTGACTTGACTGTAGTGTCAGGAACTAAGCTAGTAGTGTGTGAATTCAAAATATAGAAGCAAAAATGTTTGACTGCTTTCACCACTACATAATCATGATTCTCTACATTTTAATACTTTATCTCATGGGTTTTTAGAGGGAAACTCATGAAATAAATGGGAGATTCTATACCTTGTCCTGTTGAACAAGAATTGCTGAAAGTGTGTATTCAGAAGCATAGCTGTATATGATGAAATCTTTGTTGTAATTTGGAAAAACTAAGGTAGTGGCATGAGCAATGATAGTCTTGATATCCTAAAATGCTGACTTGCCTTATTTAGTCCTACTGAAGGTGGTCTTCCCTTTCATCATGTTCACAATGTGTCTAGTCTTCTCAGCAAATTTGAGGATGAACCTTCGTAAGAAATTCACCTTTTTGAAGAAAGAGTGAATAGCATTTTTACTTGTAGGAAAATTAAGCTCTTGAATAGACTTGACTCTATCTGAGTTAATATTTTTGCCTTCTTTAGACATAATGTGTCTAAGGAGTTTCCCCTCTGTTACTCCAAAAATAGACTTCTTAGGGTTCAAGGAAATACCATTCTAGCGGCAACACTCCAGCACTTGTTATAAGTGGTGTACATGATTAGAATGATGCTTTAAAAAGATAGTCAAGTTATCAAGGTATACCACTATGATTTTACCCATCTCATCTTTGAAATCTAGGTCCATTACTCTCTGAAAGGTGGCACCAATGTTTATCAAGCCAAAAGGCATTCTTTTATATGTAAATATACCCCAAGGTGTGGTGAATGTAGTCTTGTGTTGGTCTGCTTTACCAACTTCAACTTGATTATATCTTGAGAAGCCATCTAGCATTGATAACATCTCTGAACCTGTCACTGTTTGAAGCACTTGATCCATAATTGGCAAAGGGTAATTATCTTTCAAAGATGACTGATTCAAATTCTTGAAATCTACACAAATGCGAATTTTGCCACTCTTCTTCATTACATACACTATGTTTGCAATCCATGTAGAATGATGGATTGGGAAGATGATTCTAGCATTTAACATTTTTTGTATCTCAGACAAAATAGTACCTGATATTTTTGGATTGTACTTTCTAAATTTTTGCTTATAAGGCATTGAGTCAGCCTTGAGAGGATGTCATGGTAGATTTTATCAGGTCTGAGAGACTTCAAGTCATCATAAGAATATGCTAAGACATCCATGTATTGATAGAGTAAAGTGTGAACTTGAATCTTTCTTCAGGGATGCAACACTTACCAATGTTAATCATCTTGGGATTTTATTTAGTAGTCAGATTTACTTGGTCAAATCCTTAAGAGAAGCTTAAATCTATTTGCTATTGTTTGATGAATCTATCATGCTTGTCAAAAAGTTTCTCAAGAGAAACTAGGCCTCTAGGAATTTTATTTCTTTTCAACTGTAAGAATTCTTCATTTATATCTAAACTAGATTTAGAGGCTGATTCATACTTCTGAGGTTCACTACCTTCAAAATGTAGTTGTTTGAAATTGTTTTTTCATTCCAACAAGGCAATGATTTGATGATCATCATTGAATACTTACCAATGATCAGCATTATCAGGAACACTTGATCTACAGACTAGCTCAATAGTATACCTGTCTTCTTTGAAATCTAAGTGAAGAACTAAGAGAGTTCTTGAAACAACAAGTGCATCAGCTCTGTCATTAGATTCCCTGGGTATGGTACAAATGCTGAAAGCATCAAAGCTTTCAATTTGGTCCCAAACCAAGTTGTGGTAGTGGTGTAATCTTTCATTCTTGGTTTGGTATAAGTTTCTCACCTGATAAACCACTAATTTAGCATCCCCTTTGGCATGAAGAAACTTGATGCCTTTGTCTTGAGCAGCCTTCAATCCAAACAACAGAGATTCATATTCAGCTATATTATTAGTGTTGCTAAATTGTAATTTGTAAGATGAAAGAAACATATCTCCTTGAGGAGATATCAACACAATCCTGGCTCCCAAATTGGTAGAGGAGCAGCTGCCATTGAATTCCAGAGTCCATACCTCATTAGATACTAATTTTTCTTTAGACTTTCCTTCATTAGAGAGGGAGGGTCCTTCTTCATTTGTATTACAACCTACTAGTTCTGCTATTCTAGTTGAACTAATTTTTGGGTTGACACTTTCAATAATTTTATCATATGTTTCATGCACTTCATCTATATATAGAAAGTAGTTACCCATACCTGAGGATTCAAAAAGAATTTGAGCTTCAGGAGCTAATGTTTGGGTGACCACGTATTTTGCCTCCTTTTTAGGGAGTAATATCTTCATTATGCTTTTGACAAGGATTCTTGCCTCAAACAAGTCCATGATTAGTTATCCTCCCACGTCCTTACAGAAATTTCATCCAAGCAAAATGCCATAGGATGCTGGGACATCAGCCACCAAGATAGTCATCTTGATTCTCTTGTCTGGAAAGGTTGCAAATGCAAATTGGTCATCTTTGATTTGCCTCAGCAATGGTACTTGCTTGTTTTTCATGGAGAAACATCTCTCAAATGTCTTGGTCAGTGTGAGGCCAAGAGATTTAGCTACTTTAGCAGGCATGACATTGTCAGATGCATCAGAGTCTATAATACAATTCTTAGCTTGTGACCATTTATTAATAAGGAAATATAGAAAGGTTCTATTTTCCCAAGGGTAGCTGGAGGAGTAATGACAAGATTATTCAGAATAGGCATGTTCTTTGGGGAATCAAGAGTTGCCTTTTTAGCTTTTTGTCCTGCAGGGATGGTTTAGTTCTTGACACATTGGACCAACTTATCCAATTGATCAAGATTAGACTGTAAATATTCAAATTCAGACATTTATATTTTGGTCTTTTTGACGTGATCAGTTATGTCAAATGGCTGAATTGGATTAGGAATAGAGGAAGGTATTTCAAACTTTTGGGTTTTAGGAGGGATAGGAGGAGGGATAGTTTGCAAAATTAAAGTAAAAGGTGAAATTGAAATTGATGTACTTACCTTTTAGGTGATCATCAGATCTTTTGACTAAAAAGGGAGAGTGGTTCCATGCTTAGTAATTATAATTGCTAGTTGAGGTTACTCCTCTATCTTCCCTTTATCAGCTTGCTGGACTGATTGGTTCTTGGACCTAGTAAACACTGCATATGATCCATCAAAAGCTTCTCCTTTGCTTATGGGTTCATCTTGGTAGTTTAAGAAACCAATGTGGGAGTCTCTAGCTGATTCTTCTTGATTTTATACAAGGAGATCAGTGCCATTTTCTTGATTCAATTCAGGGTGGAAAGAGAACTCTGATTCTGCTTCAAGATATCCCATTGCTGAATTGGTTGGAGGAGCTTCCAGGGCAAGTTTCCCTTGTGGGGGAGGAAAATGATTTTATTGCCCTTGATTCTTGGTAGCATTTCCCTGATATGAATAATTTGGAAATGTCCTTCTTGGCATATCTTTGTATGAAGGAGCAGAAGATATCCCTTGCACCATTTTCTTTTTGAGAGCAAGCAACTCATTTGCCAACTTTTGCACCATTAGATTTATGGTGCCTGTAGATGAATATTCAGAAGATGATGAGGGTCTATTTTTATTTGGATCTCTTCTTATCTTCCCTGCTAAGATGAGATCATCTTCTACCTTAATGGCCAAATGTTGAGCTGCAGCAAGATCTATTTGACCAGCATGTCTCAAAAGAAAACTTACTTCAGGTAACTAAGAATTAATGAAGAAGCATTTGAGATTCTCAGCTGTAGGTCGAGCAATTACAAGAATTATGTTCTTCAATTTGAAAAACTTGGCTATGAAGTCCCTCATTGGTTCATGAGGTTCTTTCTTCATCTGTGTAAGTTGAGCCAGACGTGCATGTGCATCTTTTGCAAGTTTGAATTTGGCTTCAAATTTAGCTTTGAGGGTATTCCAATCAGTTACTGACCGAGCCTATAGATGATAAAACCAATCTACAGTAGCACCTTGTAATGTTTCTATAAATAGATTGACTGCTACATCTTCAAATTCTCTTTAATTACGCCATAGGCTATGCTGAAGGCTGTAATGTGTTCATCAAGATGAACTTTCCCATCACCATAGAATTTGGGGAAATTCTTCCTTGAACTGCGTGGAAGCTCATGTAGAGGTGGAGTAAGACTGAGAGGACCAAAATAATTACCCTAGGGGCCTTGAGCTACCATTATATGACTATTAAAATGAGGAATAACAAATCTCAGAGGAGTAATTATTGGCAAAGCTTTATCAACAGTAGAATTGGATACTTCGTTTGGCAATGGAGATCTGACTTTAGTAGGAGGAAAGCTCTTGGTTTGTTTGAGGTGAGATGGTGAAAAAAATAGATCAAAATCACTTTGTTGTACCAACTTGAATACAAGGTCAATAATACCTTTAGCCCTTTGGCTTCATGTATACCTTGAATATGCCAGATTGTGAAACAAAAATGGAAAAGAATTGACCTTGCTTTAGTTTGAAGCTTGAGGCTTTAAACTGCACATTCTTTCCTAGTTAGTGTGGAAGTGAATGGTAAGGTTATAATAATAATGGGTAAAACACAAAAATGGAATGGATTCTATAATGGATAATGGTAGAGATTAATTTCATTTGAAACTTGAGGTTTCAGAATGCACATAAGAATTTCCCCAATGGAGTCGCCAAAAATTGTTGGTTGAATATTTTGTCGATCAGCATACTGATAAAAAAAATAGGTCTGATCATCTAAAGTAGGAAGATCAGTCAGCCAATTGTGTAGGTTTACCACATCAAAAGGTGACTAATCTCTTCTCTCATCAAGGGGAGGTTCCCTATAAATATGTTATATATATAAATAGAAAATAATACTCAAGGGTAGGATAAACCATCCATCTCTCTTTTTTTAGAGATGATGCATGTAAATCAAAGGAAAAATCTTAGGGATAAGGATAGAAAGAACTCCTCTTCTTTTATAAGTACTATTCAACAAACCATAAGAATCTTCCTAGTAGTAATTGCAAAATGTAACCAAGGACATAGTAACCAGTAGATTGAGATCTAGCACAAAGTCTCCACCTCAATGGCGCAAGAGTGAGATACGAAGGACAATGAGGGCACAAAGCTGTCTCAAGGTCCTTTACACAAAAACAAAAAGAGAAAACACACTAAAGGCAATTGTGGGGGCACAAAGTCTCTCCACAGTTGACTTTAGGACACCTTCCTGACTACTTTCACTAATTCTACTTATTGAATTAGAGGAATAGAAAATATATTAAGGAAAAAGACATAAGAACAGTTTCCCCAACAACAAAGATATCACAGCACAAAGTCTAAAAAATTACTTGCTTTCTTATTCCAATAATAAAATATGATCACCAATCTGAGCTCAAAGTCTCAGTAATGCCTTTCAATTTAGGTAGAGTTTTGTTTCTGCTAATTAGAGAGAGATCCCTCTAAAACAATAAAAGAGAGTCCCTTATATAGCCTCTTCAAGGACTTGGGAATAGTAACACATCATGTTGCATTGAATTTTTTTAAGAAGACATGCTGGAATTTAGGGGCATTTACCCATTTGCTTTTCTCAATGCAAAGAAATGGGTCAAACCAATGAATGTTTGCATCTTTCAATGTCCACCTGGCGATCTGCTTCTAGAAACATATCTGATGTGTAAATGTTTTTGGTCCTTCCTCATCATTCCTCCTTTTTTGGTTATTTGAATCAGGTCCTAGATTCAATTTGAAGCTCTATTCCTTAGTCACTTTCTGCTAGTCTTTAGTAACTGATACGTGGCACATTCTACTGCTAAATAGGCGAAGACACGTGGAAACTTCCATGAGACTCTGAGAAACATTTATTAATAGAGGCTTTGAAACCTATTAGAAACTCAAAATCATGGGTGCAGACACTTATCACTTTTTGCAAAGTTACAACAAAAAAGGTGGCAGCTTCCACTTGTCTCATGAGAATCCTGCAAAGGATGACACTTGGCAGCATCTAATGTGACTTTGATGAAGGACAGGTGGCAGCATAGCAGGTTTTCTATTTCTTCAGACTTTTCTTTTGAAGAAAAAATCTAAAGGAATTCTTTCTGATAATTTTTTTGAAGGAATTGTCTCTTTATCACTTTTTCCAGGGGAAATTTTCCAAAGGAAATCCCTTTGCTATTTTGGCCTTTGAATTGGTCCATTTGCCCCCTTCTTACCCTCCACAAGGGCTATTTGAGCTCTAAATTAGCCTTTCAAGTTTTTTCAACGGTTCACTTTGGCTTCTGAGTGTCCTTCAAAAGGGCTATTTGTCCCTTGGAAATTTTCCTTAGTCAATTTTATGTGAATCTCAAATTATGACACGTGGCAGGACCCACTATGAAATAGGTAAGGACACATGGCATCATCCGTTAAACTTGTAGAAGCTTTGGATGCCTTTTGAGTGTCTTGTAGAAGATGACACTTGGTAGCTTCTACTACATTTTGGAAACACTATAGAACCATGTGGGATTCATTTTAGATTCATGTGGATGATGCCACTTGGTGTGTTCCACTTAACTTACAGAGGACACGTGGCAACATCCACTGCTCTTACAAACAAAGTGAAATGAGGCTTAGAAGATGACACTTGGTAGCATCTGCTGAGTTATGTTGAGTTTTTGTTTCCTTCTTTAGTCACTTTTGCCACAGAAATTCCCTCCACAAGGGCACTTGTGTCTTTGATGCTTGGGGCACTCCTTTGAACTTATCACTTGAACTGATCGATTGAACCAACTTTGGTTCAATGGTTCATTCCCTTGTTTCTATTGACCGCTTGAACCAAGATTCTTTGAAACAAGCTTCATTGAACCTGTTGAACCTTGAACTCATTGAACCTTTGAAGTGGTTGAACTTTGAACCTTGACAAATACACTTAACTCTTGCTTCTGATGTTGAACCTTTGAACCCATTGAACTCGTTGAACCAAAATGGTTCAAGGTTCAATGGTTCAATCCTTACTTAGAAGCTTGTTGATGAACTCTTTTGGTTGAACCTTGTTGTTGAACCAAATTTGAAATCACCTAAGTGTTGAGAGCTTGCTTCTTTCCTACAGAGTCCGTAGATTTAACCTTGCAGAGTCCATAGTTTTCTGAGAAGCTTGAAAAATGGGGAATTTGAATGCTCAGAACAAATTTTGAGAAGGGAAGAGATTATTTTGGTCTGTTGAACCAAAATAGTTCACATGTCCCAAAAATGAGAATTCTATTTTTGGGGACAACAACCACCAAGGAACAATTAAAACCAAAGACAAAATTAGTGATAAAATTATAATCAAAGCCATAATCATAATCAACATGATCATAATCAGGATCATAATACCCATGCTAATAACTTGGGTTAAAACAACATGCTTTATGATTACAACAATATTATGGGGCATATTTATATAAGCCACATTGCCACTATTATTATTAAATTACATGAGCCATCCCATGCTTCTTGAAGTACTGGACCCATTACTATAGGGTCAGCACCCTCTCCCTTAGGTAATGTTGTATCAATTTTAAGCAATTTAGTTGTGCCTCAGTATACACAAGTTACCATTTATGGACCTCATCCTTCCTCTAATTATAATGGGTCCTTACCAACTCAAAATTTCTCAAATGCAACTAGATTCCCATGATTCACCCTCCAAATCCCTTTGCCTTTGTTTTCTAATTATAATGGCTCCTTTCCACCTCTAGATTATGCAATTATAACTAGATGCTCATGAGTTACCCTTTAGTGCCCTTTTCCCTCTTCTACCACTGAACCTAATGTGAACATTGTGCCTTCAAATCCAAAGTTAAACACTATTCCATCTAAGGCTAAACCTACTCATCCTACTGTTAAAAAACCTTATAGTTTATCGGACCAACTGAGTACAACACCTATGCAAATTTCTATATTAGATCTTTTACATATGTTTGAAGTCCATATAACTATTATGAATGACCTTATTCAATAATCTACTATTCCTCAAGACATTAACCCTAAATAGTTACAAACATTTGTAGGGCATTTCTCTTCATTTTGATAAGTTACATTTGATCAAAATTGCATGTCCACTCTTGGTCCTATCCATAAAAACCCCTTATATATTAAGGTCATCATAAAAACAATAAAATCAAGTGGGTTCTTATAGACAATGGTTCAAGGCTAAATATAGTATCCCTTAAATTGGTAGAAAGATTGGGTTACATTACAAAGGACATTCATCTAGATATGATCACTTTAAAGGCATACGATAATGCCAAGAGGAAATCTTCTAGTACTATTTATTTGTCAATCATTATTGGGTCTATGTCCCATCACACTTTATTACATATTCTTGATATTGATTTATCTTATAACATACTTCTTGGTCATCCTTGGATTCCTAAAGTACAAGACATTCCATCCACTTTACATTAGTACCTTAAGTTTCCCCATGATGGGATTGAGGTCACCTTTCTTGCCGATCTACAACCTTATCAATATTGCAAACATCCAGAGGATGAATTTCATAATTATAACTATTGTCCTAGTTCTATATTTGTTGCAAAGAAGAATAAGGAAATAGTTTCACATCTATTCTAATCCAATTATATCAACCCTAGTGACCTTGCTTCTACTTTGGCTGATCTATTTCTTATAACTCTTGCAAAATAGGTTATTGAATAAGACATAGGCATTTCCACATACCATCTTAAAGATGCCATCTATATTGTTAAGTTTCCAAAGTCTCCCAAATCATTTGTCAACCCCAAACCTTCTAAAATCCCTAACAAACCCAACATGATTTGTTAAAATAAGAAAGATACATAAAAACCACCAATGGTATTTGTACCTACTACTTATCTGAATTGAGATAGAAAAACTTTCATTGAAAGAGATTGGTTATTTTTTGATGGCACTGATGATTATTTTAACAATCCAAAATATCTTATCCCTAATCGGATTATGGATAGTTTTGATTATATAGGAAAAGGCATTGGCCCACAAGCATAAGGAATCCTAAAACATTTATTAGTTGGTAAACCAAACTTGAATCAAGGTCTCAGATTTATATCACCTATAGGTGACCTCATGAATTTTGATAGTGATTATTTTAAATTGGCTAGTGATGAAACTCTTGGTAGCAATGTAGCATCCCATTATAATATTTACAATGAACTTGCTAACATAGACTTATTTGATTCAAACTACATTATGAACATAACACCCCATTGTTCCCTTTTCATTTGCCATCATGAACTCATTGATTATGACCAACAAAATTTGGTCATATGCCTTGATGAACTCCAGAATGAAAAATCTATTATAGAGTACATGGGCCTCATAGATATATTTCCAATTTCAAATCATAAGCAAGGATTTAGTTTTTATTTGGATCCTTCTACCTAATTTGGAGAGAAGGTAAACTTTATTGGTCATGAAAAAGATAAAACATCAAGATATTTGGGTGATAACCTCTTTGAGGCACTCATTGTTTAGGGAAATAGTAAAGAAAAAGACAAGCCCTTGAGTGAAAACCTATTTTAGGCAATCTTGGATAGGAAATATTGATCATCCCAAAAGTATGTATAAGTTCCATTAGTTTTAGCTCTATATCTAATACCACCATCACATTAGAACAAGTCTTTAAGTATCTTGTTCTTGACTTTCTTGAGATATTTTCTAGTTGGCCATTACTTGAACTGGTGGATTCAGATTCATCACATTATCAAGAGCTTTAGGAAGAACTACTAAAAAATATTATATAATAATAATATCATGATCACACATTACCTACTATTTTATAATATGGTTCTACACTCCTTGTAGAAAACATTGTTGAAGTAAACTTGAGAACATTTGATAATCCCAAAATTGTTTACCTTGGAGATTCTCTCACTAATGAAGAGCGAGATCACATTATATTCATTTTGAAAGATTTTATTGATATCTTTGCATGGGTATATTCAGACATGCTAGGATTAGACCCTGACTTGGTTATGCATTAGCTTGTTGTTCATCTAGATGCCAAGCCAGTCAAATAGAAATTAAGAAAGATGCATCCACACATAACTCTTTTGGTAAAATTAGAACTAGATAAATTATTAGTAAGCTTCATTAGACCACTAGACTATTTTAAATAGATATCAAACATAGTTCTAATTAGTATAAAACCATAGGGTATACATCTTTACAGTGATTTTAGAGATATCAACAAAGCATGTTCCAAAGATGATTTTCCTCAGCCCAACAGTGACATGATTATCAATTCTACTGTTGGGTATGAGATGATATCCCTCATAGATGGATTTTTTAGATACAATTAGATCAAGATAGCTCAAGAAGACTAGCACAAAACTACATTCACCACACCATGGGGAACCTTTTTTTATCAATTCATGACATTTGTCTTGAAGAACACTGGAGCCACTTATTAGTGTGTTATGATTTTCATCTTCCATGACATGATGTATGATATTATTGAAAACTATGTTGATGACATCATAGATAAATCACAAACATGTGTCAAACATCCTGATGTTCTATGGAGAATATTTGAGAGACTTCATGAGTATAAATTCCATCTCAATCCTAAGAAATGTGTCTTTGGCGTCACTTTAGGAAAATTAATAGGGTTTATTATATCTCAAAGAGGGATTGAATTAGACCCTGCTAAGGTCAGTGCCATTATTTAAATTTCCCCACCTTTAAATCTTAAATAGCTCCACAACTTGCAAGGAAAGATTCAGTCTATTTTTAGGTTCACTTCACAATTAGTAGATAAGTGCCACCCATTCACACATCTATTGAATAAAGGGGTCATATTTTAATGGGATTATGAGTCTCAATTATCATTTTCAAAACTCATAACATATTTGTCCAACCTACTATTTTTGAGATCACCAACACCTAGACAACCATTGCTTCTTTATATTTTAGTGACTAAGCATGCATTGGGGGCACTTTTAGCCCAATATGATGATCAAGGCAAAGAACATGCAATCTATTATCTAAGTCACACACTGGTGGCTTTTGAGCATAATTATATGCCTATTTAGAAGGCATGTTTAGTTATGGTGTTCACATCCAAAAACTTTTAGATTATGGTAAAAGTAGGTTTTGAAGGGACCTCGAAACCCTATACAATAAAGAAATATAATCCTTAAAGCCCAACGAAGTTTCAAAAAAACCCCAAAACAGGTACAAACCAAACCAGGTTAAACAGGAACCTGTAAACAGCAGAACAAACCATATGTAACCACCGACACTACACAGAACGGACCGTCACCAGACTGGATCAGCATCCTACAACCTCCAAACAAAGAGGTTAATTTAAAATAAATTTTTAATTTTTATTTAACCTTTTACACGAACGAAGATTCATATCTAGAGGGGGGACCACAGGCTTAGATTTCTTCCTCTTAACAGCAGTCCATCCATCCTCTACCTTTGTTGCCTCAGTCATCCATTCCTCATAATACGATGGTCCGTTAAGCCCAAGGGATACAGATGACTTATCAAAATCCTTATGAATACCAGCCACTTTGTGGCTCCTAGGTAGTTCCTCCAAAACAAGGGGAGAAACCAAAGCCTCCACAACAACTGGCTTTGAAAGATCATTATTCCCATTCACCACAAGACCAACTAAGGAATCTTTCACCGGTGACTCCTCCTCAATCATCGGCTCAGAATGGATGCTATCTTCATTCTCAGAATCTGCCAAATCTTCCATAGGTTGTTTAGCTATGTAATGTTCTGAGGAAGCCTTAGACCACCAAGAAGGTGGTCGTCTGGACTTTGAATTCCCAGCCAAACAATGAGCAGCCATATGACCCGTTAGGTGACATTTTCTGCACTGAAAAGGTACGTCCTCAAAATCTAGCATTTGTGTCCAAGTTCCCCTTGGGGAGTCCAGACAAATCACCTCTGGTAGGCCCTTTGAAACATCCACTTCAACCATAAAACGTGCATAGGTCGAATGGTGGGCAACTGAAGTATTTTTATCCACAGACAAAAAATCTCCTATAGCATTCCCGATGGTTTCAAAAATCGATTCATGCCATAGATGTATTGGAAGATTTGGGAGCCAAACCCAGATCAGAAACTTGTTAAAGGTTTCCGTAAGCGGATTAAAATCCTTATGCCACCGTTTGGCCATGAGAGGAAATTTACCCTGCCATAAGAAATCATTGTTGCTCAAGATTATCCTTCTATCCTTAGGGCATTGGAAGACAGAAATAAATAAACCTTTTACACATGAAAAGATTTCAACATGGTCTTCAATAAGTGGTAGCCAATTCTTGGATATCCAGTCGTGTAGATCAGCTAGAGATGCCCAAAATCCTCAAAAACAAAAAATAGCAACTTGGGAGGAAAAAATTTCTACCCTTTCAAATATTTTGTCTACTATTTTAGGATCTAAATTAACCCTTGTGGGTTTTAGAGCACTTACAGGCAGAGCATAGGATGGCCCAGATGATGCACGAGGCACAGCTTTATGTAGATTTGCTTCAAATGCCACCACATCTACATATGATCTTCCCCCTGCATCTAACCCTGATCCAGGAGCGTGAGCAAAATGCCCGGCCACAATCTTTCCTCCACCCACCGGAGAAGTCTCTTTAGGGGCATTCAGCTCCCTCCCCTTGCAAGCTGACAACACCCTGTCTGATTTAGCAACCGTAGCTGCTTCGACCACCTGTCTGTCATTACCCGTTTTCAAATTTTCTGAGCACTTGCGCATGGGAGATGGCATTGGCTCTAAGTTTTTTCCCAAGTTTTTTCACATCCCAAAAGTTATGACACTATATGCTGAACAATAAAACCATTTTTATTACTAAAGTGGATCCCCTCAATTTTTTATTATCCAAAGTAGCTCTTGCAGGTTGTATGGACAAATGGATCATGATTTTAAGCGAGTTCGATGTTGAGTATCAAAATAATAAAGTTATTAAGGGGCAAGTTATTGATAATAAACTTTCAAAAGCCATTATTATAGACACTCAACCACATAGATTTGATTTTATAGATGATTATATGATGACAATAGAGGAAGTACAACACAAACTTGAATAATGGAAACTATATTTTGATGTTTCCTTCACATTTTGTGGATCTAGATCCATCATCTTATTGATTACACCACAAGGGGATTTAATTCCCAAATCATTCCATATCAACTTTCATTGTACCAATAATATGGATAAGTATGAAGCATGCATTGAAGGACCTCATCTTATAGTACAGTAGGATATCTAGCACTTAATAGTCTATGGAAATTCCCAATTGATTATCAATCAAACCATAGATCAGTATTAGACTAGAGATGACAAGCTTTCTCCTTACAATCTTAATGTGGATAATCTCAAGACTCATTTCAAAACTCTACAATTTGAACAAGTACCGTGAGCCAATAACAAATTTGTCGATGTAATGGCCATAATTAGCTCTATGATACAGATTGATATAAGTGATAAAGAGAATCAGTTTCTCATTGAAAATATTCTCTAGCCTACTCATGTCTTACTAGATTTAGAAAGGGTATTCACCATTACTGGTCATAATCCCCCACCTGAACTGCCTTGCTTTCAAGACTTTTATAACTATTTTCATGACCACATTTTTTCACTTGACCTTTCCAATAATCATCAAAAATGTTTCCTTCACCATATAGCCCATTATACCCTCCTTAAAAACATGATTTATCATAAAGGCTATGATGGAATTCTACTTCATTATTTATCTTTGACAGAATCTAAATTAATGCTTAAGGAGGTTCATAAAGGAATGTGTGGGGCCCATACCAATGGTGTAGTCTTAGCTAAAAATCTCATCATAATAGGTTACTATTAGTCCAAAATGGAGAAAATGCTTTTAATTATGTAAGGTAGTGTGTTTTTTGTCAACAACATGGAATTTTGATACATGTACCTTCCTTGCCACTATAGTCGATTACTACACCATGGTCATTTTCTACTTGGGGCCTCGATCTCATCGGGAAAATAAACCTAACATCTTTAAATGGCCAAAAACATATTCTCATTACTATCAAGTATTTTACTAAGTAGATTAAGGCCATTACTCTCACTTAAGTTATTAGGAAGCAAATCACCAAGTTTATACATTACCATATCATCTATCGATATGGCATCCTAGCACACATATCCAATAATGGTGGATCATCTGTAAATAGAGATGTTAAATATCCCTTTTTAAAATTCAAAATCAATCACAATAAATCCACACCATATAACCCATAAGACAATGGACAAGCTAAGGCATAAAAAAAAACCATTGCTACCATACTCAAGAAGATTATCATTGATGCTAGTCGTATTTGGAACTTGCAAATATTTCCTTCCCTTTGGGTTTATCACATTAGTCATCAAACCCCACAGAAGCCACTCCATATTCCCTTGTTTATGGCATATAAGATATTATCATAATTCAGATTAAACTACCTTCATTATGAGTATATTTGTAAAATATTGAAGATGATGAAGAGTACCAAGTTTCTAGGTTGTAAGAACTAGAACTCCTTGATGGAAAGTGTTTTCTTACCCTAGACAACTTTCAAGCCTATTAGAATAGATTGTGTAAAATCTACAATAAGTGCATTCTCCCTCAAAACTTTTAAATTGGTGATTTGGTCTTAACATAGAACCAAAAGAACACAAATGTTGAGCACAAGAATAAATGCAAGTTCTAACCCAATTAGCTTGAGTCTTATGTTATCACAACAAATTATGGATTAGCAGCATATAGGCTAGATATTCTAAGTGGTGAATAAATTCTAGAGCCCATGAACATTATGCATATCAAGTGGTGTTATGCTTTAAAACTTTTGAACCATTGTCTACAAGACCCCTTACTTAGGGGTAACTTGTGCTGAAGTCATTTTATCCCACTATTATATCCTAGACCATCCTCTCTTGGACCATATTCATTTTAACCTACTTTGGACTATTCTTATGAGAACCATATTCTTTTATAACTGTAGATAGTTGAAACTTTGGACTGTTGGCACTCCAAATCATTTATATTCCAACTTGACTCTTTTTATCCCACCCTAGACCATCCTCTTTTGGATCATATTCATTTTGGACCATTCTATTTAGAAACATATTCTTTTCATATCCTAAGTCATTGTAATCTAGAATGTTATATCCCTTGACCAATTATGATCCTAATTATAACTCATAGGCACTTAGAAACACCTTTAATGCCATTTATACAAAGTATTTGATCATAAATAGTATTTTATAGCTTCTTCTTATAGACAAGTGAACATGGATACATTAGCTCATGGTTTTTACGTACTAATTGACACTTCAAATTTATCTAGTGTTGCATATTGTTCTATTATTATTTTATTACTATTTAGTAGGCATTGTTGCCTTAGTAGGATATTCACTCTCATTAATTTATGAGCATGGGCCATTGTAATTAGATTTAGTTATTATTATAACTTATACTCTTTGACATGCATCTCCTTGATTAGTTGATTCCCTATGCCATTATTTATATTCATGATACCCATTGCAGTCAGCTTTAGCTTTGTTTGAATTCTTACTTGTGGACATGCATCTCCTCATCTATGTAGTTTTCTAGACCTTTTTTTAATATTTCATTTCTATTACTTATTCCAAAAACACAAAAACATTATAAAATGATCAACAAAACAAACAAAAACATTATCTTGCACTTTTATTTATTCTGATCTCCACACTCTCACCATTTTGTGAGCCTATTTTCCTTCTTTTCTATACAACATTAATCAAGTTTTTTTATCATCACTTTTCTTCTATCCCATTTCCTAGGAGAAATAAATTTGGCCTAAATTTCATGTTGGATCTTACATCTATATAACTATGTAGGTAGTGTCCATTTGTCTCATATATCTGAAATCAATTCGGCCACCCCCTTCTTTTTCTTTGTTTCCCCCATTTTCTTGTCTTGTTGTTTCTTTATCACTTAGAGGAAACTTTATGTTCTTTGTTCTTGTTATGTTTTTGTATAAATTAATGCCTCTATTCCACATACATGAGAAATTATTTTTTGCTCACACTAACAATGTGAGTAACTCTAGTTTGTGTATGTTTTTGTTTTGATTGCTTCCTTGTCTCTCCATTTATTTTGTTTATTTTATTCTTTTGGCCTTTTATGTTCCTATTTTGTCTTTTTATTTGTTTGGTTTTCAATAACTTCTTATTAGTATACATGGATATTTATTATTCATATCTTGATTTAATGTTATTTATTAATTTATTCTTGCTTTGCTTTTATACATTCTTGTTCCTACTTAAATCTTGATTGGTCATATCTAGATCTTAAGATAGTTTGTATTTGTGTATTGTTTTTATATTTATTTTAATTTATTTTTTATTTAAATTTAAATAGTTTTAACTCTAGTCTTGGTATTTCTTGCCATTATCCTTAGTTATAAATATTCACATTTGAACCGACTCATCACAATTGAAATGCAATGGCATTTTAAGTTATTCATACTTATGATGCATAATTTCATTTTTTACTATAGTAAGCACCAAGTAATTTGGATCCAAGTCTAAAATTCAATGTATCTCTAAATATTATCTCTTAATATACCAATGAAACTAAACACCAATGGCTTACACATAAGACTCTATGCAAGACATGCATCTCTTGGCATATCGAGTCTAGTCAAACAGTGGTATATTTTGATTCCATTTTTCTTCCTCATTCCATTTCTTCTTGATTTTGGGTAAACTACATTGGATTGAGGTCCATCTAAACTATGTAGTTAGTTCTTACATACTTGACATATCTTGGGTCAACTCGACTACCCTTGTTCTTCTATTCATCTCTTTCATCACTTTGTGCATCTTTGTATGCCTAGTTTCTAGTGGCTTCTTCAGTCATTCAACCATCACATCTACATTTACACCCACTCATATTTAATATATGTTTTAGGTTATATCCTTGAGATATTCATTCCAATTTTCCCTATGGGGGCATAATACTTTGACCCATCACCAAATTAAATCAGCTCTACTAGGGCACAATCAGTGATCAAAGATCAAAATTAGCCCTTTTGGGGAAAAATTGCTTTATCAACTGATCACATCTGATCTATTAGATAACATCATTATTTACTTTATTTTCACCCTAATTATCCTATTTATTCTAATTCCAATATCTATATACTTTTTCCCTCATTATAGTAATTTCAAAGAATGTAACTTATCTCAAATTCGATCATTCCCTAAGTGCACAACTTGCAACTTGTTTTAGGTGTGTTCAAAGTGTGTCACTTATATTTTTGGATTGTGTCCTTCCCACTTTTCCCCACCTTTGGGGCCCATTATATTCTAATTATATTTTTATCATTGGGAATCAATGCGTGCAAGCATTAGCTTAGTATGGATTGAATCTCATCCATGGGTTAATTTCACTTTTTCTCTCTCTTTTTAAGAGTCCATCCCTTTCTTTCATCCTCATGTGTCCTCTCAAGGGGGAATCATGAGTCATTTCCTTCCAAACTTCTTCTTGACCACTCTTTTCTTTGAAAATATGTTACTTCGCTTGAATGTCTCACCATGCTTTCTCAAACAAGGGCAAAATATAGACATCTAATTCCTAACACCATTATGTTGAAATTGTCAATCTTACTTAAAATTTGTGAAAATGCACAATTTGAGCAAAAATCACTTAAATGCACCAAATGGTTCAAGCTTATCATATATAATTACTAATGTATCCCTAAATAAGGTAATGCAATTTTAATGTGATTATTAACTTTTCTCAAATTGTTTCGAGTCAAAATGCCAAAAATGCAATTTGATGCTCTAAACCATTAAATTCTTATAATTCAAAATCACATGACATGTGCACGTGTTATTTCACATCAACAATGCCCTAAATTGGATATTGCTATGTATGCAACTGAGACCTTCCTCTAATTATACTCCAATTGAATTATGACCTAGTAACTTGACATTCTGACTAGTTTGATTAAATGGACAACATTAGCCAAAGAATTGCATAAAATTTAATTAATCTCACTTAGGCCAATTAATCCAAATTAAGATCTTAAGTGGAAAATCCATGGAATTTATTGAATATCTTTTTATTAAAAATTTATTTCTAATATTTGCATCATCAAGTGACATCATTCGTGGGGTGGCATCCATAAGCCTTAAATGAAACAAATATCAAGTTTAAGGCCTACCATGCCTCTTTAATGCCCCTTCCTTTCAAATATTTATGATGGTATTTATGATTTGAGCCTCCAAAATTGAATTGATTCATGGCCACACCTCTTGATCTCAGGATGGATGGTCATGGTTCACTTTGATCAATTCTAAAAATATACAAATAAGAGGCCTCTCACTCATATTTTTAAGCTCTTTTGGTTTAAACTTATTATACAAAATTATCTCCACAAATCATCTTTGTGTAGTGTTATTATGATTAATTTGTAATAGGATAACTTCACTATAGGCATAACATTAATCAAATATCATGAGCCTAGCTTCATTGGTGTACTTGAGATGATAGAGGAGCAATCCACTCATCATTACTAAAGACTTGAGCACCAAATCAAGGGGAAAATCATGTTTTGAGTTGAATTTGGAGGTGGGATTCTCTTATGAAGGTTTTTTGGTATATTCCTTCTTTCAATAGCTCTGAATGTTCATTTGTAAAACCAAATCGAAGGGGTTGATTTAGTTAGTTATGTTCTTTATGCATTTATTTATTTTTCTTAACTAATGCTTGATCTAACTCACTTTGGATTCTATATCTACATGGTCTGATATACTGATCTAGACTAGATATTATCTACCCACTGGGGGCATATACACTGATCCAAGTTTATATATTTGATACATCTGCCCACTTGGGGCATTTCATACACAATTGCTACTACCAAGTTCTATATTTACATACTATAATTTCTAGTTTATGAATTGATTTATCTTAATATTGATTATTACTACTCATTGCTCAAATTTTTGGCTAACTATCACTAGTTAGACTCAGTATATATGCATCGTAGAATCTACATAGATTTTTAATACACAATTATACATACTTTCATTTCTAGTTTTCCTAGATTAGACTCGATTGTGTTTCTTATGCTTCTTTCATCTTTGTGGGCATTTGAATATGCCATTATTATTCATCTCTATGCCACTTATCTATTTGTATGCCTTGTACATGTGTATGTGTCCCTTGTGTGTGTTTTTTCATGCTCTTATATGTATACATTTGAACATGCCCTTCTATGTGACTCTAAGCTAAATTGATTATTTCTTGCATATGTGGACATTTAAACATGTCCTTATTCATTTTTAGATTTAGTGACATGTGCCCATGTCCTTTTTATTGTGGCTACTTTTCCTACCTTTGTGTGCCTCATGTGGTTGTATGTATGATTCTTTGTATGTTTCTTCACCATGACACTTGTATTTACTTATTACACACACACCAATTTTTGATGCCATGAGGGAACTCATGCATCTACCCTTCCTACTTGGGATCCATGATGGACATCATGCCCCATCCCCCTAGGTAGTTACTCAATTTTTTTGTTATACACATTTATTACATATATCTTGACACCCTTTTTCAATGCTAAATTACAACTTACATCTTAAATTACCTACTTATGCTCATATTCATTTACATTTTGATTTTATGTTTGTAAATTATATTGAAATATCATGCACATGCTTTGGTTAACACATTTCATAGAGATACTTATTTTGAAGATATTTTTCACAACTAACCTCAAAAGAGGGGGCTTGCACAGGGGTTTTTTACATAGATTAGGCTCCTACTTTGTTATTAACAGATAAATTTTAGCACATACGATCATTTTTATAAATCAAACACAAGAAAAAATAGAGACTCAAAAATTAGTTCAAAACACCTAAATTTTAAACCAAGTATACATTAGCACCCATATTGGGACACTAGAACCATAGGGTGCTACTATCCAATATAGGTCACTATTATCCAGTAGCCCTAGCTTTAAGATAGTCTAGATTATTCAAACTAGTACACCAATTATAGTATATATTTACAGAGATATAGTCACAAATTTGACAGTTATGTTTAGATTTTGCTAAGATGCACTCATTCCAACTCAGATTTTGGGGCATCACTCACAGCATGATCACTCCCACATTTAGTTCATATTACATAAATTTAGTTATTAAATACTCAATTCAAATTTAGTATACTTAAATACTAGATTGGGGGCATATGCGAGGCACATAGTTTCCATATACTTAGATATACATAGGTTGATCAAATGGAATGGAAAACTCCATGCAATTCTTTATGTTTATACACTTGATATCACATTTTAGGTTGTCACTAGTTTCATGCCTTACTTGATCTATAATGGTTCTCATTCCTGAGTGGCCCAGAGCTACCTAACATACCCAAGTGGTTATGGAGTTGACATACACAGTTAGATTTATATACTTTTAGCACTTTGTGATATGTAGTTATAGATGCATCTAATTTACATAGGTGGGTAATGATGTATTCATGGCCTACTTGAGTTATTGATCCACCCACATGAGATGGTTAGACACACTTATAATCTTATCAAATGTATTCATGGATTAGAATCCACAGAATAGGGGTGGGTAATGATGGAGTTTATTTATTGAGCCACCCATATGAGGATTGAGTAATCCATCATCTCAGTTCAATTTATTCAATGATATGATCAATATGTACACTCACACATAAAGGTTATTACCAGGTTCATGTATTAGTTCACGTACCCAACAAGGTGTATTCATTCATTTCCTCTCTCTTTAATCAGATTTACTTAGTTACTTTATTTTAGCATAGTCTTGTGCTTTCAATCATCTCTTAAGTAAGGATTATTTTTTCATGTTCCATTATAGGCCATTTATTTGGATCATGTTTCACATACGCAAACTAAAATTCACATACTCAGAATCAGCTACATAGGATTCACTTCCAAGGTAAGTCTACGTATGCTTATTTTTTATTTATACTAGTCATTTTTATTTTTTGCATTTATAGCATAAAGTGGGGGTGGGAAAAGCTAATCACCTAAAGGTGGTAATTAGATGATAAGAGTGTCACTTAAGTTATCTTGTTCCTAGCTTAGCCATAGACCTATCCTAGACCTTTGTCACACTTTTCTAGCCATTGTGTAGACCATAAACAATTATAGTTGGCTAAAACATAGTCCTAAGATAGCTTTCTCAAAAATCAACCTAGTTTTCCCAATAACATGCCAAGTGGACACTAACACCACATTTGGGACACTACAACCACATGGTGTTAGTGTCCCCAACTAAGAACTACTATCTTTATCCCTAACTCTCTATAATGAATACTTTTTCAAATATTTATCCCTCTTAAGGTCAGCCTAAACACATTTTCTTATCTACACAAGCTATAGATCTCTATAAATACAAGTCTATTTGACGTTTATTGTCTAGATGGAAAATAAATGCAAACGTCTATTCAAACCAAAGACAAGCTGAGAAAAATTAAGGTATTTGATCCCTATTCTACCCTAATTATACATACTACCATCTATAGCATCCCTAAGCCTAGTTTTCAAATATTTCAAATCTCAAGCACATTCAATGCATCCAAGTCCACTCTCATTATGGCATTCACTTTCACTTGCATCAAGTACTAGGTAAGAGAAATACATTAGGATTGATACCTCTTTGGGATATTAGTATGTAGGCAAATTGATTCATAGTAGGGTGTTGAAGATGTCCAACCTATCTTACTAATGAGCACATAATTATTTCTCATGCCATACTTTCAAGGAGGAGTAGGGTTGGTACACTAAATCAAGTTTTTTAGGCACAACATAGATTTTAATATTTTGTACATGTAGGAATAAGACCTAAAAACATAAGTGTAGGTGATCCCAAAAATAGGAATAACCCTAAAAATGGAATGATATCACCACTTTTAGGACACTACAACAACATATAAATACTATTTAGGTGGGGCACTATTGTCTAGTGAGAAAATAGATTCTAGAATCCTATTGACGACACTTAGAACTATCTAGAACTCAATTTCCATAACCTTGATCATCTTTGATAGTCACTTTTAGATAATTATATATTTATGCATATTTATTACTATTTTTATAAAATCAAATGTGCTAAAAATTTATAAAAATTTAGTACTTAATTATTGCATATTATTTGACTGATTTAGACATCTCATCCCTTTAATATAAACATAAGATTTACATTGTTAAACCCTAAAAGGTTAAATCAAATGGTATGTGATATTTTTTTCCCTAGCTCACCTTAGTACTCCAAAATATATTATTACCTTCATGATAATATTATCCCTTCTAACCTTTCGTGTAATAAAAAAAATCCTTCATTCATAATACCTCTTGTTATACCATACTCAGTACCACACTCTACTATAGAGGATATGATGGAACTCTAATTTATTTTTTATCTTCAAAATATTATGGGTTAGTACTTAAATAAATGCCTGAAGGTATTTATGGGGCCTACACCATTGGAGTGGTATTTACCAAGAAACTCCTACGTACAAGGTATTACTAGCCCACTATGGAGGCTGAAGCATTTGATTATGTAAAGAAGTGTGTATCTTGTTAGAAGCATGCCAATCTCATTTTTGCATAAATTCAAGCACTTAACTCAATCACCATGCCATAACCATTTTCCACATGGGGACTCAATCTTATCCAAATATTTATAAGTATATCCTCTTTGTAACTAAATATTTTACAGTGGGTTGAAGCCATTCCACTCACTGACATAACTGGTAAGCAAATTTTTAAATTTATCCTAAATCATCTCATTTACCATTTTGAAATTTCCTCTAGCCTCATTTATGACAATGTTGGATCCCTTAAAAATAAGGATGTTAAATCCCTATGTGCCAAGTACCATATCAAGTAACACTTTTCCACTACCTATTTTTCTCAAAGTAATGGCCAAGCTGAAACATCTAACAAAACCCCCATCTAGATCCTTAGAAATATTTTTATGATTTTGACCATGATTGTCATTTGAAACTATTTCCAATCCTTTGGGCCTATCGTATCAATACCCTAACCCCAATAGGATCCACACCATACCCCCTTATTTATGGTAGTGAAGTTATTCTCCCTATCGAGATCAATTTTCCTTCCTTACACATTTTATTAAAGAATATCATTAATGAAGAGGATTATAGAGTCTCTCACTTTTAAGAATTATAAATACTTAAAAAAAATGGGTATATACTTTAGACAATCTCCAGACATATCAGAACAAGTTATGGCATAGCTATAATAAGCATATCAAACCCAAATATTTTTAACCTGGTGACCTTATCCTAAAAGAGAACCAAAAAATACCAATGCCACCTATGAAAAGAAGGGAAAGTTTGAGCCTAATTTATTGGGATCATTAATCATCATAGATAACTATGGATCTGTGGCATAAATATGTATTTCCACTAAATGGGGAGGAACTAGATGATCCCATGAATATTATGCATCTCAAATATTTTTACACTTGATTTACTTAAACATTGTCTATGAGGACCCCTTCTTGGGGGCATGGTATAAAATCACACTGCCTTCATCCCACTTCTTATTGAGTTAGTCCAATCCTTATCTTATTCCCTCATCCTATTACCAATCCTAATCTTGATTCTAGTTCACAAGTATAGAAGATAATTTTATATGCCAGAATTTAGAGAAATTTTTAAGCAAGTCATCTATATTTGGTCATCATTAGCACATCTTTGAAGATACCATCTCAACACATATATGCATGGTTTCCTTGCATGTTAGTTCTTATAAATTCATCCTTAGAGTCTTTTTCAATCTTTTACCATTTTTATATTAATTTATCATTCCTATTATCCACCCTAATGTTGATTTGTAGTATATTTCATTTTAGTTGGAACTACATTTCCCTGAGGTCCATTTGAAATATGTAAGTAGAGATCAATTTTTGAGGTCAACTCAGACACCCTTTTTCCATGATTTCACCATTTTGTGATAAATTTAAGCCATGTTCATACCATTTTGTGAGCAATTTAAGCCATGCTCTCACCATTTTGTGATTAATTAAGCCATGTTCTCATCATTTTATGAGTAGCCTAAGCCACAGTCTCATCATTTTACAAGTAGCCAAAGCCATGCTCTCACCATTTTGTGAGCCCTTTTGGTACTTTATACTTTCCAAAGTATTCCTATAAATACCTCATTCCAAAAATATGAAAAACCCTAAATTTTTTGAAATCCTAAAAATAACCAAAAAACCAAAAAAAATGGATATAAAGCCATAAAATCTTTGCTTATTTTTGTCATCCTATTCACTAGTGTTCTTTGGCCCTATTCTGGATGGCATAGTTTGCCACATTTGGTTAGTGGGAACCCCTTATCTAACCATTATCATTTCTAGTTTACCATTGCCACTCATTCATTTATGTTCCCATTTTTAGGAGAACTACATCAGCTTGAGGTCTATATGCACTACATAGGTAGCACTTAGATGCATAGGGCATATTAGGTTAGCTCAACCAATATTATTTACACTCTATTTTTCTTGATTCATCTAAAATTCTCTCATTATTTTTGAAGTGTACTTTTCCTCTTCTTCCTTTACAATAAAATATCTTACTTGTCATCAATTTTCTTCTTTCTTGTATCCTTGGGAGAACAACATGTGTCTTGAAGTACATTAGACTATGTAAGCAATGCCCACTTGCATAGGGCATTTGAAGATCACTCATCCACCCCTTCCTTTTTCTTATATTCCCACTTTTAATTATCATCTTGACCTTTCAGTTGTCTTCTATAGCTTAGGGGAAGAATATCTAAGAGTAATACCTTACATTCACACACAAAAATGATTCACTAACTACTTATTTTATGGTGTGTTTGTTTGTTTGTCAATGATGCTTATTTTTTATTATTTTTGGTGCATTTATTTTATTTTCATATTTAGAAACATGATGCTTTCTATTGCTTTTATTTTTGGTTTGGTTTTGCTTTCTTATTTGCATGCTTATTTTTTTCTATTGTTACCTTGACTTAGTCCATTATGCTAGCAGGGTCATCATCATGGTGCTTCCTATCACACATTTATACTTGAGTCTATCTACTAGAATATGTTAGAATTTTCATCATGGGTTTTATCATTGGTGTGTTGTTTTGAATTATCTATTAAATCAGGGGTCAGTCCTTATGCACATTACAGCATGGCCATCATGGTGTTTTATATCATGGTGCATGTCCTTAAGTGTTACATCAAAAATCAAATGTTAGCAGTCTCACAAGTAATGTTGTATTAAAATATCTCCTTGTCTACTATCCTAAAACTAAATCACTAAAATCCATGGCTAATTTATATGCTATTCATTATACATATCAACAAATGAACAAATACAAAAAGTCAAACATTTTTCAAGCATGATCAAATATCCATATCACATGGCCAAGAGTATCACATTTGCAATACATAAATTATATCAAACCATTCTGATCTTCCTCATAAGCCCATTTTTGGCTTCCCTTGACCATTTTTTTTTCTATTTTATTAAATTTTCTAATTTTTTCTCGACCTCTCTTGCCTACAAATAATGTTTTTTCTTCATTTCAAGGGCCTATCTGATTTCAATTATTCCCCAACTCTTCCCTTGATGGGGCATCTAAGGATAATAAATCACCCTTTAGGGTATCAATATAGGTTTATCATCTCATAATTTAAAAAAAAGAGGATTGAAGACATAATTCTTAAAGTATTATCAAATTTACTCTTAACAAGTTTTCATTCTTTGAAAAGATGTTGTTGTACCTATTGTCTCACAATGCCTTCTCAAATAAGGGCAAAATGTAGACACTCAATTTTAACCACTTTAGTGTCTAAACTATAATCAAGAGTGAATTTCCATAACTGCATGCAATGTTAATCAAAAATCACCATTGGATCTAATTTATATGCACAACTACCATTTTTACCTAAAATTGCAATGACACATCCCTGATTGGGGCAATGGATTGTATTACAACATTAATCTTTATTGAACCCATATTGAATCAAATGAACCCTTTTCAAGTGTTATTAAAGGACATTTAAATGAATATTTTATTAAAAAATTAACATTGAAATTTCACCATTCTTCTAATAGCAAATTAATCACCTTGATTAATTAGTCTAATCATTCTTCTAATGGAAAATTCCATGAATTTAGAATTATCTATTTTCTTAAAAACAAAATTGAATTATTGCCTCACATAGGTGATGTCATAAGTGAAATTAAATGAAATAAAGTGGAGTATGGATAAGCTGGCTTATGGCATGGCCACATACACACTCTATTATATCTCTTACACCCCTCTTCACACTATTCCTCTTACACCCCTCTTACACACTCCAAGAGGACTAATGACTACACTTTTCTTCCAACTTACCTTCCACACTTCAAAAAAGGCCTTAAATAGCATATCTTACACACTCCATGAGTGGAATAATGATTTTGAGGACTCATTATCCACCATTTCTCTTAATCTTATATCAATGGTTCATATTTATTTTCAAAGTCTATAAATATAAGGGCCTATGGTCATTATAGACAAGCTTCTTTATGTAAACTTAATCAAATTATACTAGGAGCTTCAACCAATTTTCATGCCAATATAAGTCTAAAATCAAGTGTAGGCAAGGAGAGATACTACCCAAATACAAAATCAAACATTGTTAGAGGCTTCATAGCCTACAAGTTGAGCTCAACCTCTTCAAACTAATTCTTAAGCAAATCTTCAAAGAAGGTATAAACATAGTTTTTGAATTCTGATTTGCATTTCTTACTTTTTTCCATATATCTCAACCTAGGTATTAGGATTAATATATTAGTTCTTCAAGTTTTATTTTATTTTATTCACTAACAAAATGACTAACCTCTTTCATATTTCTAATCTATATTAGGTTGTCAATCAAATCCATAGCCTCTTATAGTATATATTTATGGTGAAACCCATTGGTATAGTACATGTTGGATGGATATGAACATTATACCTTCTCTTAAATCTAAGGTTTGTACCACATCAGACCTTTTTGATTGGTGATGTGACTATTTGAGGATAGGTTGTGGCATCATTATGTGTCATAATATTCACCTTCAATCCTTAAATTTTTTTACCTCTAATTTTTGGTACCCACTATTCTACTTGGAAGATGATGTGGATCATGTTTGACACCTTCTCTAACTTGTCTTTTTATGTTAACTTTACATAGATACCTAGCTAATATTCTAGTTGATGTTCATCGTAAAAATACTTTCAAGTGGGAACTTAAAGTAGTCTATTTGATATTGGTCTAAGGAACCAAAATTATAACAAGTGAATGGAGAAAACCATATGTCACCTCTTTCATGGTAAGGGAATTGACCACTAGGATACCCTTAGTTCTAGTTGGAATGGTCAATTATTGTTTGTCACACTCCCTATTTTCATGCTTCATAGATCTCATTGATTACCTAACAATCCTCATTGTTATGGGTGGAGGCCTCACATATTTTGAAATACAAAATACATTTTTTTATTCTATTCATTGTAATATGGGAAACACATCATGACCTTCATGGAAAATTTTACAGGGTGTAAGGAGTGATAAGATGTTGTACCTAGGACAATTGTTCTTATTGTACCCCTTAACTTCATAGTTTATACATCTAAATTTGATCACTCCTCTGTCACTACTAATTTTATCCATAATTCATCATAACATTAACCCATTATAGTCCCTAGTCACTAATCTATCATTTATAACATTTATCTTGTCATACATCAACCTTATATCATCCCATGACAATTAATTCTCCTAAATCGCATCTTACTTGCCATTAATCCCACTTATCCATTATTTTGTTAATTTTAAATTCACTCTTACCTACCCTCACCTACCCCCACTTTCTCCTAAAAATCATATTTATAATCACCATCTAATCTCTTTATAATCATCATTAGTCCTCCTTAATAAAATCTAGAGTCTTCTACACTCTATAATCCTCCACACTCTTCCTCCTCTAGAATCCTCTAAGGAATTTTAAATTCCTTAGAAATTCCCTCCATTCCTCTATAAAAATCATGCATACCCCTATGCACAAACCATGAAATTAAAAGTTAAATCCTTCATGTTAACAAGATATTTCAAGGTAAAATCCATGCTATCAATTTGTCTAAGTAAGCATCCATATCATCCATAGGTAACATGTTGTCAATAAGTCACAAGGTAATCGAACATTTTATATCAAGCATTAAGCATTCTACTTATTATCTTGGGGCACATCACTACAGTTTGGAGGTAAATTGGTTGCATGTTTAAGGTATGACTACATATTTTCATTATTGTTTTCTTCTTTTTTATCTTACCTAATCATATTTTTTCTTAGAAATTAAGATAGTTGTTAATGTAAAATCTCTATATTATTGTTAGCATCTTATTCCTATTCTGATTTTTATGATTACATTTTGGTGACCACAGTGGGATCACTCATTTAAATTAATCCTCTTAAGATTATATTATGCAAGGTTAAGCTTTCAAGATAGGGTTGAGGAATAATGTGAGGTTTGAATTCCCAAAATCTCATAATTTTCACTTTCAGGTTGAAACTGTGACTTTGCTATTTGCAACCACGACTTTGTCTTATGTAAACGTGACTTTATAATCACTATATGTGACTTCATCTCAAACCATATAATCTGACTGATATAGAATGAACCCATGGATACATACCCCTGGTAATGAATTACTGAACCACAACATCATTTAGGGTAGCTATGACATCATTTATGACTACCAATCTTGACTGTCATGGTCCAAGTAACTATTTGTTTATCTTGATTTAGCATTTTGTGACCCATAAGCTTATTTTTATAATCATGATTTTATGTTTTTTGGCTCTATTTTTTAGGTAAAAAACCTACTACATATCCATGACATTTCACTCTATAAATATGACATTTCACTCTAGAAATGTGACATTATAGGCCTAAGACATGACATTAAAATTAAAGAATGTGAGATTGAGGGCATAAGACATGACATCATTATGTATGCATTTTTAACTAATATATTATCAATAGACCTAAATCTATCTATTTTCTTGCCTTCCATATAGAAACTTATAGGATTCTAATCTCTACATGGCATCTTTAAATGACATAGTGCAATATTTGAAATAATTAAAAGTTTTATAGTGCTTGAATTTTCTACACAAGGCATCTTTAATATTTTTTTATGTCAAATTTTGTGTAAATTCTAATATATACACTTTAAAAATTCTAATAAAAGACTTACCCTAACTAAATATACTATATTATTTCTTTTATTTTGTCATATGTCCAACTTTAACAAACTCATGTCTATCAATTTATGACATTATTAAACTTAACTGTGAGTTATTCATTATGTTACATGAGTTTGTCTTGTTTGTACTTCGTGCCTACAAGTTTGAAATTGCATTTTGAGAAGCATGATATTTCTAGAAATAAATGTGATGTTTTCAAACTCAATTATGACATCATGTAAGTATAAATTTCCTATTTCAATTTTTTTGTCTATTTTAAATATTATGTTTTTAATTTTGCAATTATTATTATTATAGCCCCAATATTACCTCTCGAATCTGTAATTTTGTATTGTTATATCTTGGTTTGTTTAGTGAATTTACATCTATGAAATGGTGACTTCAATCTATGAAAACATAGCATTGACTCTTTGATATGTGGTTTTATTGTTTAATTATGTTTTTTGTATATTTAACCTTTTTTGAAAAAACTAAAATTTGTCTTTTTTAACAAAATCCATCCAAGTGTCGATTTTGGTTTGTAGAATATTGGTTTTATTTTCTTAAATTTTTTTTTAGGGTTACCCCCAAAGAGATTCCAATTTAAAACTACTAATCACTCATCTTGTAGGATGCTTGTCATATCTCCCTCACATGGTTAATCAATTAACTTATTTGTTTGTGTGTCTAAAATTCAATTTAATCTAAAATGCTTTTTTAGTTGCATGTTTGTCACCTAAGGCTATGATGACATATCCTCTCCTCTTCCACCCATTGGGAAATTTCTAGGGATTAAAAACCATCAATAAACCTCCCATTTTTATTTTCTAGTGGAAACATGATGTGTAATTGATATCCACACACTTGCCATAGTCTTAAGGGGATTGTGATGTGGATCTGATCACCATGCACAAGACCACACTTCATGTTTTGATAGAGAATAAATATTAGGGATATTTATTGATAAGCAAAACATAACTCCCCATATAATGTTTTATAAGGTGAGGAGGTAACACACCAATATTTAGGTAGCAAACAACACCCTACATGAACTTGAGCCTTGTATGTAATCAAAAATGCATCATGTCTATAAATTAATCCTAGCTTGGATAAGATAGATCATACCATACACTTTCTATTGGGGACACATTTGTTAAGTGGGAACATGACCAATATGGGGATCCACTAGACCCAATTAGGGGATCTCTTACCATAATACACTAATCTAAGGAGGGTTCTAAAGCCTCTAGTCTAACACAATCACATAATAACCCTAAGGGGGTCCTGAGTTTTTATATTTGTCCTATACTAATAACAAGTGAAGTAAATCTAATTTAGTGCTCACCAAAGCTTGTGGCACAAGGTGGGGGTTAAAAATAATAAAACTAAACATACATATAAGACATATATTCATGTCAATGTGTATAGAATCCCAATACATAGAGGAGAAGTATAAATGCATATCTATCTACTCTTACAAAGGAGAAATAAGGTTAGGAATACTTACCTTTGAAGATGAACTTGCCGAGCCTCAATCTCTCCCTTGGCCAAGGTGATTTTCAAGAGGTTGTGTTATGTAAAGATGAAAAAGACAAATCAACTCTAGGATATACAACCTATCAATGCATCCAAAAGACTTATCCACAAAATAAGATCCATATCTCAAAAGAAAGTATGGAACCCTAAGCTTCACTTCTCAAGTAGAATGTTCAATAAGAAGATGTTTGTTTTCTCTTACTTCTTATTTCACTTCTCCTTAATACATGAAGGGAATAAACTTTTATATATAGGTATATTTGACCCTTAACCCTTTCAAAAATTCTATCTAATAGGGTCAACCCAGTGAACCTAGCATAATTTTGGACAATAATTCACTAGGTCCCAAGCTAGGTCAGTCAAAGGCTAACCTAATTCCTAATTGAAAATATCTTGAAACTGTATAGGGTCAACCCATTTGACCTAGCATATCTGACTGAAAAAAAAGGATTTAGGTGAGGAATAAGAGGATAAAATGTATCAAATGCCTTGAATGGGTACAACAAAGAATATTAAGCTTAGGGATAATGGTTTTAGGATACAAGTGTGTAGATAACAAGTGGTAAAAGGGACAAAAATCCTATGAAGCACCAATGGTATACCCACCCCTTTCCCAGTGCACCCCTTAAGGCATGTACTTAGATAGATTGCGACTCAATGGGTTACAAAAAAATACAAAGTATCAATAAGTGATAAAATTTTGAAAATATTATGTGTATACATATTCCCCACTTGAAGTTCATCACATGTCACTAAGGTGTAATAGGGGATGGTTCTTCAAGAAATAACATGATAACACATAACGATAATGCTAAGTAAAGTACAATAAGTGTAAAATAAGATAAATGAATTGATAGAATTGAAAAGCACATACCTTTACTTACCTTAGTGTTGTAGATAAAGAGGTAGACTACAAGATAAGTGAAGGTGTCCAAATGTGAAAAACATTAGGCAAACTTGTAAAAGTTATTGCAAAAACTAGCCAAAAATGGAAATTTTTGGAAGATAACATATTGTAGTGGAAAATATTATCTACGTCATCATGATTCCAAAAAATTCTACAATTCAAAAAATGGATGAGCAGAAACAAAGATATATGCAAAACAAGGAATTTGATGAAAATGATTTGGAAAGATTAAGATTTTTGAAAAGTGATTTTAAATAGGTTGAAATTAAAGTCATTTGGTATTTTTGACTTGTGAAGGAGAGACAAAGATATTTCAGAGACCAAACAAGATAGGATGGCAAAGAGATGACAAGTTAGGTGAGAGGGACCTCCAAAGGTGACAGCAGGTGCACTACAGGTAGGCAACTAAGAATTTCAAGCTAGTTTTTGAATATTTTCGTGATTTAAGTGTATTTTATAAATTTGTGTTTTTAAGCATTTCTAGAGATTATAATGAACTCAATTTAGATGTTAAGGGTAGGAAAAACCAATTAGGGAAATGGGTTTGAAGGGTTTGGGGAAATAACTACTAGAAGGCACTTATTTCACAAAATGTAAGGGGTCACCATGGAAAATCAACTAGGTCAACCTAGTCAATCTAGTAGGCTGAAAGTGACAAAATCCATATCGTCGACCTAGTAGGTATGTGCCAACGTAGTTAGTTTTTCAGACTATCAACCTAGTATATTATTATTGACTAAGAAAAAAAGACTAATATGACAATGTAGTACTAAGGGGGGAAATAAGAGGGTTGACTTAGATATTTGAAGTCAACTAGGTCAAAATAGGAAATTTTGGTCAAACTAGTGTTTGACCAAGGGACCAATATAGTATATAAATGCATGCAAAAGGCCAAAAGAGTGCTAGAATGGCCCAAAATGACCAACTAAGGGATAGAAGGGCTGAGTAGTCTATAAATATTTTCAATTGATTAAAAATGAATAAATTGATGCAATTTAGGCTTGTTTTTTATTACAAATTGAAAAAAAATGTATTTTGATTATACATGACATGGAGGATCTAATACATCTTTTGTTGTTTTTTGGTTATAGGGGCATCCAATATTTTGGCATATTGTGGATGCATCATGGCTCCCAAACTTATTGGAGCACTTATTGATAAAGGATAAAGATAGATTGATTTCTTTAAGCCTAGGCAACATAGCAGAAATGTGTAGGATACCCCTTAGCTCAAATATATTAGTCATGTTCCTAAGATGCTGGGAATGATTAACTAACACCTTTATGTGGGAGGTGGAGAGGGATACTATAGAGGTGAGTATCAAATTGGAGGATGTGCATGCCATCTTAGGATTACCTATTGTAGGGACACCTGTAGTCACAGGAGTGCCTGATAGCAATGAAGAGAGGAGAACCTTAGCAATATAGGTAATGTGCTCAAAGATTATACACCTTGGATTGAGGGTGAATATATTTGATTTGTATACATCACAAATTTTAAACATTTAGAAGGCTATGATAGGAATTATGATAGCATGATTTCTATGCCACAAGTTAGATGATAAGGTACCACTCTTTGTGATAGCCTTGAATTGGATGATATTAGAGGAAAGGGTGTTATATGACTTGGGATATATTATTTCAGTACAACACATGTATTACATGTATGGAGTGATGTTTAGAAGGTATAATTCAGTGGGACTGATCATATTATTAATGGCATGGATCTAAGAGAGGTTTATTTGGGTTACCCCATGCGGTTGATGATAGGTTACCATAGGTTTAGAAATGGAGATAGGACTAGGTAGCACAGGTCATGACCCATATACCCGTGATATACATAATGACTTGATCATATATAATATGGAATATATATGGGAACATCACTTGATATAGCCTAGTTGGGACACAGTGGCACCAACTTTAGCATGGATAGAGGTGACAGGGCACTATACCTAGTGGACAGAGCCATATCTAATGGTACAAGTATTAGGGTAGATGGGCTTGCCTCACCTAGTGGCACTAATAGTGATGCCCATGTTTTGGGCCTAGAATGTGAGAGAGGCATGGGGGAGAAGAGGACTAGGGACACTAATGGTAAGATCGATGCTCAGGCCACATCATTTGAGACCATAGACTGGTTAAGTACAATAAGAAATGGAGTGAGAGGAGATGGGTGTAGAGGTGGCAGCATCAAAGGTACCACCACCAAATCCATAGTAGGAGAAGTAGTGACCACCATAAACACAACATTGATGGAGGCAGTAGTAGTAGGAGAGAGTAGAGACTCTCTCCATCTTAGACGACCCAGCAAGTAGGCTAGAGTAGATTTAGATGATAGAGAAACCACTCAGGTGTATCCTAAGATAGGTACGAGTGGTATCTCTAGGATGTTTTTTAGGAGGCAACTAATAGAGGAGGTTTTCAGAGACCATGTGGATGGGGAGACTATGTTTGATGGTTATGGAGATGGCGAGTAGTAGTGGCTGACACACAGATAGGTAATAAAATGTGATTAAAATTTACTTGAGTTTACTTGAAATAGACTATACATAGATAGATTTTAATATATATCAATGATCTAATATCTATCTAGTTTGGTTTTTGTAGTGTGGTAGAGGATGAGGAGATTAGATGGGGGTCCCTAGTGAGGGGAGCACTCCATGATGTCCTAGATGAGGCACTGATGTTGTATGACCGCACTACACTAGAGGATCCCAGTATACCATCTACCCTAGCTCAAGAAAGATGGCTTAGATTAGCTAAAGAGGTTGTGAGGCAATTACAAGTTCACAAAGAGGGGATACATTCACTAGTAGATATGGGTGTAGGAGAGAAATGAGCATGGCAAGCTTTGGCTAAGGAGAGAGATGCACATCTAGCCATGGTAACACAAATGACATAGGAACATGCCTAAGAGAGAGTGACACATGCAGTGACCCTGACCCATATGACATAGGTATAAGAGAAGAAGAGAGAAACACATCTGGTAACCCTAGCCTAGTTGGCATAGGTGTAAGATTAGGTAGCTCATATATAGGAATAGGTATTAGGATTGAGATCTCAAATAACCTTTTTTACTATTTTGTTTGGAGGGGTCAGATTGAGGCATCTATAGGTAGTATGGCTAGGCCATGAGATAGGTAGGATGGGGCCCATCCATAGAGCTAGACTATATGGTTGTATTTTTGTATTAAAAATCATGATATATATATATATAGATGTTCCATTTTGGTATTTGTAGATTGATTGTATGTGTTGTCATTATGGTTGTGGTTTTTGATGTTTGGATTTATTTATTTGTAGCACATGTACTTAGCTTTATGTTGTATATGCTATGGGAAATATATAAATGGTATAAAAACAAAATCAATTAAGTCAATCAATCATAATAAATCACATTGGGACATATAAGAGAAATAAAATTGGAAAAAAATGGTCCTAAATTTATCGTACTAATTCAAGTTGGGAAGTATGAAAAATTCATGAAATGGTTGGATTCTTACATGCAATCAAAAAATAAGAAGATTAAATAAGTGAAAAAAATAAAGAATAAAACATACTAAATCAAGTTGGGAAGCATGTCAATGATGTTTAACTTCAAATCAATCACATCTTATCTCATATTTGACACATACAATTTTGATTGTGACTTGGATTATTGGAAAAAAATATTAGGAAGGCTAGGTCCTATCCATCATCTTACAATATAACTCACAAATAAAAAACCACTAAGGTGGAATAAACTTGAAAATCTAGTAACAAAGGGATATGGGTAATAGGAAGGTGAAATTTTGATAATTAATGAGGATGGCTAGGTCATATCCATGGTCTTACAATTCAACTTATAAATGGAATCTCAAGGGGAGTGATCAGTGAACACAACAATATTTATCAAGTGGAAATATGAAGAATATAGGGAGTGAAAAAGGGAATATAAAAAACATAACCTAGGCATCTTATGATAATACCTTAGGAGACAGGAAGCATACTAAGGACATGAGAAGACACTAAGTGACTAGTGACCATCAATTTAAAAAAGAAACATGTTCTATATAGACACAAAGATTTATAGGCAAATAAGTGTGCTACTAAGATCAACTCATGAAGATAGATTGGTATAAGAAAATTAAAATGGACCTAGCTTCTCACGACATGTTCCCTATTCTTCAGGACCCCTTATAGAGCCATAGATCTACTACAAATATTGGGTACTTGCATGAGAAATTAGGTAGCACTAAAATATTTTTTATTCTCCTTTTCTAATATACTAGCCTACCACACCCCAATGGACCTATTCTCTACCATGAGACCAACTATGGAGTTTTGATCTTTGACTAGAAAAAGGAGATGTGCTTTGAATCACATCTTTCAGTGTGATTTGACTTTTAAGAATTTTGAATGTTTTTTCATTTTTTATCATTGCCTTTTATTCAAATGATGTGGCTTGTGAATATTTTGAAGGTTTTTTAAGATTGCTCCTCCATATGGAATTAGAATGACCAAACATGAGAGATAGAGTGAGACACACAAATGAGCTATAAGCTTAGGCTAAAAGAAGTTAATTAACCAAAGACAAGACAGAGTAAGACACTTATGCTTGATAACGAAATATCATGTTATCTCAAGTCTTAACCATGTATATGCTTAGTTTTTAAAAAGGGAAGAAAGGGAAAAAAGGTGATCCAAAGTGGACTAGTGAAAGAAGAATATAATGAGATTTAAATGTTTGCTAACTGATCACATGGTAAAGAGGGAATGACTAAAGGGAACCAAGTTTGTTTAACCAAGTCATAATGATAATTATCTATGAAAAATAGAGAAAATAAAGAAAACAATAAGAGAAAGAAAGGGAGTTTTTAAGAAAGAAACTCAAGAAGGAAAACAAAGCAATGATAAAGAAGACATCCATAAGAAAACATAAATGATAATATAAGCAATATAGAGTGCAAAATTAAAGTAACAATGTAAGGTAAATAAGAATTTAACATAATGTCAAATGATATTACAAATAGATAAAGTTAGGATTGGACCACATGTCCAATCCAAATGTAAATGTAAAATCACCATGTATGTGCTCATAAATACTGATAAATCTACCCACACACATTATTAGAATATAGAATATATCTTTATGAAGTTAGATGTGAAATGTTACTAATGTCTCATAAATATTTAGTGAAAATTGGGAAAATAATTCTCATCTAATCTCCTCAACATAAAAAGGAATGCTTGATGGATCATGTTGAGGAAGGATATCAGGCAGTGGGTGTTTAGAAGAATGTATGGGAATGGACTCTATGGGAGATGCAGGAATCACTAGTGGGTAAGGATCCATAGGTGAGGGACTCATAGGTGGAAAAGGATCCACAGGTGAGGGAAGGTCCATGGGTGAAAGAATCATGGGTGGAGGAATAGAAGGTGATGAAGAGACCATAGGAGGGGATGGAACCACTAGAGGTGGAACCATGGGAGAAGAAAGGGGAGCCTTCTTGTAGGAATGACCTATGGGAGGAATGGTATAAGGTCAAAAAATATCTATAATTTTATCTTTAAGGTGTTGTTAAAGGATACAACAATAATCAGTGTGATGGGTGCCACATTGGTGCCAAAGACAATATACCTCTCCATACTTAGGAATATACTTAGGTAGTACTTTTGGGGGAGGTATGGCCTTATCTGAGGACTATGTGGAAGAAGGATGTAAAGTATCAATATATTATTGCAACTTGTGATAATGTGTGGATGAATGATTATCCATGCCATGGAATCAAAATATATTCTTGTGAGTAATCTTAGTAAAAGTACTCACATGAGGAGGTATAATAGGAACTGAAGGAGCTTAGGAAGGATTATTAGCCCAATTAGTGGGAAATGAAGACAACTGAGGTAAAGAAAGCAAACCATCACCTAGAGAAGGTGATGGTGTAGAAAGAATAGGTCTAGGCTCAATGAAAATAATGATGGGATTAGAACAAGGGATAAACTTAGCAATAATGAGATAAAAAATGGGTTCAACTATAATGAGAACATGAATGGGCTCAATTAGAATGGGATCTGATGTAGGCTCTATTGAGGGAGGGTCAGGGTCTACAAAAGGTTGAATAAGGGTCTCATGCATCTTAGGGATAATCAAGATATGGGGGTCACGGTACCTAGCAAAGTGGTAAGGCCCAATCATAGCATGATCCATGAGCATACTCCTATGGGGTTCTTCAGAAACTAGAGGTGTCATCATCATCTCTATCCTATGATAAAGAAGAAAAATACTAAAATTAGGAACTATGAAAGATGGAATATGGGAAGATACATGAAAAGACTAAAGCAAAGAAGAATGATAATGGATAATATTAGAATCATGGGTCTGAACAAGACTGCCTAAAAAGGGATCATCTAAGGAGTAACCATCATCATAGTTAGGGGTGTGAAGATCAATGATGCAAGTAGGGATGACATTGTCATCCAATGAGGTGTGGTGAATAGAATGTTGAGTCTTAGTCAAGATAATGGGAATATAATCATAGGGTGGTTTATGAGAATGAGGATACAAAGAAATAAGCTAGAGATGAGATGAGGTGAGAGATCAAAAAATTTAATCTTTAGGTTGATCTTATTAGGCTCATCATCATCAAAATCTAAGAGATTAGGAGGAATGTTCTTAATGATTTTAGGATGACCATTATACTCTCAATTGGAATTGATAAGAAATTTGAATCATTAAAACTCATGAAATGAAACACTAGACAAAGGTTCAAGAGTAGGAATCTTGAAAACACCATGGTCTTGGAATTGTTTAAAATTCTAAGGGTTAGTGTCACCCTAAATCCTATAGATGGCTCCATTGTGAGGGAATTTAATGAATTGACAGGTGGAAGAAGTAACTAATCTCATATGATGAGTCCATGGCCTACCAAGTAAGATGTTTTAAGAAAGAGAAAATTTAAATATCATCACCTTCACATGAATAGTGATAGGTAGGATGGTAATGGGAATCCATACATAGCCTAAAGGAGGCATTTTCCTTCAATCATATCCTTGACATGTGCTACATGTGGATTTGAGATTGCATTTAGAATATCTAAGGGTTTTGATAAAATTAAGAAAGGTAACATAGGTGGTAGAACCCTCATTAATTAAGGCACATTTGACTTATATATCACCTATTTGGAAATTAATGAATATAGGAATATCATCTACATAAAGCAAAATATCATCAAGAATCATAGAAGTGATGGGAAATTTTAAGGAAAGATAAGTGTCCATTATTTCATCATCAAAGATTGACATATCTTCACATTGTTTTAATATGTTATCCTTAGATCCAGATAAGGTTACTTCACATCCTACATAACGAGGATGATGGATTTTCATTTCAAACAATAGTTACATAAGATGATTGATATGATGTGGAGAGGTCCTCATAAGCTCAATAAATGGAATTTGGGATGGGAGATTAGTGAGTTCCATGATGGGATCCCACTCATCATAACCCATGAGGAGATTATTAAAAATAGGTGTATAGTGTTGAATGAGGTCCTCAAAAAGAGAAGACAAAGTGCATTGGAATTTGTGTTGATAATGAGGAATTTTAAAATGAGTTTGTAAATTATGTTGCAAAGATGAAGCATTTGGTTTGGGTGTAGGTTAAGAGTTGGTAAAGGAAGTGTTAAGAAAATCTTGATTATTAGTGTTAGGTAAAGAAGATGGAGGGATCATAGAAATAGAATGGGAAGTGTTATCCAAAAGAAGAGTGGGAATTGGTTCATCAAATGTTATAAGGTCATCTTTCCCCAACTCATTTAAATGAGTTAGACAAGACAACCTGGATAACACAAAATGTTCAGGACAATGGAAGGGTGTAGATAGGTTGAGGATCAATCAAAGAAACCACCCTTTGCATATTATTCATATTAACCACATTCTCTTCAAAATTGGGATCAAAAAGACTTTCTACATTATTGGTGAAAGAGGTGGGATTGTTTTGGATATCTTGATTAGGTTAGTAATTAGGAAGAGGGTATTTATAGATAACCAAATGAGCATTAGCTTGATTCAAGGCTTGAGATTTAGTATGTGATTTATGAGCTTTAAAATCAATGTCATAAGCTTGTTGATATTTTCAAATGATATAATCATGATCAAAATTAAGACCAAGAATACAATCCATAACTAAATTATGAAGCTACCTACAGGTCTCATGAGAATGACTCTAACTAGTGTGAAACCAACAAAACTTGTTAGGATCATACCAGTATTTCATAGGATGAGTGGGATTAAGTTGTCATGGTAGATGCCTAGGTATATGTTTAAGTAATTCAACTGAGGATAAATTTTTGTGAAAATTGATGGTATTAGGTGAAGATAAATGAGGATTGGTGTATTTTTGAGAAGGGGGAGTTGTTCTGAGGATTGGTTAGGAACAACAGCTTGAATAGTGTGAATGGTTTCATAAGAGTCCATGACACCATCATTGGTAGTATTACGATTCTTGTTCTTGAGTAAGAGGTGAGGACCCATAGAAGGTTGGGGTGGCTTAAATTGATGCATAAGTAAATCTTGATGTTTAGCTTGGTCAATATCCTTCTCCAAAGAACATGAAAAGAGAGTGGGGACCTAATATTGTAACTTGGGAAAAAGAGCATTGGTAAAGAGATAGAAAAGGTTATCATTGGACATGTTGTGTTCACATTTGTTAGACAATGTTTTCCACCTTTTAACTAAAGCTTGGAAATTTTCATTTTCAAGTTGTTTACAATTTATGAAGTGGGCCAAAGTGTTTTCGAGAAGATCACTAGTTTGGAACTCTTGAACTAAAGCATTTACTAAATCTTCTAAACTAGTAATAGAATGAGTTTTAAGTTGGTTTTACCAATCTAAATCATCACCCGTAAGAGTTTTGGCTAAGAGATTGGTAGTGGCAAAGGTATTTAATTTGACCTAATCCTTATAAATATTTCTAAATGTTTTAAGATGAAGGGTAGGATCATTTGACCCATTATAAGAAATGATAGGGGTGATACTACCTATATCAATATTAGAAATTTGAGTGGTAAGAGGTTCATTTTGAAGATGTTTAATGGTTTTGTTAACCAGATAAGGTTAAGGGATGAGATTGCCATGGGACTCTTGAAGAGGAAGTGGGGGAGCATTTTTATTATGTTTACCCAAGACATTGGTTAAGGATGAGTTTGAAGATGGAGAAGGTGATTTTGCATTATCATCATTGGATTTGTATTATGAGCTTGAAAGGTATTCATTCAATTAAGTGTTTGTAATAAGATTTTATGGGTTTGATTAGCATTGTTAACATTATTTGAAGCATTAGAGTTGGTATTAGTGGCTTGGGTACCACTATTGGTGTTGATAGGAGTTCGAGAGGAACTAATAGAATGTGAGGCACTAGTTGAAAATTTTGATTGTGTTGCAAAAGATGAACTAGTGAAGGAATGAGAAGAAAAAGCACTAGAAGCATGATTACCTTGGGTAGAAAATGATGCACTAGTGGAAGAGTTAAGGATAATGGATCTTATGAGAGGCCCACTAGATGTAAAACCTATCATATTAGTGGAGATACTAGGCAAGAATAGGTCATGGTATGAGAAGAGGTCATAATCAAGGGAAGAGGCTAAGAATCAAATAAATTGGTACCCATAAATCTATTTGAGAATGTGGGAGTAGGTGAATGAGGCTTTTTGAATGGAGCACTAATCATGAGATGGTAAATGGTAGAGGGATTTTTTCTTCAATGTTAAGGAAATTTAGAAACAAAAAAAAGCATTTCAGGGGTATACTCTAATTCAAGTTGGTCTTCTATGGAGAAGAGAGGATTATGCTCCAAATAGGAATGAGGAAAGGTCCCATAGTTCATTGTGTGAGTGGCTATGTGAACATTAATCTCATCCAAAAAAGGAGCCCTACTCTATGTATGGGAAACCTTATGAGGGTTGGTGAAACTCATCATGTTTTTTACATTTAACTCAGTTTTCTCTTCAAACAAAAAGTTCATGGTGAAAGAGAAAGACTAAACTAGGTGAAAGAGAAAGACTAAACTAGGCAAAAGAGATGAGAAAGCAAAGCAATAGGAAGTGATAGAAACTATATAAAGTCAACTGGGTTAATATAGTATAATAAATAATGCCTATAAATTATATAGGGTTGACCTAGCATAGTAAACAGAGGTTGAAAAAGTGTACAGGGTCAACTGGGTCGATATATAAGGTCTACTAGCTCAACCTAACATAATAGATAGGGAAAAATAGATAATCTGTAAGAGATTGTGTCAACTAAAATGACTATGTACTAAAACAAGAATAATTTTTCAATTATTTTGAAAAGTAAGAAATGAAAGGAAACACACAATCAATTAGATCAATGAGGTTGATCTAATTGAGGAACACAACACAAAACCTTGTACTAATGTTGGCTAATGCAAGATTTTGCAATACAACATACAATTAAGTAAAGAGCAAGAAATAAACCTAGAAATTGAAAGATAACTAAGTGGTCAACTTGAATGTTGTTAAATTATTAGAGTATAATTTTAGATGTGATAATAAGTTGGCAATAAGCAAGGAACTAGAAAGTAATCTAAGGATAATTTTAGGATGTTTGGACTGAAAGGGATCTATATTGGTAATGGTACAGACTTGATATTGGGTCCTACCCCTCAATTCACACACCATAGAAATAAGGGTGTCAGATGCTTATCTAAAATATATCATTAACCACATGTTTATACTTGTCCAAAAAAATAAGTCATCTTCCCCCTTGGTGATGAAATCCAAGTAGGTTGGCCTTGGGTAGACAATTATTAAAATATTTATTAAGATTTTGTGATTTGGTCATGTGTGAATAAAAGAGAAAATAATGAAACTGAACAGTATATTGAAAACCACCTAATTATACTATGTGATCTATTCTAAGCATGTAAGCAACAAGAAATGAAAGTGTGAGCTAATTACTAACATATAAGTGTTAATTCCAACATTGAAACATAGTACAACGTTGATTTAGTTGACAGTGTATATAGATAATATAGAATAGGTTCGATAATGTCACCTCTATAATATGAAATCAAAAATTCTTAAAGTGAAATACATCGATAGAGTTGACCTAGCTTTCTAAATTGCACAAAAAATACATAACTATATCGATAGGGTCAACCTAGTTGACTGTATAGGGGTAGTTTTAAAGACTGCAAACTATGAAAAAAAAGAATATAAGGAAAGAGAGAGAAAGATAGAAAGGAACCTTGGTGGGTTGGAGGATGTAGATAAGTGAGATTGATATTCAATAATCTTGAAAAATTGTTACAAATCATGCTAATTGGGTTGACTGGGTTGACCTAGCTTTGCACAAGCCTATTATTGAGTGTCTAAAATATACAAGGTTGATTGGGTCAACCTAGTAGTCTAAATTTAAGGCCTAAAAGTGTACAGGGTTGAATGGGTCAACCTAGTAGTCTAAATTAGAATTTTGGAAAACTTACACAAATAGGATAGAGTCATTTTGATGCAACTGTGTGTCAAACTTGCACATAGAAGTTAACACTATATCGATACAGTCAACCTAGCATCATACTTATATGATAATAAAAAATGATAAAATAATGAAATAAGTGAAACAAAACTTGTAGGGGTTATATTCACATTGGGTTCAACATAATGTATGCAAATATAAATACATCATGTCTATAAATCAATCCTAAATTAGAGAAGATAGATCATACCATACACTTTCAATTGGGGACACATTTTTTAAGTGGGAAAATGACCAATATGAGGATCCACTAGACCCGATTAAGGGATCTCTTATCACAATACACTATGCTAAGGAGTATTCCAAAGCCTTTAGTCTAACACAATCACATAATAACCCTAAGGGGGTCCTGAGTTCATATATTTCACCTATACTAATAAGTAAAGTAGATATAATCTAATGTTCACCAAAGCTTGTGACACAAAATGGGGGTTAGAAATAATAAAACTAAGCATACATAGAAGACATATACTCATGTCAATATATAAAAAATCCTAATACTTGGAATAGAAGCACAAATGCATATCTATCTACTCTTATAAAGGATAAATAAAGTTAGGAATACTTACCTTTGAAGACGAACTTGTTGAGCATCAATCTCTCCCTTGGCAAGGTACTTCACAAGAGGTTGTTAGGGTATGTAAGGATGAAAAAGAAAAATCATCTCTAGGCTATACAACCTGTTGGGTGAATATTTTGTCAATCGGCATAGTGATCAACAAAATAGGTCTGATCAACCATAGCAGGAAGATTGGTCGGCTAGGTGTGCAACTTTACTACATCAACCGGAGACAAATCTCTCCTCTCATCAAGGGGAGGTTCCCTATAGATACGTAGGAGCTTTATATAATATAAATAAGCAGAAAATAACACATGGGGGCAGAAAAAACCATCCATCTCTCTTCTTTCAGAGATGATGCACATAGACAAAGGAGAAAATCCTAGTGTAAACCCTGAAGGCACTTCTCTTCTTTCAAAAGTGTTCTTACAGGAAAAAGTAGGAGTTTCTTTCAGATAGTAAAGTAACCAGTAATCAAAAGGGCGTAGAAACAATAGGATGAATCAGAACACAAAGTTTCCACCTCAACTACTCAAAGAGTATATCACAAAGGATAATGGGGGCACAAAGTCACCCCAGAATCCTTAACACAAAAAGAAAAGAAAAACACAGACTGAAAGCAATTGTGAAAGCACAAAGTCTTCCCACAGTTGGTTTCAAGACACTTCCCTATTACCTTCACTAATTTTGCTTACCAAAGTAAATGAATAAGGACACCTTTAGAAGATAGATGTAAGAATGATATTCTAAAATGATACAAGTCAAAATAGCACAAAGTCTATGAAAAACCTACTTTCTCATTCAGATAAAAATGAAAATGAAATTACAACCTGAGCTCAAAGTCTCAATCTTCTTCTTTCAAAATGGGCAGAGTTTCGATCTTGTAAAATGAAAGTCTCCCTTACAAATGAGAGAAAATACAAAATTATAGCAACTACCCAAGGATTGGCACCTTTTTCCATGGGATGGCCCACGCTGTAGTCAATGTCTTCAATGCATCTCTAGTTTTGTCTGGAGAGACCATGCTGAGAATAGTGCGCTACCATAACTATGGCGTGTCCCTTCATCTGATATGTCTGCTCCTTAATATGGACTATCTGGTCCTTTGCATATTTGTCTTTACTTCATGGAAGAAAATAAGTTGTGACCTTGGTTTGGTGCTCTCAAAAGTCTACTCAATCCATTGTTCCACCTACTAGAAATAACTCTTTTGAAGACATTTTGGTCCTTTGCATCGATCTTCTCTCTTTAAGTCTTTAGGCTTTCTTTTCAATCGATCACTTGATTCAAGTTGAACCTTGAACCTGTTGAACCACTAAAAGTTCATTGGTTCATTCTGTCTCTTTTATTCTATCGCTTCTTGGTTCAATCACTTCTTTGCCCCTTGGTTGAACCATCCATTGAACCACTTGTGTGCCACTTTTTCTTTGACTGAGGATGCCTTTGAACTTTTGAACCATGTTGAACCATTGAACTTTGAACTCTTTCAGTTCAAAGTTCAATCAGTTCATTGGTTTATTCTATGTCTTGCTCAAACACTGCTTCCTTTATCTTTCTAAGCTCTGGTTGAACCTTTGAACCTTGAACCCGTTGAACCTTTTGGTTCAATTATTCAATTGGTTCATTCAATTCATCCTTTGAAGCCCCCTTTTTGTTTAAGTCTGTGAAATTTCTTTTGTGTCTTTTTTTCAGCCTTTGGAATGTCCCGAAGGGAAGGTGTCCCTTTGATATTTTTAAAATAGTCCTTTCTTTGTCGCCAAGTTCCCCCCGCAAGGGTACTTGTCCTTCAGGCTTCAACTTCCCCGGTGGGTTCTTACTTCTTTGGAGGGCTTTTGCCATTAGGCAAAAATCTTGAAAGAATTCCTTCGAACAAAATTTCCAAAGGAAAGTTTCTTGTTACTTGGCCATTCATTCTTTTTTGTTTCTTCAGACTTTTTCTCCAAGTGAATTCCTTCAGACAAAAAGTCTGAAGGAATTTTGCCTTAACATTTTTCTAAGAAAATCTTCCTGAGAGAATTCTTTCAACCTCTTGGACTTAGCCATTTCCATTGGACAAAAAGTCTAAATGAATTGTTCCTTTTTGGGCCTTTGAACAAATCTAAAGGAATTCTATTTTTTCTTTGACCTTCGAACCAATGTTACCTGCCCTCCGCAAGGGTACTTGCCTTTTTTGCTTTGGAGCAGCCCCTTAAACCTACCGATTGAACCAACTTTGGTTCAACGGTTCAATGGTTGTATAGGCTCATCCTTCGTTATTTGGCTAAGTCCTTTTGATCTTTTGCACCAAGCATGTTGAACCAACTTGGTCGTTAAAACCATTGAACCTTTGAACCAAAGTGGTTCAAAGTTCAATGGTCCAAGCCTTTGTCCTTTATCATGTGCCGATTGAACTCTTTTGATTGAACCGAGGCACTGAACCAATCCTGGAAATGACTAAGTGTTAGAAGCTTGTTCTTTTGACTAAAATCACCTGTAAAAGCTTTTTTAACCTGTTGAACCTATGAATCCCTTTACGAAAAAAGCTCAAAAATGAGGAATTTGAAAGCTCAAAACAAATTTTGAGAAGGGAAGAGAGAAATTTTGAGTGGCATTTTTTGGGGATAACAACTGGCTCCAATTGGGGAACTACCTTCATTTAGAAACTTGAAACATAGTTGAGGGGAGTAGAAACTAGAATCTCTAGTGCCTTGAAGTGTGCCATTGGGCTACAGAGTCATGCTACCCAAAAAGAAAGGTGCCATAAATGAAAATGAAAAGCACAAAATAAAACTAAAGACTATACAGATATACATATGTATAGGTGAACTTATCTGATACTTCAAGAATCAAAGTACTTCAAATGCTACTCCTTGTGAGGTGAAGAAAAGGGGATGCCATCCTGATAAACCAATAGGAAACCATTCTATCGCCAGAAATGGTGATGAGCGAATGGAGCTCTCCACCAGGAAACCAATTTTTTGCATCTTCCTCTTGGCTCTTTCTTCTTCTTGCCCCATGGTAGGACGTGGTCTTTAATTTGAAAACCATAACTCCTTGCTCACTCTATGAAGAGTTCCTTTTACTAACTTTGGAGTACAACAGTATGGTCCACTACCATAGCTTGTTATTCTGCTAGTTTAGTCTAGCACATGCTTTGATTGTCAACATCAAACTCCTAACAAACCATCAGCTCAGTGTCTCCTTTGGTGTGAAGGAGTTTAACCTCTTCACCCTGAGCAATTTTCAATCCAAGAAATAGAGATTTGAATCCAGCTATGGAAGAATTGCTGCCATCGAATTCCAAGATCTAGGCATCATCAGAAGCTGATCTTCTATCAGATTTCTTTTCATGGGAAATGGAAGATCCTTCTTGATTTGTACTATGCCCTACCAATTTTTTTTATGCCTTATTTGGATGGAATCTTGGATTGCCAGCTACATGAATTTCATCAGTTGGGACATAAGCATCCTCTATGTTCAAGAAGTAATAACCCCTGCCTGAAGGCTCAAACAAAATTTGAGTAGCAGGGGCTGACATTTGGGTAACCACAATCTTTGCCTCAAACAGGTATGCACCTAGTTCTCCACCAATGTTTAATTTCTCAGGATTGGCTTGCAGGAATTCAAACTCAGTCATTTGAATTTTGGATTTCTTGACATGATTAATCATGTCAAATGACTAAGATGGACTTGGAAGAGAGGATGGGAGTTCATCCTTTTGGTTTTTGGGAGGGGGAGGACTGATATGCAAAGTTGAATTAGAAGGTGTAGAGATGTTTAATGTACTAACCTTCTTGGCAATCAATGGGTCCTTTGACTAGAAAGGCATAGTGGTTCCCTGTTTAGAAATTAGAATTGTAGGTTGAGTTCATTCCTCTGTTCTTTCTTTATTAGCTTGCTAGGCTGACTAATTCTCAAGCTAGGTGAATACTACGTATGATCCCTCATCTGCTTCACCTTCACTTTTGGGTTCATCTTGGTAATTCAAGAAACTGATGTGGGAGTCATCGGCTAATTATTCTTGATCAAACTTAGGTTGGAAATAGGAAACATGTTCTATTTCTAGATATCCCACTGCTGAGTTGGTTGGAGGTGCTCCAATGGCAAGGTTCCTCTGTGGGGGAGGAAGATGATTTGGTTGCCCTTGAATTTTGGCAGCGTTGCCTTGATATGGATGATTGGGGAATGTCCTTCTTGGTATATATTTATATAGAGGATTAGAAGACATACCTTGTGCCATTTGCCTTTTCAAGGCTAGCAATTCGTTTGCTAGATTTTGTACCATTGGGTCAGTGGTGACTGTGGGTGAGTATTCAGAAGATGAAGAGGGTTTATCTCTATTAGGATCTCTCCTTATCTTTTTTGCCAAGATAAGGTCATCTTCTAGCTCAGTAGCCAAGTCTTGAGTAGCCTTAAGGTCTATGTGTCTAGCCCATCTCAATAGAAAACTCACTTCAGGCAGCTGTGAGTTGATGAAGAAACACATGAGATTTTGAGGTGTCAACTGGGCGATCATGGGAATCTTGTGCCTCAGCTTGTTAAACCTAGAAATGAAAACCCTCATAGGCTCATGAGGTTCCTTCTTCATTTAAGTGACTTGGGCCAGCAAAGCATGCACATCCTTTGTAGGATTGAACCTAGCTTCAAACTTGGCTTTGAATGTATCCCAGTCAGTCGTTGATCTAGCTTATAGATGGTAGAACCAGTCTACAGTAGCGCCTTGTAGTGTCTTCATGAATAGCCTAACTGTTATGTCTTCAGATTCCACCCCTATTACATCATAGGCTATGGTGAAAGTTGTAATGTGTTCATCAATATGAACCTTACCATCACCAAATAATTTGGGGAGATTCTTTCTTAAACTACGTGGAAGTTCATGCAGAGGTGGAGTCAAGTTGAGTGGGCCAAAAGAGTTACCCCAGGGGCCTCGAATTGCCATGTTTTAATTATGAAAAATAGGGATAACAAATCTAGTTGGAGTGGCCAGATTGCAAAACAAAAAATGGAAAAGAACTAGCCCTGCTTCAGCTTGAGTCTTGAGGCTTCAAACTACACGCTCTTTTCCAGCAACTTTGGTTTTGCAGACCAGATAAAATAATAGAAGTGGGGGAAGATGGTAGGGCTATAATGATAATTAGTAAGACACAAAATAGAGTTTCCAGAGTCTGTAATATAATGGATAAGGGAAGGAACTACTTCAATCTAAAACTTGAGGCTTTAGACTGCACGTTCATCCCCAGCAGAGTCACCAAAAACTATTGTACGAGGCTGGGGAGGAAAAATTAACAATGGTAAAGCACTGGAGTAGTTCGTTCTTCCACAGTAGAATGCATGGATAAGGTAATAATGATAATGGGTAAGACACAGATGATGTTTCAATCTAAAACTTGAGGTTCCAAATTGCACAAAATTACTGTGTCCCCAGTGGAGTCGCCAAAAACTATTGGGTGAATATTTTGTCAATCAGTGTACTGATCAACAAAATAAGTCTGATCAACCACAGTAGGAAGATTAGTCAGCCAAGTGTGCAGCTTTACTACATCAACTAGAGACAAATCTCTCCTCTCATCAAGGGGAGGTTCCCTATAGATACGTAGGAGCTATATATAATATAAATAAGTAGAAAATAACACATGGGGGTAGAACAAACCATCCATCTCTCTTCTTTCAGAGATGATGCACATAGACAAAGGAGAAAATCTTGGTGTAAACATTGAGGGCACTTCTCTTCTTTTACAAGTGTTTTTGCAAGAAATAGCAAGAGTTTCTTTCAGATAGTAAAGTAACCAGTAATCAAAAGGGCGTAGCAACAACAGGATGAAGTAGAATGCAAAGTTTCTACCTCAACTACCCAAAGAGTATATAACAAAGGATAATGGGGGCACAAAATCACCCCATAATCCTTAACACAAAAATAAAAGAAAAACATATACTGAAAGCAATTGTGAAAGCATAAAGTCTTCCCATAGTTGTTTTCAAGAGACTTCCCTATTACCTTCACTAATTCTGCTTACCAAATTAAATGAATAAGTACACCTTCAAAAGATAAACATAAGAATGATCTTCTAAAATGATACAAGTCAGAACAGCATAAATTTTGTGAAAAACCTACTTTCTCATTCATATAAGAATGAAAATGAAATTACAACCTGAGCTCAAAGTCTTAGTCTTATTTCAAAATGGGCAGAGTTTCACTCTTGTAAAATGAAAGTCTCCCTTACAAATGAGAGAAAATACAAACTTATAGTAACTACCCAAGGATTAGTGCCTTTTTCCATGGGATAGCCCATGTTGCAGTCAACATCTTCAGTGTGTCTCTAATTTTGTCTGGAGAGACCATGCTGAGAATAGTGTGCTATCATAATTATGGTGTGTCCCTTCATCTGATATGTCTCGTCCTTATATGGACCATCTAGTCCTTTGCATATTTTCTTTACTTCATGGAAGAAAATAGGCCACATCCTTCATTTGGTGCACTCAGAAGTCTACTCAATCCATTGTTCCACCTACTAGAAATAACTCTTTCAAAAAAAATTCTGGTCCTTTACATCGATCTTCTCTCTTTAAGTCTTCAGGATTTCTTTTCAGTTGATCTCTTGATTCAGGTTAAACCTTGAACTCGTTGAACCACTGAAAGTTCATCGATTCATTGGTTCATTCTGTCTCTTTTGTTCTATAACTTCTTGGTTCAATCACTTCTTTGCCCCTTGGTTGAACCATCCATTGAACCACTTGTGTGCTACTTTTCCTTTGACTAAGGTTGCCTTTGAACTTTTGAACCATTGAACTTTGAACTCTTTTAGTTCAAAGTTAAATCGGTTCATTGGTTTATTCTGTGTCTTGCTCAAACACTGCTTCTTTTATCTTTCTAAGCTTTGGTTGAACCTTTGAACCTTGAACCTGTTGAACCTTTTGGTTCAACAGTTCAATTGTTCAATCAGTTCATTTAGTTCATCCTTTAAAGCCCCCTTTTTGTCTAAGTTTGTGAAGGTTCCTTTCTACATCTTTATTCAACCTTTGGAACGTCTCGAAGGGAAAGTATCCCTTCGGGCTTTTTAAAATGGTCCTTTATTTATTGCCAAGTGTCCCCCACAAGGGTACTTGTCCTTTGGGCTTCAAATTCCTTGGCGGGTTCTTACTTCTTTGGTAGGCTTTTTTCGTCAGGAAAAAAGCCTGAAAGAATTCCTTTAGACAAAATGTCTGAAGGAAAGTTTCTTGTTACTTGGCCATTCATTCTTTTCTATTTCTTCAAATTTTTTCTCTGGGTGAATTCCTTCAGACAAAAAGTCTGAAGGAATTTTTCCTTAACATTTTTCTGAGAAAATCTTCCCAAGAGAATTCTTGCAACCTCTTGGACTTAGCCATTTCCATCAGACAAAAAGTTTGAAGGAATTGTTCCTTTTTGGGCCTTTAAACAAATCCAAAGGAATTCTATCTTTTCTTTGACCTTCAAACCAATGTTGCTTGCCCTCTGCAAGGGCACTTTCCTTTTTCACTTTGGGGCAGCCCCTTGAACCTACCGATTGAACCAACTTTAGTTCAATGGTTCAATAGTTCAATAGGCTCATCCTTCGTTATTTTGCTAAGTCCTTTTGATCTTTTGCACCAAGCACATTGAACCAACTTGGTCATTGAACCCATTGAACCTTTGAACCAAAGTGATTCAAAGTTCAATGGTCCAAACCTTTGTCCTTTATCATGTGCCGATTGAACTCTTTTGATTGAACTGAGGTGTTAAACCAATCCTAGCAATGAATAAGTGTTAGAAGCTTATTCTTTTGACTGAACTCGCCTGTAGAAGCTTTTTTAACTTGTTGAACCTGTGAATCCCTTTACAAAAAAAGCTTAAAAATGAGGAATTTGAAAGCTCAGAATAAATTTTGAGAAGGGAAGAGAGAAATTTTGGTCTGTAGGTTGTCCCAAAAATGAGTGGCATTTTTCGGGGACAACACAACCTATCACTACATCCAAAATAATTCTCCATAAGATAATATACATATCTCTAAAGAAAGTATTGAACCTTAAGCTTTACTTTTCAAGTAGAATGGTCAATAAGCAGATGTTCATTCGCTCTTACTTCTTCTTTCACATCTCCTTAAAAATGATGGGAATGAAATTGTATATATATGTGGATTTAACCCTTTACCCATTAAAAAATCCCAATTGATAGGATTGACCCAATCAACCTATCACAATTTCAAACAATAAATCACTAGGTCCCGAGCTAGGTTGGCCAAAGGCTAACCTAGTTCTTGAGTGAAAATATCTTGAAACTGTCACAGTCAACTAAAAAAAAGGGATTTAGGTGAAGATTAGGAGGATAAAATGTATCAAATTCTTAGAATTGGTACAATAGAGAAGAACAAGATTAGGGATAATGGTTTCATGAGACAAGTGTGTAGATAATAAGTGGTAAAAGGGACAATAATCCTACAAAGCACTAATGGTCTACCCACCCCTTTCTCAGTGTACCCCTTAAGGTGTAAACTCATAGAGATTGAGACTTGATGGGTTCCTACAAGATATAAAGTGTTAGTAAGTGATAAAATTTTGAAAATACTATGTGTATAGAAGCCTAGTGTACTAAAATGTATTTAGGGGGCTCCCTTCAAGATCCTATTAAACCTAGAATAAGACCCCTCAACTAAAATAGAAATCCAAGAAAAGGAAAACAAGATTCCTATAGATCAATCACTAGGTATGGATGATGAGATAGGGTTAGGAGACCAATCTAGTGACCTCTCATTGGAAGTCATTTAGTGGGTTAGGTATCAAATTACAGTCCTACCTCAGTCATTAAAATTAGGTTTATGGCTAGTTTACTAATATTTATGTGTTTTTAAAACTAATATTGTTTGTAAACCTTATACCCTACACACAAACCAAATACTTAGTCTAAACTTAAACTTGGACCAATCATCATCCTAACACTTATCCAATATTTTTAGGATCATCATCATCTTATCCTATCACCAATCTTTACCTCATCACCTTAGTCAAAACCTTATCATTTTCCAACCCTATTACCCATCATCTTATCATATTTCCTCCTTTGTCTAACCTATCATCCTTTATTATACCTAAGTATGTCTTAATCATCATCATTATCCACCCTAGTCATAGCCTTATAACCCATCATCCACATATCCCAAAGCTTTCTTTAGTTGTCTTATATTGCCTTGATCAAAACCTTACCATTTATCTTTATTATATTTAAACATGTCTAGTCTAACCCCCACCACCTATCATCTTGTCTTATTTCCCCCTTTGTAAAACCTATTATTATTTACCATATATAAAATCCTTTCTTTGAATCATCACCCTAGATCTTCATCTAAGAGTACCTAAACATCTGCTCATTTCCCTCTTAGTCAAACTTGCTTGAGATTAAGTCATCCATATTGGCATAGTCATAACCCATCTCCTTTTTAGTCATCCCTATAGACATAATAAAAACCCATCTACATCCTAGGCACCCTTATCCATTATATAAAACACTTTTATCTACCTTATCTACCTTGAACAATCTTATCTATGCCATCACCTTGAGTTAATCTTTATCAAATTTTGCCTTGATTAGGGATACTCTCCCTTAGTCGACATTTGGTATAGAGCCATCACTCTACGATTTTAAACCTAGCACCCATATTCTTATATCCCTTTATTCTTATTGTTTTAACTTGGCATATATTTTTACCTCATCATTATCTTGTCACTATGTTGGTTTAAAATTTGACACCCATCATCATTTTGCTAACACCTATCATTCTATTGGTTTTGGCACTCATTGTCCTCTTACTGTCACTTTTCATTATGTTGGTTTGAATCTAACATGTGTCATCAACCAAATCAACATCATATTATTTAACTTAGTCAAAAATTAGTGAGCCATACCCTATTTTCATTAAAACTAATCATACTAGCTTCAATCTTATACACCCCTTGCTCAAGTTCATACTCCATCATAACCCTTGTTCTATTTCACATCAAACCATCAATCCTAAAGGCAAGTTTAATATATCATTCATCTGTATAACTATTTAAACCTAAATTTGGATAAGGATCCTACTTGGGTAAAGAGGGTTAAGAATATATACATGAAAATGCACAAGGGTGATAATCATATCTATATCATGCCAATTAAATGTTAAACTCATATACAACATATGTTGAATTTATTAAACTGAGATAGTCTAAAAATAGTAAGTAAAACTATTATAGATATGGAAATAAAAAATAAATAATGTACTTAGCTATTTATGATACTAACATAGTTTTTTAATTAGAATGGGTAAGGAAGTAGACTGGAAGAATATTCTAGAACAGTCCCTAAATTATGGATTTAGTGCCTCTAAAACCATAGACACTAGCATCAGCCTTGGATGTTAGCATTGAAACTATTGTCTAAACTATATGTAGGTGTCCTATATGGATTACCTACTGGAAAATGATGTGACCAACTAGATGCTTCTAGGTTTGTCTTTGCCTTCACTCTAGTGCATTTAGATCTAGGTCATGAACTATCACTTCTCATGAAATTGTAAAACCCTAGTTATTCATCTTCATAATGACCTTTGGAAAATAGGTTAATGGGCACATAGTGTTGAGCTAACCCAAAGACCCCTCTATCAATGAGTGTTTCCTACATATCCAATACTCTAAATAGGGCCTTAAACTGATGTATTTTTCCCTTACATGTTGGCTTACGTATTAATTAGGTAATATATGAAAATCAAGTATAACAATGACCTAGCTTGTAACTTGGAAAATCAGGATCTTAGGCTAATCCTTCAGTAATTTAGATATGTTTATGTGTTATCCTTATGAATTTTATGAAAATAGGAAAAATTAGGTAAGTTTTGCTTTATTGAGTGCTTTATTGAATTATTTGATAAGTTACCTTGGTTTGTGCTAGGTTAGGAATGAATGAGAAGTGATTGTGAATATATACCACTTCTATCATGAAATATCTTGCATTAAATCACTTAAGTTGACCATTAAGATACACTTTATTTAAAAATTAGATGACTTTAGGGCACTAGACACCTACATTAGGGTAGGACACTAGTGCCAATGCAAGGGTATAAGACTGACACTTGTGTCCTAATAGTTAGAAAATACGTACAAGATAAAAATTTATAGGGGCATAAGATAGGCATATATTAATCATTCTGGGAAATATATAAGGTCTAGGTTATCAACATAAGACTAGTCAAACCAAGAGATAGGCCAAGGGGCACAAGATAGAGAAGATGTGATACTTTTAAAAGTGGGAAAGGCCCAAAACAGAGAATAATAGTCAAGGTCTGAGTTTTCCAAATGTATAATATTGAAGTGTTATATAATTCATAAATATCATCTATAATTTCCCTCCCTTTAATTTACTAATGAAATTATTAGTTTAAATGATAATAAATGTGTACCTAGGTGTGTATAACACACCTTGCCTTTATGTGGGTCCAACTTGAGTGCTTTGGTGGTGACTAACCTACAACCAAGATCATGTTACAGTATATAATCAATGTGAAAAGATTGAAATTGAAAGATCAAGGTTTAAGAGTACACCTATGTATTAATCCAACTACCTTGCCTATTGGAAACTTGATTTAAAACATGTATCATTATGAATCAATAAAACTAAGATTTGGACAAATATATAAATCTAAAAAGTGCATATATCTAAGTAGATAGGGAGATATTGTAAGGCACATTCCCCTAACCTTGGAGAAAAAGTGAGTTTCCACTCGATAGTTGATATTAACTCAACCATGCAACACCATCATACTTATAACCTGGTGAGTATGAATGAAAAAAGATAAATGATATTATCAAACTAGTGATTTGGATGATACAATCAAATCCAACTTGAAAACTTGGTAAGATTGAGTGATTTAATCATCTCAACTATACCAAAAATTGAACCAACTATTGTAGTAGATTGGCTCAATACAATTCATAAAAGTCCAACATGGTGGGTGATGACAATCCTTGGGAGTGTTTTGAAATATGAAACTTATTTATATTTTTCAATATTAGTCACACATTTTAAATCTTATGCACCTTAGATATGTCTCATATTAAAACTATGTATAACAATGGTACCAATGTATATAATTTTTCTACAACTATGAATATGAATTATATAATTGTGTACTTTGGCCAATTTAGAAATAGTGTAAGTATGGAGACCATGCTTCCAAAACATGCCCCTACTATATACAGAAAAATCTAAAAATTGAAATAAGTGCAAATATGGAGGACACCTTTGCAAAAACATGCCCCCATTGAATATGGGAATGTTGAATACTAAATAAGTGTGGAGAACATGATTTCAAATCATGCCCCCATTGAATCTAAAAATTGTGCCCAATATTAAATAAGTGTGGAGAACATGTTATAAAACATGCCCCCAGTGAATATGAAAACTATGCTAAATTTGGATAACATGCCCCCATTGATATGTCACGACCCAAGTTATTATGGTGAAGGCTTTGCATGAATAAGTCTTCTATGAGTAATATGTTAAGCCTTTTTGTGTTATCTGAATTATTATTTGAAACCTCGTAAAGGAATTTAGAATGAAATTATAAAAAACATTAAAAATATTAATTGTCAAGGTTTAAATTAAAGGATTTAATTTAATATATGTTATGATTTTTATATAATCCATGAATGGACTAGATTTATATTTAAACCAATTATTTCTATTATTGGAAATTAATTTTTTTTATAAATATCAAAAATTATGATAAATATTATATCTATTGTCATTTTATATTATTGACCAAAAGGTTAATTTGGGAGAAGCTCGAATAGGGTTTCTAACTTGTGAAAGAAACTTTTGGAAGAAGAGGAGTGAGGGGGACATCATGGTAGCTGGAAGTCCAAGCTGCATAGTAGCCATGCCAAGTGTTAGTAGCAAATAAGTGATATAAATTCATGGTATCCTTCTAGGGGGTGTGTTGGGCCACCATTGTACCATTTGGGGAGTCATTATGCCAAGTAATGAGGGAGTGGATTTGGTTTTATTTTATGAACAAGCTATTGCACTCAACAAGCATCCATGTTTTGGTATACAATAGGGTATTTGATATTTATATGGTATTTGGTCATTGTTTGATGGATATCCATACCCCTTTATAAATATTCATGCATTTATTTTAGGCTAGGAAAGAAGCAACCCCTCATGCAAGTTAGGAAATTTACCGGGCAAGTCACCCTTCCTCTTGTTGAAATATTTTTATATTCTAATTGAAAACATCAAAAGGGTAATTATTTTTAGCTTCTACTAGGTATATTCCTAGATATGCTTACCTAGATAAGCATATGTGAGCCTATACTCAAATGGAGCAAAGATATTTTCATATACAAATGGTATTTTTATTATTCTCTTAGTTTATAGAGAAAATAGATAAATTATTACTATTTATAATTTGATAATTTATTTGTAGATAACATTACCAATGTTATTTTGCAAAATTGGAATCGATTTCCTTTTTTGTGATATTATTAAATATCTAATTTTTCATATTATTTCCTTTATTGGGTTATGTCAAATTGTATGGTTGAAATATGATGCTAAATTGTATGGCTGGAAATTAGTTCATGAAGGATGCTTATGAACTCTTTGATAAAGTGCCTAAATTATTATATAGTTGTAAATTAGTTTATGAAGGATTATTATGAAATTTTTGATGGAATCCCTAAATCATTATATGGCTATGACTTAGTTCATGAAAGATGGTTATGAACTATTTGACAAAATGCCTAAATTATTTTGTGGTTGGAAATTAGTTCATGAAGGATGCTTATGAACTATTTGACAAAATGTTTAAATTACTATATGGCTGAAAATTAGTTCATGAAAGATTCTTATGAACTATTTGACGAAATTCTTAAACTATTATATGGCTGGAAATTAGTTCATGAAGGATTTTTATGAATTGTTTGACAACATACTTAAATTATTATATGGTTGGAAATTAGTTCATAAAGAATGATTATGAACTGTTTGATGAAATATTTAAAGTATTAAATGGTTAGGTTAAATCATTTCAATGGATTATTTTATCCCATGCATTTATATGGTTAGTTGCATACATTTGTATGACTAGATTTAAAATCTTGAATGTGACTGAATTGACTACATATATGTATGGTTAATTATTTGCCTTATATAGGTGAGTATATGTGTTGTCACTTATATCTAAAAGTGAAATGATTATTTGGGTCTTACTCTTGTTTTATTTTGAGTTATTTGAGTACTTTACTTAATCTTTTAAAGAGACATAATCATTTTGATAATCCTCTTATGGCTAGAAAATCAACCCAGATCAGCCTGAAGAACAACCTTCAATAAATACCTAAATCTTTAGTTGTTGACAAAAAATAGTTGGAACATATTATTTTACCATATATAAAATAGAATAAATAATTATATTAATCCTCTCTAACATGAATGACTTTTGGTGGCACCATTTTTGGGAGGTAGTTGCAAAAGAAAATTATATTTCTGAGTTTTAACTAGCTGTAAGTTGCTCTGAAAGAGACTTGATTTTTCTAGTAGATGTCTGATTTTATCAAAACTCAATTTGATAATGGACTCTCCCCACCTTTATATTTCATGATATGTCCTTATATTTTTCTTATTGGATCATTTCATATTTTTGGTAAGTCATTTCTTTTTATCATTAACGTTATTTTTTTGTACAAATCAGCTCAGAGTAGCTTAGAAGTTGATGGTTTAAAAATATCTAACTCCCTAGTTTTTTGTTAATAATAATTGATACTTATATATTAAACTCAAAATTATTGACATCAATAATAGAGGCAACCTTCCTCCTTCCAACCTTGATATTCGGATCCCATTTCCAAAATGCTTAAGTAGCAGAACTACTCCTTGTTTAGCTTGTCGAGTGTAAAGGCACTTGGAATTATCTTGACCTAACTAATCAAAGTTAGATTGATTTTATTATTTTATTATTTTATTATGATTTTATCGATAAGAATGAAATATTGAAATTATATTGCTTTATTTAGATCCTTGTAGCATGAGAATTGGGTAAAAAGAACCAAGTATTGTATGAAACTATAATTATTAGTATGTTAATTACTTAGATATGTGATGAATTGTATTATTTGTATGTGAATACTTCTTGTAAGCATTTACTAAAAACTACGTCCATTAAGTGAATAAGTGGCTCATGTCATTGTATTCGTTATATATCCAAGTTATGTAAGTATGTGTTTAGATAACATAAATTCCTTTATCCTTTCGAATTAAAATTTCTATGATGATGTTTAAATTGTATGCCAAAAAATTTAAAAGGTGGAAAGTGACTTGCTCAACATTGTGCTAACCCTTTCTATTGAAATTCTTAGTGCAGGTTTAGTGGCAAAATAACTAGTAAGGGATCAAAAGAGTATGATTCTAGGTTGTTTATTATTGTTTGTAAAGTATGTGCTATGGGTTGTATTGTGTTTGCCTTGTTAAATGGACTTAAATCATTTAGAGAGTATTTTTATAAAAGTTTCATTTTTATTATAAAGGTGTCGTTTGGGTATCGTTCCTTTTTACAAGGTAAGAATCTATATAGACATGTAAAATTGTATGTATCCTAAATTAATATGAAAGTGGGAATATATAAGAAGCTCTTACTATTTGTCATACTTTATGATAATTGCCATCTCTTGTAATCTTATTATTGTAAAGGCCATGAGGTCTTTTTTATGGTAACTTACATACTATGTATGTGTGATTCAAGGAATGGTTTTCTATAGTTAAATTGATGGATTTATCAAGTTGTATCATTCTCCTATTGCTAGAAGAGACATATTGTCTCAAATATCTTTTATAGTTTCCCTTATCTCAATAACAAAAGGTTACCTATAAATCCTAAGTGCACTCATAAGTACGTGAAGATTAAATCTGATTTGAGAGAGTTATTACAGCCTTGTAGAGATTAAAAAGTAATATCAACCTCTTTACCTTGATTGTTGTTTCACCACTCTAATTAAGAAATCAATTCTAAAAAACCCTTACATAAGGATCAAATACACTTCTGGGATAATTTGTGTGCTTAATATGTTTAATAAGCTTGTAGATTGATTCATGATCTATGATAGCAAAATTATTTTATTATTCTCTTAAGTATTTTAGGGTAGTTTGGTGAAATGATCTTGATAATATTACATAAGGGATTATATTTATTATTTGTTCAACATTCTCATTATATGATAACTAATGGATCTTGGTAACCAAATTATATGCTTATAATGAGTTTCTCAAATATGGATCATTTATAAGGATGGTAGATGAACTTGTAAGAAGGGATCATTCTTTCAATTTACTTAAGCAAAGATCATTTAAGGGAAATATTATTTTAACATTGATTACTCATAGTTAAGTTAAATTTATATTAATCCTAGGAATTTTCATTCAAGCACACTGTTAGAATTTGTGTAATGTAAGAACAAACTGGGAAAGAACCCTTGTTTTAAGAAAAACATTATAGGTCAATTTGGTTTCATTTGACTTGGTATCAGATTGTGTGCTCTAAAAGTTTTTAAGAAAGAGGCTGCTTAACCAAAAAAGAGAGCTTAGTGCACTTTGTAGCCAAATTATGTTTGTTAGTACTATGCTTGTTGCATATTTGTAACTACAATAGTAAATATGCACTATTTCATCTCAGAACCATGTGGGCTCATAATGATTCCTTGACCATAATATGTTGATCTCTATAACCTTGGCTGAAATCACCCTTTTCTAAGTTTGGGTTATGTTAAGGTGGGTCTTGCTTGACTACGAGTTGACCTATATGGGTGGATCAATAGGAGTCAATGCAATAAAAGACAATTATTTAAATTTAGAATAATTATTTGATATTTGTTGGAGATTTTCTTAGGACATTAAGTCATTGAAGGGATAAAGGATGATTTATGCCTGAGATGCTAGTTGAGAAGAGAGTGTACTTGATTTACCTGGGTAAATCATTTGGTTTTAGAATCTTTGTTGGTCAGAGACCGGTTTGATCTTTTTGGGTTACTAAACTTGAATTGTTATCGATTACCATTACCATTTCATTGGATATGCATTAGGTAAACCTAATAATAAGTGTTGGAAGATAAGGACCTTGAAATGATTTTTTTTTTATTAAGATAACATGGTGAGATGTATGAATATTGACTCATTTTGATAATTACTCTCTTAAGTCCTATATTAGACTAAGTTATAATTGGAGTTATTTCATAGCTCTTATGTGATTTATGTGGTTGTCTTTACTCTCTTATTAAGTTAAGTCTTTAATGAAATTAATAGGCTTAATTTTTATCTTAAGGACCTAATTGGTAATTTGGTGAAGTTGGCCTATTGTGATTCTTGGCATGTTAACTATCTTTGCATTGAATTAATAAATTAATTTTTGAATTGGATTGTCTTAAATTGATACCTTTATTGTTGAATATAATCTTTATGGATAACAAAGGAATCAAATATGAATTAAGGATTGACAGGTCGAGTGAGGTTAGAAGGGTATCATATATTTTTGTTGGGACTTGTGTGACATAAGTATAAATTGAGAAAGAGCCTTATTTCATGACTAGTGCTTATGAAGCACTATTTTGTCTAAGGTAGTGAATTTATAATCAAGATCGAGAAAGTTTTGTTGAATAAATGTTGATATTTTGTTGATATCAGAAATGATAGGTTCCTTTAACCATATTTAAATTTATAAAAATGTTGGGGCTTGGTGTTCTCAACATAATTAATGACTATTATGGGCAGAAGTTTTGTAATATTATATTCTAATGAATTGAATACTTTAGTGTGATATATGCTCAAATGTATAAATTATTGAGTTTATATATCACTCTTGTGATGAGTGGAATTTAGTTGAGTAAGAAAAATCAACATGTATAATATGTTCATGTTTGGGCAAGGCTATTTCAAGGCAAATCTACCCTTGGAAGGTGGTGTAATTAAAGACTAAATGTAGAAAATTGTTAATAAAGTCTTATGAGGTAATGTTGGAATTTCTAAAAATTATTATAAATAAACTACTACTATTATTGTTGATGTGCCTTGGGTAATTAAAAGGTAATTTATTTCAAAATAATAATTAATTATTATTTTTATGTAGCTATTTTTTAACAACTATGGCAAGTAGGTGTATGTTTTATTTGGTTTTATGTGTCCCTATAAGTGACAGGTTACAAATATGCAAATTTTTAAAAAAACATTATGAATAGTGCTTGGGGAGAACTATTAGGTCCAAAGTGGTGGACTTATAATCAAGACTAAGAAGGTTTTGTTGGTTGAAACATTGTTATGGTTGTTTGATTGCCACCATTGTGTAACTTGAAAGTGAATAAGTACTATGTTATATGATATTAAAGTGATGGAATATATGAATTTTAATTAAAATTAATTATTTTTATAAGTTTTAATTTCCATGGTAGTAATATGGCCTTCACCTTGAGTCTTGGCTAATTCCACCCTTTCCAAGTCCACACTACGTAGGACAAATAACACTAGTCAACCATTTGGCTTACTTGGGCAGGGTAATCAAGGGATTGGTGATAAAAGTTTGTTGTTGAAATAAAAAGATAAAGGCTTGGTGTCTGACGATGGCTTGTTTAGATGACCCCTCATATAATAATTCAAGTATGACATCCTTGGGAGGACCGAGCGTGTGGATCAATCTTGGAGGGCTAAATGGGGGTGAATGTAATTGACTTGCTTGGGAAAGTTAGAAATTTTTGGGGATCTCTTATTATTAATAGGTATTATGAGCTATATAATCCATGAGGTGTGAATATTTTTGGTAATTTTTTGGTTCTCAAAGATATATATTAATAAGCTCTTTTGGAATACACCCTCCTTGAAAGAAGGTGATGGTAAACTTGAGATCTTTGGAATTGAGCATATTGTAATAAATGATGGATATTTGATGACATCTAGGATGGCATTTTAACTTTAAGTGGATTGATCAAATTCATGGATCCTTGTGATTCACCAGTAAGTGTGCTTATATGTTGTGATGTGAAAATACCCTTGACATAAGTTATGAAAACACTAGAGTCAAGTATATGTATCATATTCCATGTGGTTCCTTCATTGCATGTAAAATTTTTGTATGATTTGCAAACCCATACATCTTTGGTGATTATATTAAACCATTTAAACTTTTAAAATCTTTGTGATATGTGAATGTAGTTAACTATGTGGATTTCTAAATTTGCTCCATGTTTTCAACATTGTTGTATGATTATTTCATATACCTATCATGAAATAAGTGTGACCTTATGTTGTTAACATGTTAATATGTGGATACATGATCATAAACCCATTTTGTGATGTAATTTTTCCCTCTCAAAATCAACCTCTATCAATTGAAATCTATCAGGGTATAGTGTTGTATTATGTGATGTAAACTTGCATCGATGCTCTAATAATGAGCATTGATGTAAGTATGAGGTTGAGAGTGGAGAATCACTATAGACATAATTATTTATATTTGGTATGGGTTAGGAAGTGGAGTCTCTCATAAGCTGAAAATCCACTTCCCCCCTTTACACAAGGTAGCCGCTTGATTCATTCGGGTGTGTGAACCATGTGTGTTACAAGTTGGTTGTGGAATCTTTATGCATAATGATCATATTATAGATTAAGTGTTGTCTTAACCACCTCTCAAAGGTTATTTTAAAAACAACCTATGTGTGAATTCCTTGGTATAACCTTGTGAAGCACTAATTGGTCTTATAAGTTAGATTCTTATGTATTATAGTAAGGTTGTACCTATTGTAATGTAGGCATGTGTTGGCTAGTAAATGCAAGTGTGTCATGTTATGAAATGGATATTTATATTTCAAATAATATTCTTGTAGGGATATTCTAATCTATTTAAAGGCATGACTATCATGAATGCCTATGCTTGAAAGGGGTAATGTAAAGTCCTGATCAGGCAATTTTCAAAATTTTTGGGTACTGCTAAGAATTAATTATAAAATGATGGTGGGATTGGATGCCTAGAACCATCATGTGAACTCATAAAATTAGTGTAGATCATGTTTAAAACCTTGAGGTTGCATGTGAATGCTTGGGATGGCCTCTCCAATATTTGGTGTGGTTGGTGTGGGATGCTACACTGACCCATGAATGATGAAAATTTTGGCAACCATCGCGATATGGTTGGTTGGATCTTAATTTTATTTTAAGATGAATGACAAGAAATTATAAATAAATCATAATCTAAAGTGGTGGAATGACCACATAAAAAGTATTATTACTATAATGACTTATATTTTATGGTGAATATTAAAAAGTTATGCTTGGAGCATAATTATTTTTTGCAGAAAATGCCTTCAATTCAACTTTTCTATGCTAAATTAGCTGTTGTCATAAATTACAAGTTGGTAATTGAGTAAAAACATTAAATTTATTTCAATTTCAACTATGAAATTACAAAGTTATGCTTGGGGCATAATTATTTTTTGCAGAAAATGCCTTCAATTCAACTTTTCTATTCTAAATTAGCTGTTGTCATAAATTACAAGTTGGTAATTGAGTAAAAACATTCAATTTCAACTATGAAATTACTAGTTTCTTAGACATTATGTCCATTTTATGATAGAAATTTTAACATAAAACTATTTTAATTTCAAAATTTTAATTATAGTTGTTGAAATCATGTTAAAATTTTGTGAGAGAATACAAAAATTTATGTATGAGTGTTCTAATACATGACCTTTGCTCATACAAGGTTCAAAATGTCAAAAAGGTTGCAGTATAATTGTTATTGGATGCTTTCATTTGATCCTTTCTCTATTGGTTATGGAAATATGTGAATCTTTATTTAAGAAGGCATGAAATAATGAATTTCTTGTTTTAAAGATTTAGATTTCACACTTAATTATTGTGATTTTTTCAAACCAGTATACTATTAAAATTAGCATATGGTTGATCAGACTCTTAAAAGGAATAGGACATCTAGATCAGGATAAGGATCTTTAAGTGGTTCTATTGGGAAATGAATATACCTTTATAGAGCTCAGAGCTTATCAATATGAACCCACATATTGATACACTTTGAGTTATGTATATATTTTTTTTAAAATGGAATTCTTCCCTATAGAATCCTCTAGAGGTATTTACCCCTAGATAAGAGTCCATAGTGATATAAATTTGTTCATAATCTATTCCTTTTGTCCTTAGTCACTAGGACGGTGCCTCTTTAAAGAGGGAAGGATGTCACGACCCAAGTTATTATGGTGAAGGATTTGCATGAATAAGTCTTCTACAGATAATGTGTTAAGCTTTTTTATGTTGTCTGAATTATTATTTAGAGCCTCGTAAAGGTATTGAACATGAAACTATAAAAATCATTAAAAATATTAATTACCAAGGTTTAAATTAAAGGATTTAATTTAATATATATTATGATTTTTATATAGTCCATGAATGGACTAGGCTTATATTTAAACTGATTATTATTATCATTAGAAATTGATTTTTTTTAAAAGATAAAAAATTATGGTAAAAATTATATCTATTATCATTTTTTATTATTGACCAAAAGGTCAATTTAGGAGAAGATCAAATAGGGTTTCTAGCTTGTGAAAGAAAATTTTGGAAGAAGAGAAGTGAGGGGGATGTCATGGTAGCCAGAAGTCTAAGCTACATAGTAGCCACACCAATTTTTTGACAATAGAGAAATGATAGAATTTTGTGGTAGCCTTATGGTGAACATGTTGAGCTACCATTGTGACACTTGTGGAGCCGCTATGCCAAGTAATGAGGGAGTGGATTGGGTTTTATTTTATGAGTAAGGTATTGCACTTAACATGCTTCCATGTATTGGTATACAACATGCTATTTGATATTTTTATGGCATTTAGTCATTGTTTGATGGATATCCATACCTTTTTGCAAAGATTCATGTATTTATTTCATGTTGGGAAAGAAGCAACCCCTTAGGCAAGCTAGGGAATTTAATAGGCAAGTCACCCTTCCTTTTGTTTAAATATTTTTGCATTATAATTAAAAACATAAACAAGGTAATTATTTTTTCTTCTACTAGGGTATATGCCTAGATATGCTTTCCTGGATAAGTATATGTGAGCCTATACTCTAATGGAGTAAGGGGATTTTGATATGCAAATGGTATTTTGCTTATTCTCTTAGTTTGTGGAGAAAATGAATAAATTATTTCTATTTATAATTTGATAATTTATTTGTAGATAAGGTTACCAATTTGATTGTGCAAAATGGATGAACTAATTTCCCTTTTTATGATATTATTAAATATCTAATTTTTCATATTATTTTCCTTGTTGGGTTATGCCAAATTATATGGATGGAATATGATGCTAAATTATATGACTAAGAATTAGTTCATGAAGGATGCTTGTGAACTATTTGACAAAATGCCTAAATTATTACATGGTTGGAAATTAGTTTATAAAGGATACTTATGAACTATTTGATGAAATGCCTATATTATTATATGACAATTACTTTATGAAGGATGCTTATGAATTATTTGATGAAATGCCTAGATTATTATATGGCTGGAAATTGGTTCATAAAGGATGCTTATGAACTATTTGATGAAATTCTTAAATTATTATATCGATGAGATGTTGGTGTAGGTCTTTTTTCCACTGGGTTTTGCCTACACGGTTGTATTAAATTGCTTAAGGATCTAGAGGTCATTTAGGTTACTTGGGAAGATTAGTACCACATTCACTAGAATGTGTGGTATATTTCCCTCTCCAACCTATATATGCACCTCTCTCCTTTTGTATTTATCATTCAGTGAGCCAGAGAGCTATTACTCTTTAGTATATTGTGGATTATTTGAGATACTTAGTTGTGAGATATGAGATATTTGAGAGTTGTGAGAGCTATGAACTTTGTCCCTTTGTATAATTAATTCACTCTATTCTTGAATCTAATATCTTTATGCAATATTATTACTTGATGGTTTCAATTATGGTATCAAAGCATCAATCCATGTTTATGATTTCTAATTTATTATTTTTGTTAAGTTTTCATTAAAATCTAGAGTTTATTTGCATATTTATGAGACAATATTTTAGTGGGTTTACAAAATTTTGGGGTTATTTTTTTGAAAAAAATCTCTAAAACCTTGAAAAAAATTATAGTGGTCTTTTTCTACAAAATCCAAGGATAGTACTATTTTTGGAGGTGGGATATGTTCTTAGATTGGTCTCTCATGTTTTTAAAAGACATAGGATACATAAACTAGGTTATTTCATAGGTATACATGTTTTTTCTTTGGATCTATTATTTTAAGCTTAGATTTTTTTTTCTTTGGCATCATTGTCTAAGTAAAACCTAAAGAGTCTAGCTGGAGGGATCTGATCTTCCTTGACATCATATTTTTAGCGCTAATGAAAATTAGATATGACTTTGATGTCATTCTTCTTGCCTAGGTGTTTTTGTCCTTAGCTAAGGCATTGGGAGGTCTTTACAAGGAGATATAGTTCCATGGGATCCTTTCAATCTGCAACTCTTATATGGACCCTACATTACAACCTCTATGAAAGAATGAGGCATTGGATCTATTGAGTGGCATAATATTTTGGGTGTTACATTGGATTTTATTTACAAACCTACATAAGACAACTCTATATCAACCAAGTGTTGGAATTTTGCATTGAAGTTTGGTGTTTTTCTTCCCATATCCTTGCCATTGGTCGCTAATCCCTGATTTTCAAACTTGTGACCTATATGGGGCATTTTGTGCCCTTTCAAATATGTTAATGGTGTTTTCAAAAATTATAGACCTATTTATTTGCATCTTGAGCTCCTCCATGACCTGTAAAAGGCATTTTATGCCATTCTAGGGCTATTAATGGCATCTATACATATTTTTTATTTGTTAATGGTTAGGCCTCACACCTGCATGTAGACCTATGCTTGCATCCTCATTCAAATGGCATATCTTGATTTCTATGGCTATATTTGAGGTGCCTTACAGTGTTACTTTCCATCCAACCTTCAGCTATAGCTTACAACTCATCCATTCTCTCTGGTGGCACACATTATTTTTTTATAAAAATAGACCTATGAGTTTGAATGGCGGTGTTCATCTCTTTTTCTCTTTGTAGAAGTGGCAGCATTGGAATTTTCCTCTCTTAGGCTAAGTTTCTCATTTGAAAAGTCTAAAAACCTAATTATGACCTAAAAAGATTAAAAAAAATAAAGCCTATTTTAATTTCATTTAAAATAGATTTATGTAATTTTTTAATTAAAACACCTTCATATAAGCTTTTTCTTGGAAAAGCACATAAGGGTGTATGGATGGGTTATTTATGACATTTGATTGCTTATAGAGGTCTATCATTCTGTACTAGTTCCAATGAGTAGTTGGAAGGCTACCTTCTATTTTGTTTTCTTGGAATTTTTAAAGTTTTAGTGTAAGTTTTTAATCAATAGCCTATTTATGGGAAATCATTTTGTTAATATCTTGTAAATGGTAACTCAAAATTTAGTAACATATTTTGTAAAAACGTTTATTTTTTTATTTCCCATGCATTGGGTTAACTTGCCTTGTAAAATGCACTACTTTATAAAGTGCAAAAATTTGGGGGACCTACCTACTGATTGTCTCAGGGAAATTTTTGTGGGCCCTACATTCTCTCTTATGCACATTCATTTTTTCTTAACTGTTACCTGTGCCCATTTATTCATTGCTTGCATATATTTATCTTGTACTCTTGGATGCATTGTCAATAGAGCCTTTTGTCTATTTGAGTGTGTATTGTCATTTGTGCACATGTTGCTCTCACTTGATTAGACTCATTTTTGGTGTAGTCTAAAATCCATCTCCAGATCATGCAATATTATTCTAGATGATTAGAGTTATTTTGTCTCTATTGATCCTTCTTGGTAAGTATATACTTCATGGTGTGCTTATATGGAACACTTGCTCACATGCAAGAATCATATTCTATTTATATATGGACAGATTCCTCCACCCATTGATCATGTTTAGTTTGATAAATAAGATAATACATGTGACAAGGTTATTGCCACTTTGTTACTACATATTTCCATGGATATTCATTATCATTTGAAACACATAGAGTGTCCATGCACTATTTGGAGCATACTACAAAGTCTTTTTGAAGATCCAGCTAAGACTTACATCACACCACCTCCTCTATTACCTATCATCTCTTCAGAGATAGTTGTACTCTCACCTTATAATTTTGTTTTTTTTTTTGTGATGCATCCATGGTGGATTCTATCGATCCCCCACTATAATATGATATTCTACCAAACCTTAATTATCTCATTATAGATTCTACATTTATTCTTGTGCAGATTATTTCTCTTTTAGAGCCTTCATGGCCTTATACTTTAAAGGACTCCATTGTTTACAATATGATTACACCTATTGTGAGCATTGATGAATCTCTTCTTATGGACTTTCTTTCTTCAGTTGGTGAGTCATGCTCCATTCTTCATATGGACATTCTTTCAGTGAATGTTCCATGTCATTCTTCTGACTAGTTTACTTTAGTGGTATTACTTTAAAATTATATACACATTCTTGCTAGACCTATACCACAGATATGATTTGGACCACATTCAGATATATTTATACTGATACCTTCATCTTCCATTATGGAATGGGTAGAATTTCAATACACACATTGGTTTATTCCTTTGTCAAAAGGAAGAAACATTGTTCGATGTGAATAGAGCTTTTACATTATTCAAGCAGAGGATATAATCATAAACCTTTATCATATTATGATTTGTACTTGAAGTACCGATTGATTTAGCATCATCATTTAGGGGGTATTTTAGTCTCCTCTTCTTCTTCTTCTATGTCTCTCTTTTTTTTTTTTGGGGCGGGGGGGGGGGGGGGAGGGGGGGGGGGGGGCGGGGGGCGGCGGGTTTCTATGAGTTTTCTCTTTTTCTCTACTTTATGAGAGATTGCTTTGTACATGAGTACCACATCAGGGCTTGTTATCAAGACTCATTTTTTGTATCATCACCCACCTAAGTTGTGCTTATGGGGTGTGTTGGTATAAGCCTTTTTCCCACTAGGTTTTGTCTACATGGTTGTATTAGCTTGCTTAGGGCTCTAGATATCATTTGGGTTAATTGGGAAGATTAGTACCACATTCACTAAAATGTGTGGTATCTTTCCCTCTCCAACCTATATATACACCTCTCTCCCTTTGTATTTATCATTTAGTGAGCTAGAGACCTATTGTTCTTCTATGTATTATGGATTGTTTGAGCTACTTAGTTGTGAGCTATTATAGTTTTGAGAGTTATGAGAGCTGTGAACTTCATCCTTTTATATAAGTAATTCGTCTCCATTCTTGAATCCAATCTCTTTTTGCAATATTCTTTCTTAATGGTTTCAATTGCTTTCAGTGTTTACTAACAGCTACATCCATTAAGTGAATAAGTGACTCATGGCATTGTATTCATTATATAACCATGTTATGTAAATTTGTGTTTAGATAACACAAATTCCTTTATTCTTGCAATTAAAATTACCATGATGATGTTTAAAATGTATGTCAAGATATTTAATAGGTGGAAGGTGACTTGCTCAGCATTGTGATGACCCTTTCTATTGACATTCTCAGTGTAAGTTTAGTGGCAAAATAATTAGTAAGGGATCAAAAGAGTGTGATTCTTGGTTACTTAATGTTGTTTGTAAAGTACGTGTTATGGATTGTATTGTGTTTTCATTTTAAAATAACTTCACATATTTAGAGTGTATTTATATAAGAGGTTCGTTTAAATTTTAAAGGTATCATTTGGGTATTTTTCCTTGTTATAAGAAAAGAATCTATATAGACATGTAAAATTGTATGCATCTTGAATTAATATGAAAGTGGGAATATATAAGAAGCTCTTAATATTTATCATACTTTATGATGATTGCCCATCTCTTGTAGTCTTATTGTTGTAAAGGCCATGAGGTGATTTTTGTGATAACTTACATACTATGTATGTGTGATTCAAGGAATGGTTTTCTATTGTTAAATTGGTGGATTTATCAAGTTGTATCATTCTCTTATTGCTAAAAGAGACATGTTGCCTCAAATCTCTTTTATGGGTTCCCTTATCTCAATAACAAAAGGTTACTTATTAATCCTAAGTGCATTGGTAAGTAAATGATGATTAAATCTGATTTGAGATAGTTATTTCATCCTTGTAAAGATTAAAATGTAATATCAACCTCCTTAATTTGATTGTTGCTTCACCACTCTAATTAAGGAAGCCAGTCTAAAGAACTCTTGCATAGGAATTGGATACACTTATGGGAGATGTTGTGTGTTTAATATGTTTAATAAGCTTGTAGATTGATTCATGATCTATGATGGAAAAATTGTTTTATTATTCTTATAAGTATTTTGGGTCAATTCGTTGGAATGATCTTGATAATATTACATAAGGTATTGTATTCTTTATTTGTTCAACATTCTTAGTATTTGATAACTAATGGATCTTGGTAACTAAATTATGTGCTTAAACTAAGCTACTCAAATATGGGTCATTTTATAAGGATGGTAGATGAACTTGTGATAAGGGATCATTCATTTTATTTATTTAATAAAAGAAGGGAAATACTCTTTTAACATTAATTACTCATAGTTAAGTTAAATTTCTATTAATCCTAGGAATTGCCATTCAAGTACATTGTTGAAATCTGTGTAATGTATGAACAAAATGGGAAAGAACCCTTGTTTTGAGAAAACAATTGTGGGTCAATTTAGGTTCATTTTATGATATGACCCCATCCCTTTGACGTGAGGGAATAATAAAAACTTGGTATTACCTCACCTTAAAAGGATAAGACAACTGCATAATCAATGAATGAAACCATGTAACATATAGAAGAACATGTATAGGTAAATGTAGCATTGAAGTGCATAGAACAATTTAATCACATTAAGGAATAATATGCATGATAAATATCATGGTAATGTATAGAATTAATAGGACAAGCTCAAAAATAAAATAATCACATACACAAATGAGAACACTCAAAAGCAAGTCAACAAACAATGGTCCTAAGATAACACAAATAAGGGGCATGTTCAAATGCCACACAATCAAAGGGATAAGACTTAGTCAAATTTTCACAAAATCAAGAATGACATATTCAAATGTCCATACAACAAACAATGACATATTAAAATGTCAAATAAATCACACATAGGCATGGGGAACATAAAAAAAGGAGCATATTCAAATTATCAAACAAGGCAAGACATTCAAGGAAAGCATAAGCAACCAGCATAAAGGAAAGCATAATCAACCAGCATAAACATATCATAGTAGCCCACAGATTAAATGTGTTAGCAAAAAATATCTACTACATAGCATATCAAGTACCCTGTGAAATATATAATCATGGCTAAATGCATGTGTAAGTATGTATAAGCTCAAACATGATAATGAAAAGTGATCCTCGAACCATATAACATATGAGTATCAAGATAATATAAGTAGATGCCCTCAATGTCCATATGACATGAGTAGAGGGAAGGCCCAACATATAAAATAGAAATAGATCATGTATATGTGTATGCCTATATCACACTCAAGTAGAATCATGATACACATGTGTAAGTAGGAGTAACTAATATGTCATCCAAAAACATGGAACTAACATATAGATGCCAAAGAGCCAATAGAGTATGTAGGTTCTAGAAAATATTTTTGTGTTTTTTAATGTTTTTTTATTTTTTGGTATTTTTGTAATATTATGAAGAGGAAGGGTCATCCTCTGATCTAATGTAACCGATGGTCATAGGTATCTCCTCACTCAAAACTTGATGCAAGGAATTTTTGGTACTACTAAAGAGCATGTATAGGTGCAATATATGTCATTGTAGTATATGTGATGCTTTATTGTTCCTTTGTAATAACAATAGTAGAAACATCTTTAGGTGTTCTAAATGTCTCAATATGGTGTGTAATAAAAGATTAGGATTTTGTGGAACCCATTGTGTGTCTCTGATGTAATTTACTCTCAAGTATTGGTTGCCTAGTAAATGGGAATGCCTATTTCTTACCATTTTGCAATGGATTAGCCTTAGTAAGCTTGATAATTAACTATTTGGGTATAAATTTCTTTTATTCAAGAGGATGTTCATATAGAAATATAGAAACTATAATTACCCGATTGGCATGGATGTATTTAACACACCCGTGCACTATAAAAGGTATCACTTGAAGAGTATAGATCTAAGGTCTTCCTAATAACATATCAAATAGTCTTATGGAAGGTATAACTAAAAAGCTACTAAACACATGTGCAGGACTGACTTGTAAAGGTAGGTCAATCTTGCCAAGAACCTTATAGGAGGTCCCATTGAATGCTCTAACTGATCTAGTAGAAGTATTTAAATCATGATGAGTATAACCCAAATACGTAAGTAATGTTATGGTGCAAACATTTTCACTTTCACTATTATTAATCATAAAATTATGTAAGGGATAATGATCAAGGATTACTCAAATTAATAAAGAATGAATATCGGAGTCATCATCCTTAGCCTCACTATCATTGAAAGTAATAGAAGGTCTCTGAACCATAGGAGGTATATGTCATTTATAAGTACCAAAAATCCCATCTAATAAGTGTCCATAATGTGATGGATGAGTATGTGCATTGTATGCCATTTACACTTCTAGTTGCTTATTAGAAGGGTTTTATAAAGGATTGTTAAATATTTTTTGTTTCTGGTGATCACCAAGTTGTGGACTAGATTCCTTTGGAGTATTAACAAATGTAATATTTTGGTCATCAATGAAGTCTTGGATCTTATACTTTAAGGTAAAACATATATTTGTATAATGTCATAATTCTTAATGATAATTGTAATAAACATTTTCATCATATCCTTTAGGTAGAGGTATATTCATATCAACCTTTATAGGATGAGGGAGAGATCTAAGATGACACTCTACTAGATGCAATAGTAATGAAGTGGTATATTCAGGTAAATGTGTAAATTATCTCCTTGGTGTATTATTAAGACAAGATAATTAAGCTGATATGAAACTATGTTAATTGTGGTGGTTTTTTCCTTTTTAGGCTTAGGAGTTTTTACCTTATAACTTGGTTTGATTGTAAAATTTATACTAGATGTATATGAAGCTAGTGTGTTTAATACATACATGAACTTATTCAATGAAATAAGATTCATTTTATGGTCCTATATAACATGGCATAAGTCATGAAAAGATTTGAACTTCTTGAAAATAATGGACTCATGCTAAGGAGAAAGCAAACTTTACTTGAATATGTCTTGTAACTCTTTATCTATCTTAGTATTAATCCTTTTAGCCAATATTATCTTGTACCTCAAGACATATTCATTGATAGTTTCATTTGTTCCTTTTTTAATTTTGGTAATTTAAGAATAAGAAACCTTTTCAAAAATATTAATGAAAAAGTATGCCAAAAAACTAATATGCAAGAGGTTTGAATGCTTTCACAAATTGGAGAGGTAAATCATAAAACCACCTCAAGGCATAGTCCTTGAGGCTTCTTGGAAATAATTTGGTCAAAATTTTATCATTATAGAAAGCATGCCACATAAAAGGATTGAAGATGTTGTTTATAATCACCCTTTCCATCATAAATGTGAACTCAGGTGCAATAAAACCAATTGGAAAAGGGTGCAAAGATATCTTGAGTGCAATAATATTACGTAACACATCTTGGGAATCAATAGCATGAAGAGACTTTAATGCATTTTTTTCAAGGTTTTTAACCTTGTCCTCCAAGTTCTTTATAACTTGAAGGAGTGTATTAACTATGAACCCATTAGGATTTAGATTATCAAGCTAAAAAGTCAACAAAGGGGATGTAATCATGGTTTGAATAGGCATAGAAATTGGTACTTAGGTTGTAATGTGTGTAGGGGGAGGGTTTTGGGTATATGGGTATGACCCATGGTTCTAATAACATGATCAATATATGGACATGTTTGGTCATCTATGTTTTTTGTGTTCTTAGTTTCTAATATGGTATTTAGGATTTCATCAAGATATTTAGGGTTTTGATGAATACACTCACGAAATAATGTAATTTCTTGCACTTGCTCATGATATTTTCTTTTTGTTCATTGGTTTCATTGGACTCATGGTTTTCATTATTAGTTTCTTCTTTTATGATAACCTCATCAGTGTGTTTTTCATTCTCAACATCGGTATCATCATGATCCATAGGATTAGGTCCATCATTGTTTGGAGACATCTTAGGTGATGGGAGGGGAAGCTAAATGTGTTCAATAAGCACACCTCCCAATCTAAGTCTATGCCTAGGTTATGTTTAAAATAATATAAGCAATAAATGAAAATTTATAATAATCTAAAACCCTAGATGACTAAAAACCTTGGGAATTATAAATGTTTGCATTCATATGAATCCACCTCACCAAATGTTTAACCCTAAATTTGGATAAGGATCCTACTTGGGTATAAAGGCTTAAGAATATAGAAATGACAATGCACAAGGGTGATAATCATATTTATAGCATGTCAATTAAATGCTAAAGTTAGATATGACATATGCTAAATTTATTAAACTGAGATGGGATAAAAATAGTAAGTGCAACTATTCTAGATATGGAAATGACAAAGAAATAATTTACTTATCTTGTTTTGATGCTAACACAATTTTCTAAAGCCTATTTTTTATCACCCCTTTTTTCTGAAGGTCATGTCATGTTTTTGATTCTACCATATAGATGACCTTGTGTCATGAAGCCTAAAATTTTGGAAAGGGACAATTCATTTGCATTCAATTGAATATGCATTTTTATTTTCATTGATAAACATTTGATTTCTATATTTGAATGAAATTTTTACTTCTAATGTTGATAAAGTGGTTTCAAAAGGCTTAAGTTGGTTTCAAATAATATATTTTTAGTATTGACCTCTAAGGTTTAGCAATGGCAATTTATAGTATTTTTAGTGAGGCATAATAATTCCAGTGTGAAAATTTAGGAAAGAAAAAGATTTTTATAACTTGCCACAATAATGGTGTTAACTAGGGAATCAAAGGTGTCTTCTCCCCCAATGGTGACATCTCTTTGGTCTGCTACACAAGTAGCGATAGGTTTTGATCTGTAGGCTAGCATTTTGGGAAAATAAGGGAAGATAACAAAGTCTACAGTGGAGGAGGCTTTTTGGAGGAAACATTTGGTTATGGATGAATCTGCTCCTTCCTTGGCTCCTTCCTCTATGTCTTTGATAGATGTTACGTTTAGTGGTGTGACATTGGATTCCCATCAGTTGTTTTCTAAAAAGTTTTATAAAGAGACGAGGGTTTCCTTGGTTCCAATTCATCCAAAAAAATTGTCATTTCAATCATTTGTAGCATCTATAGAACCAATAAGGGAGTAGGTGAGGGTTTCACCATCTAATTTGGTCACTATCAATTTTTAAAATAAAGTGTTGGAGGAGGTGTTGGAAGGCAAAGTCTAGTTCATAGAGAGGGGTTTGGTTTTTTGATTTGATAGGTTTTGGCCTTCTCTCTCTACTCTTCATAAGTGGCTATTAGATTCTTAGAGAACACTCTTGACTGGCACCATGGAAATTTATCCCTATATTAGGGGTTTTTTATTGTCACTTTTGATTTTTTTGCTGATTGGGATAAGATTTTTTTGACTCAAACATGGAGCTTTAAAAATCACCTTTTGCTCATGAAACTCTAGACTCTTGATTTTAACCCCTTATCTAAAAATCTTTCTTTGAATCCAGTATGGGTGACATTACCTTACCTCTAACTTTAGTTTTGGTCTGTATCTGGTCTTTCAGTCATTAGATCTGTGTTGGGTGATTTTTTATGATTTGATGCCTCTTCATTGAATTTTTATCAAATTACTTTTGTAAGGATTCTAGTTTATTTAGATACTTCTCAAGATCTTCTTGAAAGGATTGAGCTAAAAGTTCAAGATAGGAGTTGGATGCAAATTTATATTTCGAAGGTATTCCTTTTAGATGTCATAATTGTTTTTAGGTTGGTCATCTTTCTACTTCTTTCCAAAAATAAAGTGTAAGTTTGTGTCATCTTGGGGAAAGGAGGTTAATGTGCAGCATCTGGCAGTTTTTTTTATCACTCTAAAGGTGAGGTATTTGAGAAGATACTAGAAAAAAAATAGAAAAGTCTACTCTATTGGTTAAATCCACTAATAAGGAAGAATTATCTAGTTTTAGTGGTAAAAGAGTAAATAAGAGTGAAGTATCTAGAGATAAACACAAGGAAGAAAAAGAAGTGTTAAGTTTGGATTCAAATTTTTTGGATAATGAAGAAGAATGGAAGGTGGTTAGAAGTAGGAAAAAAGGTATACTCTTCACTAACTCACCATCTAGAAATATTAGTAGAAATAAAGAGGATAAGAAGAAGAATAATGGATTTTCCATTTGATTAGATGGGTAATTAAGAAGTGGTTCTCTTGAAATTACTTTTTGGATTTGTTTGGTCAATTTTGCCTTAACATTTTTTAATGTTAAGCTAGATCACCTTTTTTGTCATATGTTATATATGGTGTGAGGGCATAAGACCCTTTAATTCTTTATCACTGATCAAAAATAATAATTGCAGTGTCAGCTTGATGCAATGCATGGTTTAAATCAGACAAATACCTTATATTCATGTTAAGTCATAACATTTAATCATATTGAACTGATGAAAATGAGTAAGAATACACATTTAGTTATTCCTTGTGCAATTTCATATATTCAAAGTTTATTTTTTCAAGTATTTACCTTTAATGCCATAACATGTTATGTTAAGTGCTCTTGATCAGGTTATTTGATAAGAGGATTTGGTAAGTTGGATTTTGTAGTCTTTATAATAATCGTATTACTATGGCATATCAATTCATGATTAAAAGGCTTGATGTTTTCATAATCCTATAACATATTTAGAAAACCTAAAACCTTAAGATCAGTCACCTAAACTATAAACAAAACCTAAAACCTAAAGGCATTACCTAAATAATATCTATGTCATTACCTAGGAGGTAATATTAATATAGCATTTATATTAAGTTATATATTTTTATGGTTCACTTAGAACATGGTATTATGGTTGATAGTCATGTTGATAAAATTCTTAAGTTTAATTATAACCATGGTTTAGATGTAATTTGAAGCAAAGTCTACAAGGTTCAATGGTGATTCATTGTATATTTGATGGCAAATGGAATTAATTGTTTGTAGTCTCAATACTTGAGTTGTCATATTTGATAAGATGATATGCATTAATTTTAGGGTACTTGCATTGGAATATGGGTTTGGTAGTTGATTTGGTTAGTAGGTAATTGCACTAATAAATAGATTAATGAGCTTCTATTTTTGACATAGATGATTATCAAGTTGGTGGATGTTATGAATATCAATGCAAATTGTACACATCACATTAAGGAGCAAATGGTAGTTACGAAAGTATTTAGTGGTAAATTTTTTGGTTTTTGTTTCATTCCATGTCAAGCCTATTATGGAAGTAATCTCTACTTGGATGCATTTTGGAAGGGTTGAAATAAATATAGTGAGATTTTGAAAGTATTTTACAAGATTTAATGAGGTATGTTCAGTTATTTGCTTGATTCAAAGAAAGATTTTGAAAGATTTAGTTCAGATTGTGTAAATTTGTTTCATGGTCTACATTCTTATTATCTCATTGGAGATTTGAATGGTTTTGAAGGAATATTCATCAAATTATTATAGTATTACATCCTTCTTTTGAAACTTTTAGAATGTTTGACCTATTTCAAGTAACTTAGATGATGTATCCTAGGTTTTTTTATACTGGCCTGTTGAGGATGCTTTTACATAGAATAGTTTCCTAAATAATTTTCTTGTTTATTATGCATGCATTATTTGTTGGGAAAAGACAATGGTTGGCTTGAAAATATCTTGCATGGCTCGGCTAAGTGTTAGCTTTTTTTCTAGGAAGTTTTTTCATAGTCTTATTCATCAACATAAAGTTGTTTCAAAGTTAAAGATACTGCATGCAGTTTGGTTTTTTAGATTGATAAGATGCAAGAATTGATTTTGATATTATGGTTTCAAGAACAAACATAGATTTATTTCATTCAAAGCATGGAAATAGTTATTCATTTAGAAATAGTTTCTAATTTATTTTTGATGAAACATTATTTGATCGCTCTCTCTCTTGGTATTTTGATTATCAAATAAGATTAAAGTATTTAGTGGTATTTACATAAATATTTAGGTTTTATCATGCATACCCTCATTTTAAAGTTAATAGAGATAAGTCGGGTCATTTTCTTGATAAAATTAGGTGGTGTTTTATGAGAAAGTCTTATTTTCAATCTTCATCATGTATAACATTTTGTTTTGGAGTTATAAGATTGCACGTAGTTGGGTCTTTTCCTATTTTTAAATTGTATGAAACGGTTTGATATTATGTGTTTGATGATAGACATGTTTTCAAAAGATTTATTTTATTAAAAACATAATTTAGATCATGATAGTTTCTTGTCTATTTTTTTTAAGATTTATTTGTCTTTGATTTGGTATTTGAAATGGATTTATTTTAAATTTTATTCACATGTTGGTTTTGTATGCATTCTAGTCAAAGAAATGGTTTACAACAATCATGATTTATGCATAAATGATGATGAATTTGGAAAATTGTTCAATGGCTAATCTATGAAATTTACTCAAATTCATTTATTTGATTCTAGGTATATGTTAATGAATATTCAAAATATATTTTAAGAATAACCCAAAATATATATGATCATTACGACAAATAAAAAAGTTATTTACAAAATTGAGATGTATGGATTAAATAAAGTCAAAATTTCCTTGATATTTTTGTTGATATTTAGTTACATGATGTATTTGAGATCAACTTCAAGATATACCAAAAAAATTTCTAGCATGAAATGATTTTATAATGGTCTCTCTTGAATATCATGATTTCAGTCTACAGTAAAAATGAGAAATGACATGCTTAGTTGTTATTTGACTATTGCATAACTTGGGGGTTTTGAGATACAAATTGTTAGGGTTTAAATAATTTATTGATTTTATTGAAGTATGTTATATAAGAAATAGCATGCAGATCACTAAGTCATGGTAGGGTATGATAAATGGTTGTAAGTGTTTTATCTCATTACGGTAATTTTTGAACTTATGTTGGAATGAATATTGTTTAGTGGTAAAATCAAAATCAAATTGAAATTACACATATTTGATGGATATAAATATATGAAATTCATTAAGATTAGGATTATAAAGATTTGAATTCATATATTTATCATTGATTTCAATCTTTGTTAGCATTTGATAATGATTGTGGTTTAGTTGATTTTGAGGTTTTTGAACAATTCACAATCTATTTACAAACATTGATATATAGACATGAAATGAACTTTTAATATATATAGTTTGGTCCTGAATAATACTTTTGTTTATTTCAATATATTAAGATGTATATTTGGACCCTAAATTCAAATCATTCTAGCATAAATATTTAGGGTTAGGGTGAAGATCAACATAGTGAGGGTATTTATTCATGGGGTAGTTCTCGAGGATAATTCTTTCATGAAATTAGGGTTGATCATGTTTTTCCTAGGCTATTTAACCATGAAACCCAAGTGTCCATTCATCTTGATGCTATTGATCCTAATTTTTGGAATGTTATTGACTCATTACCATCTAGTTATGTATTCTTTTGTGGTAATCAATGTTTGATAAGAGAATGTGGGAGATATCATCCTCACAAATAAGGTACCCCAAATTAATATTCTCAACACATGCATACTATTGTTTAATCTATTCAAAATAATAATCCAATACTTCCACATCTTGAAAATGTTCTTGATGTGACTGTAAAACTACACCCTCATATGCTTATGTCAATCAATACAAAACTTCCCTCACCTGAGTTTGAAAATAGACTTGAACATTATACTAAATTATCTCTTGATCAATTTATACCATTCATACCTAAATCTGATAATCCTACTCCCTTTGGTGGAAAACATGTTAGCAACCCTTCAACTTCTCCCTTGATAACAAGGATGGTTTAAAAGATCAAATTGGAAGCGAATGATGTTGAAGGTACTAAGTTGATCAATTTTCCTACAACTTTAATGGAATACACTAAGTATTTGACTGATAAGGGTTCCCCTTTGATAGAATTAGTTTTAGATTATAAAGATGAGTGAAAATTTGTTAAATTCATGTTTTGGTTGATATTTGCTACTTTGATTCATAATTTATGACACTTTTATATTTTGATACATAGACATATATAGATGATTTTGGTAGTTTTGATAGAGATGAAATTACTTTTCTATATAATGAAGTGTTTGATTTACTAAAAATCATGGAAATGCTCATTGTATTTAACATTTTAAGTATCTAGTTTTATTTATTATTAATAATTATTATGAATGTCATGTTTATTAAATATTTATTTTGATTGTGTTCTTATGAGTCCTCGGGCCTCACCTATTAGAGTTGTTTTTTATCTATTATTAAATTGATTTGATATATTTTAGACTTAATTAAAATATAAATTAAAATTTTAAGTTTAGTTAACTAATCAACTTTAAAAAGTTGATTAAAGTTATCAATAACTAACAATTTAGTTATAACTTATTTTATAACTATCTCCAAGAGATAAATTTATAAACAGATTAAAGTCACAACACAAGAGGAGGAATACAATAGGTATTGAAGAGATCTAGTTTATTCAAGTTTCACCTTACTTCTTTCTATGCAAAGAATATCTGAGATTAAATAGTTATTTGTAAATAGATTAGATAATACATCCTCTTATAGTTAAATAACCTACTTAATTAGTACAAGTATATCTAGGTTTTTGGTTTGATTTATAAAAAATTTATTTGAAGTCTCTCAGGGCTAATATATTTTGATTACTACATCAATATAGTCATATGAGTAGAATAATCATGTACTTGACCCAAACAATGATGAATACCTCACTTAGTGTGATATTTATTGATCTCTCAATTGTAAATAATTATCCATGGATGACCATTGATACTAAAAGTTTGTTTCTCAAATAAAATTTATTCTAAATTTTTGATAAAATGACTCTATTTTAGACTCGCATTTATTTTATTTTTCTTATTATATTTAATTTATTTTATTTTGATTTCTTTCTTAGATTATAATAAAATCTTAAATCTTTTTCTTTTACTGTCTTTAGTTTGAAGTTATTTTACTTAAGTTTATTACTCTATTTTTTATTGTGTTTTCTTTAATTTCATTTATGTTTTCTTCTTAGTTTAAATTTCATTATTTGTTAAGTATTTTATAATCAATACCTTATTTTTCTACTTTTTTGTTTCTAATTTTAGATTAAAATTTAGTTCAATTACTTAGGTTAGTTATGTTATAATTTTGATAGATTTTGTTTGTTTATGTAGATTTAATTAGTTTTATAATTAGATTTATGTTTATTATTAGATTAGTCTTTTTAGATCTTTTGATTTGTTAGGTTTAAATTGGATTATGTTAAAGTATTTGTTGATTTTTTTTTCTTGTAGGTTGTTCCCTAATCTATTATAGTTTAATTAGTTATTTCTTGGTTTGTATCTTGATTATATTTGTTTTTATTTCCATCTTGTTATTTGGTATTCATTTTAAGTTATTCTATTAATATTTTAGTTCTTTTGTTTCTTTTTTTAGATATATTTTGAGCCTAAAGAGATATTAGAGAGTTATAAGTAATTGATTAAAATATAATTACTAAGGATCAAAGATATTTCCTTCAACATATTTTCAAATTCATAAGCTTTCTCTGTCAGATAAGTTAGATTGTATAACTATAATCTGATTCTTATATTAGGTATTCAAGTGATATTTGATTTCTAAATATTAATTGAGTATTGCATAATATCTAACTTGCTATTTTTTCCTAGATCATTAAAAAAAACCCTTTTGCACATATTTGGAATTAATTTTATTCCATAGAGCCCTATAATTATACTTGTATGATTCCACTTTAACCTTTATAATAGGTTAAATGGTTGATTCATTGGCATGACATTTTTAACCATCAACAAGTTCTATATCTATAATAAGCAAGATGTAGACTAAAATAAGATTCAAGAATAGTTGCCAAATTTTAGATTTAATGCCTCTAGAGCCATGGACACTAGAATTTTCCTTAGACGTCAGTGTTGAAACTACTATCTAAACTCTACATAGGTGTCACATATAGAATACCTACTAGAAAAGAATGTGACCACTTGGATTCTTCTAGGTTTGTCTTAGACTTCACTCTGGTACATTTATATCTAGGTCATGGACTGTTGATCCTCATGAAATTGTAAAACCTTAGTTCTTCATCTTAGTAATGACCTTGGGAAAATGGGTTAGTGAGCACATGGTCTTGAGATGACCTTAAATACCTCTCTGTTAATGAACACTACTTAAATATCGAATACTTTGAAGAGGGCCTCAAACTGATGTAGTTCTCCCCTATGTGTTGGTTTGTATGTGAATCATGTAATATGTGAAAAGCAAGTACAAGAATGACCTAGCGTGTAACTTGTTAAATAGGGATCTTAGACTGTTACTTCAATAATTCAGACCTATGTATGTGTTATCCCTATGTCTGATATGAAAATAAGATAAAATAGGGAAGCTTTACTTTATCGAGTTCTTGATTGAATGCTTTGATAAGTTGCCTTGGTTTATGCTAGGTTAGGAATGAATGAGGAGTGATTGTGAATATATACCACTTCTATCAAAAACTATTTTTATTAAATCACTTAGTTCAACCATTAGAATACATTTCATTTATAAATTAAATTAATTTAGGGTAGCAGACACTTACATCAAGGTATGACACTAACATTGACACAAGGATCTGGGACTAACACTTGTGTCCTAGCAATTAGAAAATAGTTATAGGCTCAAAATGTGTAGGGGCATAAGATAAACATATTTTAATAATTATGGGAAAGATATAAGGTTTGGGTCATCAACATAATACTGGCTGAACCAAGAGATAGGCCAAGGAGCATAAGATAGAATAGATGTGAGACTTCTGAAAGTGGGAAAGGTCTATAACTGAGAGGAACAACCAAGGTTTGAGTTTTCCAAGTGCACAAAATTGAGGTTTTTTATAATTTATAAATATCACATATACAAACACATTAATACACAACATTTCCTAGTCCCATCATACATCAACCAACATACTTTCCAAATCCCCTAATACAAATACCAACCTTGTCCTTATGTCATTAAATAACATCACATTTAACCTAATCTTGTCTATACCCATAGTTACTAATCATCCCTAATATCATCAATTATATAATATACTTAATTTGATCCACCTTCGAAATAAATCCCTTTTCACATGTCAAAATTCACCATCATATTATTGCTTGTATCTCTACCTAATCAAGTTTGAATCACACACCCTAATAAAATATTATCATTCACATCTAACTTTAGTATATCATATAAATCATAAACTAGTCTAAATCTAGTCAACCTCATCAAAAGTTATTCATGACCTAATCATGTCTCTTTGGATATTCAAACCTATCACCCTTTTTAATTCAAACCCAAGAGCCTATCATAGCTCACCTTCTTCAAACATCAAGATAATCAGGTCTAATTGAATGTTTAGATAACTCATGTCGTAAGTTGATTTGTTCAATCTTTTATACTTGACACTTATCATATCATGTCAAACATCTCACATCACATCCCATCATCACATCACCAAGTTAAACATGAACTCAAATTCAACCAAGACATGGCCTCCCAAATATATTTGGATGTCATGTTTGAAAAACATTTCTTTACCAACAAGGATGCATTCCTTTTACGATTCCTATATGCCTACCTGCAAACTTCAACCCCTTAAAAACTAAATTGTATCATAATAAAGAGTCACCCATCCTTCCCCATCAACACCAATTTATGCCTAAATTTATATCAACCCATCATAGTCAAACCCACCATCCAGTAGTCATAGTCTTGGTCATGATATTCCTAGCCATATTAGTAAATGAAACTCTATTCTAGTGATCTCATCTAGTGTCAATTTGACCCCTAAGCCACGTCAAATACCCCATACCCACTATATCATGGAATTTATAAATCTTGATTAATTATATGGTTTTTATTAGAAAAATTCCACTTCCAAGATAATTTTTGAAGAGAGATGATATACCCCTCTTCATATATCATTGGAAGCAATCTTTCATCAACTAGTCATTACAAACATGATTGTCTATCCACATACCAGGCATTTTGATCCGACCAAACCTAAGCCCTATTGGTATAGAGAAGACCAATATTTTAAATACCATATAACCCAAGGGAATACTATGAATTGATATCATAATTTCAAAAAATTCATCCAAAAACTAGTTTTTTGAGACTTTTATAATTATTTATGCATCTCTAATGCATATATTTTGTAATCAATATTTAAATATAGAAAAACTTCATCCAAAACCAAATCAATTACAATGACATTGAAATTGATAATAAATTAGATAAATCCTCATCCAAGGGTGAACAAAAGATAATATGCCAAGATTCACTTCCCAATCATGATCAACCTCTTGCACTTCCAAACCACATCCAAGATAACAAACCCATCTTTGTCTATCCCATCTTTGATAACAAACCCATCATTTATATCTCATTAATGTCATCAATATTATTTTTTGTCATCAACTCTCCCATCCATCACCTTCACAACATCCCAACCCATTTTCTCTATTCATGTATCCTATGCTTCAATTGCTCATTCAAGTGGCCATCTGTCTCATCCATCCCCACATGTCCCCTCAAGGGGGCATCATATGTCCTAACTTACTAACATTCATTTATGACCATTTTTATTCTTTTAAATATAATTACTTCTTCTAGTTGTAATTCCCTTTCAAAAAGGGGAAAAATGTATACATCCAAATTTGCTCGCTCCTCTATCACTATTGATTTTGTCCATAATTCATCCTAACATTAATCCATTCTAGTCCCCTAGTCACTAATATATCATTTCTAACTTTTTTATTGACATACATCAACCTTATATCATCCCATGATAATTAATGCTCCTAAATCACATCTTGCTTGTCACTGATCCCACTTATCCATTATTTTGTGAATTTTAAATTCCCACTACCTACCCTCACATACCCCTACTTTCTCCTACAAAATATTTATAATCACTATCTAATATCCTTATTATCATCATTAGTCCTCCTTAATAGATTATAGAGTCTTCCAAAATCTATAATTCTCCACACTCTTCCTCCTCTAGAATCCCCCACAGAATTTTAAATTCCTTGTAATTGAAATTTATTCCTCTATAAAAAAAACATGCACTTTCCTATGCATAAACCATGAACTTCAATGTTAAATCCTTCATGTTAAGAATAACTTTCAAGGTAAAATGCATGTTATCAATTTGTCTAAGAAAGCATCCATATCATCCATAACCAACATGGTGTCCAACTTCTAAGTCACAAGGTAATCCAACATTCCATATCAAACATCTAGCATTTTAATTTTCAACTTGGGGCACATCACTACAATTTAGAGGTAAATTGGTTGCATATTGAAGGTATGATTACATATTTTCATTTTTTTTTGTCTTCCTTTTTCCTTTCCCAATAAAAATTTTCTTATAAATTAGGATAATTTTCATCATAAAATCTCCATATTAGTGCTAGCATCTTATTCCTATTCCTAATTATATGATTACAGAAATAGATATACCATAAGCCATTATGAGCTTCATGTGCACTGTTGGTAGTAATATTTTGTGATTTCAAGACCATAGAAGCATTCTAAATTTTTATAAACTAACACCTATGTCCATGCTCCTAACTCCCTCATCTCTTAATGTTTTTTTTAGTGCCTTGAGTAGGTCTACAAAAATTTTCATTAAGAAGGTGCACCTGAAAGGTTATAGCATTCCTCACAAGAAACATTGCACATGTTGTGTTGGATATATTTCAAATTAGAGATTTGATATCAAAGTTTTCAATCTTACTTCATAAGGACAAACACTCTTAATTAGTTACTAATTTATTTAATTTAGAGAATATGGAATATCAATTGCCTTCAGTAATGTTTCCTTCAACTACTCATAGTATACAATAGTTTTATTTAGATTATATTTGTGACACCAAGTATGCACACAATCTAAAATGTGGTAGAGAATTATCTCACCTTCCTCTTTAGCCTATAATTTCATGTACACACCAGATGAGCTCACATTTTTTTAATTTATTTAGAGTGTTTTTCAACTCTTCCATACTGTTATAACTGACACACTAGACATTATTTGGGATCTCAAGCTTTGTCTACCCTCTAGGTTGCCTCCTCCCATATTAGACACATTTATTCCTTGCATTGGTGATACTATACTAGTCCCAATTCTATGATGTGACATCATCATGTTAGTTCCTTGAGTTGATATTATGATTCCAATAGTTATCATCCCTCTTGAAGTGCTAATAATTATCTTTAGGTGGATTACCACCCTTACTGGTGGCATTACCAACATTGTTGGGGTATTATTTTATACTTGATTTATCAATAAAGTTCTTAAATGCATACAATTAATTATCTACTACATAATACTCTTTTATTTTTATTGTCACCTAAACTTGCCAATCTAAAACCAATCAACACTATATCCACTTATTATGGCCTTTTAAAGAAACATGTGATCTTGCACTTTAGGTAGACCTTAGGTGGGTGCTTCCTTTTTGTGGTGTTTTATATACTCCTAAGACTCCTATCCCATTCATTTTACATATTCCAAATGTTTTATTTCTCATCAAACTATGTTTTATCCTTATCATATTGCATTTACACAATATGAGAGTCATCCACATGACATCTTCATTTTGCATGGTTCCTCACACTATCTCCCAAACATAGCTCTCCCCTCTCCCTAGGTTCTTTGGAAATAATCACTTTTTATCAAGCCTCATAATTATTAAATTATCTAAATTCATGTTTATCTAGGTTTTCCATGTTGAATTGGAACTCTCCTATCCTTATCAACACATGTGAATTGTATCCACCCTTTGCCTTTTAACATATGAGTAGCCCTTGTGTAAGAAAAACCTAGTAGGCAATAAGTATAGTTTCAATCCCATAATATACCATGAGTTTCTTGATCTCCAAATAAATTTTTCCAATATAATTACCTTTGGGTTCATGTAATAACTGATATTTGGCTTCCTCGAGATAAGAATATGTTGAGATTTCAAATCTAGAAGATAGTTATTTAAGGTTTCATGCCACTAAATATCAACCGATCTATTCCAAATAGTATATGTGTGCTTTAACTAATCTATGTATTTTTTATTCCAAGGGTATTTATGTTCCTAGTTTCTACTTTTACCCATAACACATGCAGTAGGTCATGCATGCAAATGTCTGAGTAAATCACAAAAGTGGACTTCATATAATGTATTATGAAAATTATCTTTCACCCACTCATTATTTTTATATTATTTTATCACTAGGATAATTATTTGTAAACTCTCTCTCTAAATTTGTCAACCATCACTAAATATTTTCCACCAAGATATAGTGAATCATCTTTTCTCACCATCTCAAAAAATTATTCAACTAGGTCCTAGTAATGAAATCAAAATGTTGGGTGTTTTAAAATATGTCATAGATTATATGCCACACTCTTACCCAAACACTTATAAACTCACCACATTTGCATATCATGCTAATGAATAACACACTCACCCAAGTCACAGAGAGATTACTAAGATATAGTTGGGTTAATTATACAAAAATGTCATCAACTTTATACCTTGTTATTGAATATAACATGAACATAACCCAATACTTGAATTATTCTTAGCACATATTTATAACATAGTTTAAACACATGTTTACACTTAAGTTATTCCACATATAATTATATATTCATGAATCATTTTCAAATTGATACAAAACAAATTACATAAATAGAGAACAAAAGTAGACAACCATCTAAAACACTTTTACATATTCTTAATAAAGTAAATAAGTCCATACAAATCCACTAAGTAACATTTATTCATAATTTCAATAGCATAATACTAAAAAAAACTCTCTTTATTTTACTAATGAGGTAAGGGAGGATTTTATAGAGTTTAACCATTACCTTTCAATTGCATACAATTAATGTGCATCCTTTAGGGTAAACAACTAATTTATATAAATAGTAATCTTAACTACTTTTAATTGAATGTCCTCATCCTAACAGACCTATGTGGACATCAAGTGCTAGATTCATTCAAAATTAATTTATTACAACCATATATCTTATTACTATGTCCAATAGACTCACTCTACCAGTGTACCTTATAGTTCGTTATTTTACACTCTATGGTCTACACAACCTCCTCAACCATCCCTAGTTGAGTGGTTAATCACTACCTACATTCCAATACTCTGAATATCACTCAAACCAAGTTTATCTCTCACACCTAGCTATCTATGTAAAATTAGTATAATATTAGCATGTTATACAATCATGTGTATGGGTTTTGACACTTGACAACTTGTTATTTTTGTCTTTACAATAGTATTTAGATTTGGCTTAGGGCATACTCCTTTGATGGGTTTTAAATGGTATTCATATTTGTCCCATCATTTATAACCCCTTTTTCTAGGTAACATTGGTCTTAAGAGTGAAAACTTCAATTTTGAGGCAAAGAGAAGGAAAATAGAGTTATTTTCATAGGTCTAAAGATATATAAATACATAACATCTTTTTTCAAAGGTAGGCTAAATGATCTAATTTATCACAGACATCTATATATCCTCTAGATGAATTCATCTATCACATGTGTCCAAGTAGTATTGGACTCATCCTATTTAGTTTCATAGTCTATTTTATGATCTAGAGTAACATTAGAGTGATATAGAGCCTCTATAGATCCTATTTGACAAATTTACACTATCATGAACTACAAATAACTTAAATAAGATAAGAAACCTATTTTATATTATATTTTGTGATTATTTAGCATCTTAGTCTTGTACACTTGGAAAATTCATGACCCTGGCTATTCCTCTTAGTTGTACACATGCCTTACTTTTGTAATCCTCATATCTACTCTATAGTATGCCCTTTGTCATATCTCTTAGTCTGACAAGCCTTATATTGATGACACAAACATCCCATCTTTCCTAGAATGATTAAAATGTGCTTATCTTACACCTCTACAAGTTTTGAGCATGTGCTTACTCCCCTTCTCCCTAGACATTAACCTTTGGATCAGATAATAGTTTTAACATTATTTCTTTAGCCTGGCGTACGTGTCCAATGACATAAAGTCATATAATTTACAAATCAAAAATATTAAAATGGTTAGCCTAAATGACTTAATGTGATTTATCTCCTGATAGGATTGGTATAAATACAATATCAACCCCTATTCACTCCTCACCTAGTAATTGAACCAAAAGAGTACTTAGGAAGCACTTAAGTTACCAAAAGCTTTCCTATTCTACCCTATTATGATATATATTAAAGGAATAACATAGCTACAAGTCTAAATTACTAAAGGAGTAGTCATAAGGTTAAATTTTCTAAGTTACAAGCTAGGTCACTATTTTACTTACTTTACACATTACATGATTCACACAGAAGCCAATATGTAAGGGATAACTACATGAGTTTGAGGCCCTCTTCTAGAGTATTATCTATGTAGGTAGTTTCATTTTATAGTGGGTCATTATGGGTTATATTGACATCATGTGCCCACTAACTTATTTTCCCCCAAGTTCACATTGAAGATGGAAATCTAGGGTTTTGTCATTTCACTAGGAGTGAGAGTCCATGACCTAGATCTAAATGCATTAGAATTAATAAAAATCCAAACCCAAAATCATCTAGGTGGTTGTGTCATATTTCATCACATATTTTGTATAGGACACTATCATCAACATCAGATACTATCATTGATGTAACTATCTTAGGTTGATGTAAGTGTCCAGACAACTAGAGGTAGCAGATCCAAAATCTAATGATTGATCTAAAATTTTATTCCTACTTGATTTCTAACAATACTATAGCTAACACTATATTAACATCAAAAATAACTAATTACTTTCCTTTATATCATTTGTATATATAACATATTTTTACTTTTCATTAATATCCTATCTCATTTTTATAAATTCAACACATGGTACATCTGAGTTTCACACATTAATTAGCATGATATAGATTTGATATTCACCCTTGCGCCTTATAACTTTTATATCTTTAACCCTAACCACTAAATAAGATCCTTATCCAAATTAGGTTTAAACATTTGGTGAACCTAATATTTGAACATCAATCCCTAGTCCAACTAGGGTTTTTTATTTCTTTTCCTAATGTTGATCCCTGATGGATAATTCTTGAAATCATGTTTTCCATGGACACATCTCTAAATTATTTCATGGTCCAATAGCTTATGTTTTCTATGGTTTGATATGTTTTTTGTATCATCAAAGTTGTTAATCAAATATGTGCACATAATGAGAGAGTGTTATAATAAATACAACATTTGATGTCTCTCCATAATTCATCTTTTAATGTTATAGATCCAATATCGAGATGCCAACATGCACAATTAATCAATACACATGATACAATTTCAATACTTGAACTCCTAAAATAATCTAATGTTTACAAGGACATCCTATATGAGAAATTGTGTGAAACTCAAGTTCCAAATGATATTAATCATGATTATTTTGTAGAATCATGAAATATTTCAAAAATAATGCCAAACTTATTACTTTTGATCCAACTAAATTACCATTTAAATATATTATTGATTAAGAGTTACCTTTGTTCATACAAGTGATGAAACAAAATAAGGGAATCAAAAGGGTGCTCATTGATAATGGATCAAGCCTAAACATTTTTAGTATCAATTATTAACCACCATGGGTATTATCCCCAATCTGATTCAAAAGTCGACTATGCATATGAAAGGGTTTGATTTTTTACATAGTCATCCAGTTGGTTAAATTACACTGGATGTTACATTGGGACCAAAAACTATTTCAACTAATTTTTAGGTAATGACTCAATCATGCCATTATAATATACTTTTGGGTAGACCTTGTATACATTCAATAAAAATTTTCCCATCTACACTTTATAGATTTTTAAAATTCATACATGATGGGACTTTATTCACAATGCCTATTAATGATAAACCTTTCAAATTTTGCAAGATACAATTTGAAATCAAAGGCATTTATATGGTGATACCACCTAAACAATGCATTCTTCTTGAGTATATACACACTTATGAAATAGGTGAGTAAAGTACAATGGCTCCTCCATTTCTTGATACAAATAAGGTACCACATATTGAGGTACACATAAAGCACATCAAGAGCAAGAACCATTACCAAAACATCCAAAATTAAATGACTATAAACTTACACTTGTTGTCCATGATAATGATTATACTCATATACCTACATCCATAAGCAAGAGTGTTTTTCAATAAATGATAACACCTATATCAAACACCACCATTCCCATCGAATATCTTATGTCTATAAATGAGAACTATTGGGAATCTTCAAAAATAGGTTTATCTACTTTAAATGAAATTATATTTCCATAATACTAATGTAAATATTACCTTATTTAATAATAAACCTATTTCATAATGCATACTTGAATATCTTTATCTATGTGGTTTTTAATTACCAAAAATACCTATATTTTGCCACAACACAAATAAATTTGTGTACATGATAAATTATGTACATTCTTTAGATCAATGGGCAAATAATGACAAACTATTATTAAAGGTATTCCATATGAGCATTTTTGATGAGGCTCACAATTAGTTCTATAGCTTACCAAAGGGTTCCTTAACCACTTTTTATCCTTCTAAGTACCAAAGTATTATCTCTTATAAAAATGAGGGAGATAAATTACCAAACAAACATCATGAGCAAAAAGGTCGTATTCCTAATCTTTATATGAATGCTTTACAAATTTTAATTAATATGGGGCCCATACAAGGACCTCATCTTATGACAAATCCTCAATTATATAGAATGAAAAACCACACATGTCAAAAGGATTTAATAGTTACCTTATAGATGGGTGGTGCTTATTATTGGCACAATTATATTAATCCCACAAAAACCAAAACCACTTGCATCATCATGCATTGTCAGTAGCTCAGTTTTAACTAACAATATTTACAAAATAAGGTCACTTGGAAAGACTCCTTGGGAAACATAACAATACCATTTGCTTATGGTCCTAAAGTAATTCAAACATGGGTTTGGATTATGCCTATCACATCTCCATATGCATTTATGCTTGGAACTCTTTAGCTATACCAAATGGAAGAAAAATTTGACCAAAATCAACAAGGCATTTATTTTCCTTGTGAAGGAAAATTAATACATATTTCAAATGATAGCATTACATCTACTACACGTGCAAAATGTGAGGAGGAACATGATATGTCCCTTTTCAACCTATCCAATCATGATGCAAACAATGTAAAATATCTAACTTGATGTTGTAAGGTTCATGGGGGGGAGATATCTATGACAATCCATTGGATGACATCATAGGATGATCTTTCCTCATTTTCAAAAATACCAAAAAAAATCAAAAACATTTAAAAAACCAAAAATACTTTCATCACCTACATTTTCTATTGGCTCATTGTCATCTACATGTTAGTTCTATGTTGAGGATTAGCATATAATTTACTCCTACATACATATACACAAGCATACACATATATATGATACACTTATGGGTGTTGGGCCTTAGCTCTACTCACACCATCAGGATGTTTGGGGCATCCATATTCTACAATATTGGCACACACAAGTTATATGATTTGATTATCACTATACACAATTGTGTTTGAGCTTAAATATATACTTACACATGCCTATTATCAATGATTATACAATACATAGGGTATTTGATATGATATGTACTTGATGTTTTTTACTAACACATTCAATCCATGGGCCACTATGACATGTTTATGTTGGTTTCTTATGATTTTCCTTTACACACTTCCTTGAGTGTTTTACCTTGTTATTATATTGATTGTTCAAACATTTTAATATGCTCCAGTATATGAGGCCCTTGTGCCTATTATTGCCTTTTTGGACATTTAAATATGTCATTGCATTCTTGGAAATATGAATATGCCATTCCTTGATTTTGTGTACATTTTACTAAGTCATTCCCATTCAATTTCATGGCATTTGAACATGCCTCTTGTTTGCGGTCTCCTTAGACCATTGCCTTTTGACTTGATTTTGAGTGATCCTATGTGTGTGCTAGTTTGTTTGTTGAGCTTGTATTGTCACTATATAGATGTTTCCATGATATTTATCATGCATCTTAGTCCTAAATATGATCACATTGGTTTTATGTTCTTTAATATTACATCTACATAGACATATTTATTTCTATATGTTACATGGATGTATTTGCATATTTATAGTTGTCTTACACTTTTTAGGTGAGATGACTACTAGGTACTATTTTTCCCTCACCTCAAAGGGGGAGAATATTTGTAGGGCCATGTCATGATGACATGTATTCCACATTTTTCATAGTTTTTAGATTAAATTGGGGGTATGATTTGGAAGCATATTCTCTACATTCACAAAGTATATGGGACTTCCACCAATTTTCAAATTAAATTGGGGTATGCCATGATGACATGGATTCCAAATGAATTCATAATTTTATATTTAGTGGGGGCATGATTTTTAATAATTTTCTCCACATTCCTTCATTATGGTACTTATAATTCATAGATTCAATGGGGGGAAGCATGTTCTCCACACCTACTCAATTTTTAATATCTCCAATTTATAGTGCCTCACATTTTAGAAACATGTCCTCCACATTGTTACTTATATCAATTTTATAGTTCTCCATATATAGTGTTGACATGCTTTGGAAGCATGTCCTTTACACTTACATATTTTTTTGAATTGGCCAAAGCACATAGTTATATGATGTCTGATACACATTTGTGGAATAATTTTATACATGATATAAATTATTACACATAGTTTTAGCATGATAAAAATATAAGGTGCATGTTTTATGCAACATGTGCCTAATATTACAAAGTCTAAATCAAATTTAGATTCTAAAACTATCGCACGTATTATTTCCTAGTGAACTTTTATGGACTTTAGTGAATCAATCTACTATAGTAGTTGGTTCACCTTTTAGTATGGTTGGGGTGATTAATTCAAGAAATCTTGCCAAGTTTTCATTTTAGACTTGACCATCCAAGTTCATTAGGTTATAAGTATCATCAATTTTCATGGTTGAGTTGATCTCAACTACCAAGTGGTAACTCTCTCTCTCTCTCTCTCTATATATATATATATATATAAATATATATATATATATAAATATATATATATATATATAAATATATATATATATATATATATATATATATATATATCCTTGGATATATGCACTTAAATAATTATCTATATTTATCTTAATTTGAGTTTCATAACATTATAGTGATACATATTTTGTAAAAACAACTTGCCAATAGGCAATGTAGCTACATTGACACATAGGTCTACTTCTAAACCTTGATCTTTCAATTTTTATATATTTCAAGTACTTTTGACCTATATTATATGCATTGATTATATACACTGTAACATGCTCTTGGTTGTAGGTTAGTCATGATTAAAGTACATAAACCTAGATCCAATAAAGCACTCAAAATTTAACTCAAACAAAGACAAGGTATACATACATACCTAGGTACTTACTCCTTTCCTTTAAACTAGCAATTTCATTAAAAGATTAAAGAGGGAAATGTAGATGATATTTTTTGATTATGTAGTGCCTCAGTCTTGTAAACTTGGAAAACTCATGACCCTGGTTGTTCCTCTTAATTATACACGTGCCTTGCTTTCATAAGCCTTATATTTTCTCTATCTTGTGCCCCTTAACCTATCTCTTAGTCTGACCAACCTTATATGATGACACAGACATCCCATATTGACCAAAATTCTTAAAATGTACTTACACTTCTATAATTTTTGAGCCTATGCCTACTCTCTTTCTCCCTAAACACTAATGCCCAAGTTAGACAGTAACATCAACATTACTATCCTAGCCTAATGAAAGTGTCTAGTGCTCTAAAATCAGCTAATTTTCAAATAAAACTTATTAAAATGGTCATCTTAAGTGCTTTAGTACAAGTTATCTCCAAATAAGATTAGTATAAATACAATATCAACCCTGCATTCATTCCTCACCTAGAAATCAAACTAAAAGAGAACTCAAGAAGCACTCAATTTAACAAAAGCTTTCCTATTATGCCCTATTATAATATTAATCAAATTAATATCCTAACTATAGGTATGAAGTAATAAAGGAGTAATCATAAGGTCATATTTTCTAAGTTACAAGATAGGTCACTATTGTACTTTATTTATACATTGCATGATTCACATGTAAGCCAACATGTAGATGAGAATTACATGAGTCTTAGGCCCTCTTATATATCATTGGATATGTAGGTAGTGTCCTTTGATAATGGGGTCATTGCAAGTTAAATTGATATCATGTGCCCACTAACCCATTTTTTCCCAAGGTCACATTAAATATGAAAAGTTAGGGTTTTTCCATTTCACCAGGAGTGATAGTCTATGACCTAGATCTAAATTCACTAGAGTGAAGGTAAATTCAAACCCAAAAGCATCCAGGTGTTTGTATCTTATTTTAGTGTATATTAAATATAGGATAGTAGCATCAAGATCATACACTAGCATCGACGTAACTGTCTTAGGCTGATGCAAGTGTCCAAAGAGCCAAAGGTATGAGATTTATAATATGATGATTGATCTAAAATTATCTTCCTACCTTATTTTTACCATACCATATCTAACATTGTATTAGCATTAAAAATAGCTAAATACTTTATTTTATATATTTTGTATATCTAACATAGTTTTACTTTGCATTAATAGCCTATCTCAGCTTTATAAATTTAAGACATGGTACATCTAAGTTTATCAAATTAATTGGCTTGTTATAGATCTAATATTCACCCTTGTGCCTTATCACTTATATATCCTTAACCCTAACCACTAAATAGGATCCTTATCCAAATTAGGATTAAACACATATATTCTAAGACATTTCCATGAAACATAATTATAATAAATCAATAATATTTTATTTTTGCATTTAAATTTGATTAATTTACACATATATTATATAATCTAAATTACTCTTAATGTTTTGGCTTATTTAGGCCACTAAGTCCAAAATAATATAAATATACCAATGAATGCAGACCTTATCTTGAGCATAGCAAAACCACCCTATATTCCCTTAGGGTTTCATTCTTATATCCTATGGTTTCAAATTTATGTATTTACATCTAATTTTTAGATCTAATTTTTTTTTTCCTTCATAGGTGGTCTTTTTCTATTAGGGTTTTAATCCTTAAAACCCTAGATTTATCTATTTTTTCTTTTAACCTAATAAATCCTAAGTTCCCTTACATTTTACTTCCACTTTATTAGGGTTTCAAATTTTTTTTACTTAAGGTTTTAAAATCTAATTTCTAATTTATGATTTTCTCATATAATTCACATAATTAAAAAATCATCATAATGGAAGAAATAATGTATGCAGATGGTATATTCGATGAAATAGAAAGATAATAATTATCTAAATATCTTCATATAAACCCACACTTGCATGATGCATTATTACATGTAACTAGAGATTAAATAAAAAATAGTGTTAGGGTTGTCACATTTATGGAATAACATAATCCCTTCACTATATACCTTTTATATGTATTAACTCTACAATAGGTTATCAAAGTATTACTTCTTGTATAATTCCTATTTCTACACCTATCATTACATATGTGATGCCCACCTATGGTATGGGGGAAACCTAAGGACTATGACTCTCCCTACAAAGCACATGTTCATACATTCTAGGGTTACTACTCATGTGACCCCATTCACTTGTGACACAATTAGTTATGCTTAATGCTCAGATCCTTATGTATATAATTCTTGATCTTCAAGTTAAGGATTTACATTTGGAACAAGGTTCTTCTAGAGTTGGCCATGCCACTGATTCTTATTTAGTATTACGTATTCCATTGGCCTCTAAGATATCAAATTATTCCATACCTATAATATTTGTGTATCCTATGCTTTCATTAGATTATTTATGCATCTAATTACAATACCTTTAAGCCTTTTTATATTATGCATCTAATGACAATTTATTTATTAAATTGTTTCCACAAAGTTTTAAAGACTACACCTTGCATTATTTGTAATACCTTTACTTTAAATATTTATATGCCTTCAATCCTTTGGTATATCAATTATTAGCACACTTTTAAATCAAATTCAATGAGAATATATCTTATGCTCAATTTGAAAAAATTAAGCAAGGACCCAATGAGTTCATTACTGAATATGTGCTCCATTACAATACTATGCTCTCTAAGATGCCAAATCAAATGGTTGATAATAAGTTGAAATAAATATTTAAGAAAATATTGATTGTCCTGCTCTATGAGTCTATTATGTTCAAATGGTTTCAATATTTTCATGACTTATGCCATATTCTCAAATACTGCCAAGTTAAGTTCCTTGCTATGAATAAGTTAAACTATGGGTCCAACCACTTCTAGTGAAAAGTTTCAAATTTAAATGAAATTTTAAATCCAAAGTGAATGATACTAATAATGATGAAAAAAACCATATTTAACATAGTGGCATAGCCTACTAATTGTCATATTTTATAAACTCATCAAAGGAGGTTATTTTCATAGTAACTATAACCTCCTTATAAGATACTACAAAAGTTACTTTAGTGAAATATCATATCTCTCCATATATAAAAATAGGTTAATATGGGTAGCCCTAAATCTAAGTGATTTGATAGTAATGCATATTATAATTATCTTAGATGCATAAGACATTCACCTAATAAATGCATCAGTTTGGGACATAAGATACAATATTTAATAGAGGATAACATTCTTAAGCTTAATACATCTAAAAAATGATTTAAGGGCATAGCTTAATGTAAATTTAAATTTAAAAATATTTTATAATTTCTTTCCCAATCATGTGGTAGAAGAGACTAACACTAAGCCTAATGTGCATATGACTTACAATGTTCATCCTCCTCCAACATATTATGATTTGAGGACTGAAGAGGAGCATCCATTGGATGGTATTATTATCACATTTGAGATCATAAAATTACATAGACAGACCATCACATTTGATTATCATGAGATTGTTGATGATTATTTTATTTATGTGCTATTATTTGTAGACACATAAATTAATTTTTATCATATACATAGTGTCATCATAGATAATGGTTAAAATGAAAATATCTATACCATGACACTTCATAGTATTGGATATACACATAATGACTTAATGGATACAACAAAGATATTAAAAAAAAATTATGGAAAGAAACATTACCCTATTAGGAGTATTGTGTTATAACTTAAGGTAGGCCCTGCATTAGTTTCTAATTTATTCTTAGTCCTACACAATACATGGGAATTCAGTATAGTAGAACGTCTTTGGATACATAAACTCTTAGTAATACCCTCTTCAATACATAGGTGTGTTAAGTATATACATAAAAATAGATTGGTTATATATTTAATATATCATATGGCTATCATATTTAGCCACATGCTTTCTCTCATAAGGTTGCACCATAACCTATACAGGTTCATTCTACATAGGTATTTCAAACAAAAAGTAATTAATTTTATTAGAAGATAAATACTTCAGTGTCCATTACATCAAAGTTTTATCCTATTTTATTATGCATTACTTATGCAATCACATCCTAAGATAGTTATATAGGCTACTCTACATGTTCCACATTAAACACAAGCACATTATCATACTATATAGTAGAAACTATAGCATACTAGAGTTACTAGAGTTATGCAACATACATAATATCATAAAGTTATATGATGACCATGATGGATGTGTTATAACATCTAGTCACTTTTCATATTTTGATATAGATACATGTGTTACTACTCATACATAACTATTAAAAATCACCATGATTGACCCGAGACCTACATTAGAGCATCTCCTTGATGGGATCATTGGTTTATAATGCAAATTCAAAAATACAAAAAAAAAACATTTAAAATTAAAAAACCAAGACCTACGCATAACATGATTGCTAGCTAACATGATTTATTACATATGATAGATTGCATGCTCATTTTTCTATGTGCATACATTTCATGGTATACATGACTAGGATGGAAGACATCCAAGTTACATATCATAGGGACATTCAAATGTATGGCATTCCTTTACCCAAAGGCTACCTTTCTTACATTGGGGGAATTCTTACACTCGAGTAATCTTAGCACACTTTTCATAGGTTACATTTTGCTATGACCATTCCATTGATCATAATGAGTTTCTTTACCTTGATTAACATTACTTGATCTTAATCACATTATATAAAGTGTTATTTCTCTATATGCTATATTTTTATATATGTGATGATGGAAAACATTGATTATGTAGATTAGCCTTGATTTTTTATGCATGATTGATGTTTTTGTGTGCTACATGGTGTGATCCTTGAGTGTGTATTACATTGTGTGAATATTTCTCTATTTGAATCTAAATTTTCATGACATTCCCATTCATTTTGTGACTACTTTTATGTTTGACTATGTATATGACTCTATGTGACATTGGGTGTTCATTATATGAGTCATTTTATGTTTGGATCATACTTTATGTGTTCATTATGTGACTCTATTTTTGTATGAATGTTACTCAATGTGAGATTGACTCTTATTTGTGTGACTCTTTACTCTATGTTACATTGTATGTTATCATACAGGCTTCTTTTCTTATGTGTGTCATGGCCATGACATTGCATTTGAATTTGTGACTCCCATGTGTGGATACAACTAAGATTTTTTGATGATCTTGTGGTGTCATGATCCATATCACACACTCGTCTACTTGTGTGTGATGTCATGATATATATCATGCATTTTATATGTAGTTTTTTCTTAGTATTTCTATAATCATTATTATGTTGACTCTAGTTTGTGTGCCTCATTGTTTTATCTATCTTGACATTACACTTTTATGTCTTAAAACACATGTTTCATATATGTTTAGATGATATAATCTTACTATGATGACATAATATAGTCATGTTGGCACATTATTTAAATGCTTACATATTTTTCTATCTAACATGATACATATAAATATTTTCTTTTAAGAGGAGTAATTTGTAGGCTACATGCCTAGTGGGCTTGTCTTAGAGACTATGTCCTTTACATAAATATATTAAGGATCCAAGCATAGGAAAAATAGATTTTGGTTATATGTTATTTTAGATTGGCATAAGTTTATCAAAAATTATTACAGATTGACTTATAATATTACATACTTGACATAGATTAGAGTCATATTTTAGATATTCTAATATTCTGCAAGTTTATGAGTGATAATTCATGGATTTTATGATATTATTACACAAATTTCATGACTTAGATTACATAGGTTATTATAATGGGGGCATATGCATGGCATATATGAAGCATTCTAAAAATTTATTTATTAGGGTTTTACTCTGTTATGCTTAGCAATTTTTTACATTCAATCATAACAAGCATTTACATCAGATAGTAGAGAAAACTTACTTAGGTTTTCCTCTAATTTTTTGCAACCCTTTATGGGTCCCATTCTCATAAAATATATTGACTAGTTTTTTTGAAATTTTACATGACTTAATTTATGAGCCTTTCTCTATCTTCAATGAGGGTTGGGGCATATTTAGCTCAACCCATGGTTTTAAAATTGGCATCACCATGGGGAATAATAACCTCATTATCCATTGATAAATATTTTACTTTAAATTTTATATTACAGGTAGACATTGATTTCTACATGTTTCATTATAGGTTTTACTTGGAGCAAGGATTAACACTCATCATGCTCTTGAACACATGCATTATGTTACACTTAGGTATTTCCCTCTATCATTTTACTCTATCAATTCCATTAATAGACTAAAAGGGGGGAAATGTAGACACTCATATTTGGTATTAGACACTTGACATTGTTAATTTTGATCAAGCCTTAATATACATGGCTTGTTCCTACACAACTATCTCTTACTCAAACTCTCTCCTAGCCATTCTCTTATTTGTGGGCTCAACCTTACGAAATCACCCTTATTAATATAGAGGATTTCCCTAGACTCTATGTAAATAAATTATTATCATACTCATACTATATCCTAATCTTAGATCATTATTTCCTACTTTTTGGTATCCTCCAACCACAATGAGAAGGATCTAATTATCAGATCCATTTGCACACCTTTTAATGATTATTTTCCCATATTCAAATCCTCCCCTTGGGTTAGTTTGTAAAATTTTCATGTTGTTTCAAATATAAATTACCCAAAGATTCAACTATATAAGTATACTATGTGTAAGTCCATTCCTATCTAGAAAACATTTATATATAGCTATAAAAGATCTACACATTGAGAGGAATTTCCATAAAGATTTGAAATATGAAACCCCTCGAAGAATAAATCCTTAAACCAAGTTTAAATACCATTTCAAGGTCAAAATCATAGGTTTTAAATTGTTTAAATCCATTTATAAGATTACATAACATATTAGTATTACAATGATTACACATATAGAGTTACATAAAAGAACTATGTGTAGTTTAAGCCCTCTTTGTAGTATTGGAATGTAGGTAGTGTTTAGCCACTTAGTGTTGGGTGGTTTATGTTATCTCAAATCATCCTTTTTAACCCATTTTTTCTAGGTCTAGCTATTCTCAAGAGTGCAAGTTACGGTTTTGATGCAAAGAGAAGAAAAATAAAGTTGTTTATGCAGGTCCAAAGATGAATTAATACACAAGAGATATTTTTAGACATAGGTACGCTAATCCAAAATATCATAGAACTATGTATATCCCCTCAATTAATATATAAATTGTAGATGAATTTGACTCCCATATGCATCTAATAAAGACCAGACTCATCCTATTGACTTTCATGATCTCTTTCTTGATCTGAGTCAACACATAGCCCCTAAAAAGCCTACTTGATGACTGTACATTTTCACAAACCAAATAATAAACTTAAAAAGTTAATAACCCTATATTATAGGTCATTTACTTAAATATTAATTTCAATAAATCAGTAATACTTTGTTGTTATATTTATATTTTATTAATATAGACATATATTATATAATCTAAACTAGTATAAATGTTTTGTTTTATTTAAACCACTAAATCCAAAATAAGTAAAACATGTTACTCTATCATATTGAATGCAAGTAATTCTATAATTTACTAATGAATGGGTAGGAATAATTATATTATTATTTATTTTAATTAATTTGAAAGAGGAAAAACTTGTAATAGTGATGTTAAAAGTGTTAGTGAAAGTTGATTTCAAGGCTTAATTATAAATGAGCGTTATTAAAAGTTATTAGTTAAACATAAATATGATTTTAATTATTTAAATCATTATTATATTCATAAATTGATTTCATCTATTAGTTGAATATTGTTAAATAATATGGATTGATGAGGAATCAATTCTCATCTCTTTTAGATGACTTGGAATTTGCATAGAAAAATCTGATGCTCTAACCAAGGATTTCTTATACACACTTATTTTTATAGGTTTATACTGTAGATGACCACATTAATAAATACAATAATATGTGATATACATAAATATGTTTTCCAAGAATTATCAAGAAAAAAAATATCATTGGGTGTTAGTTAAAGGCATTGATTTATCTAATTAACCCTAAAATAGCCTTAATTAATCTAATCACTTCTAATTAAAACCTTGGTTTGTCAAATTCATAATAATATTAACTTACATGCATGAATTAACTAAAATTATGGTTTAATTTTATGCACATATCCCTAAATCATCCTTCACTACTTTGATTGCTCCTTCATTGACCTTAAGTGGTCGTTAATTGTTCTAGTTTTCCCCTCAGTACAAGAGTTGTTCTAAGTGGAGATAATCACCCTAATTATCCCTAATTGGTCATTATCAGTGATATTTAACCATTATTAGCAAATAAATTTGTCAATTTGGGATAATTCACATGGAACATGATATTTGCACATGTATGTGATTTGAACTCACATCAATGAACTCAAACAAAATAATTTGTAAATATAAATATACACTGAAATAACAAACTAGGGTGATTTGTAAGGCACATATTTTTTTTTAATTTATTGTAACCTCTCTCAAATGGATGTTTTAAGCTTACTTGGCATAAAACATGTGATTTTCCCATTTATGGGATTTTAATTGGGATCAAATAACTTGTAAGTGTAAATACTCACCAAAACATCAAAATGGGGCACTTGGTTAAAAAATTACATGTTTTTTAATTTATTTTAGCCTCCTTCAAATAGATGTTTCAATATTTATTTGAATATAGCATATCATTTTCCCATTTGTGGTATTTGAACTCATATCAATTAATTTGTAAATGTAAATCTACAATAAAAAAATAAACCAGGTGATTAGTAAGGCACTTACATTTTTTTATTTAAGGTTTGGAATATCAATTATCTAATTTTGTATACTCAATTTTATTAATAAATAGTAACAATTTGATAGTCCCCAACATTGGAAATGACCAAGTTACCATCTTTTACAAGATCAATAACAGAAGATTCACCACTACTAATTGTCTAGTTATTGGTAAAATAATAGAGTAAGCCCACTTATTCCAATTCTAAATATAATTTAATTGATTCAAAACCTTAGAATTATCATATCCCTAACCAAATATTGAGTGACTATAGGTTGTGTTTTTTACATTATAAACATTTTCATTGGAATAAACTTGTCCACTCATATTGTATGCTCTCTTTCATTAGGTATAAACCTTAGTTTCTCATGTACTAATTCCTCTTGTAATACTTCTTCTCAATCTTGTTCCTTTGGAAAATATTTTCTTTCAATTTCAAACACTTGTCCCTCGTGTATAAAATTTATACAATTATGCATAAATTATAATCTTGTGTTACAAATACTTTTATAGTGGGGAAGAGGCTAAAGGATGAGAAGCATAAATTGGTAAATTAAATCCCTGATTCCTGCCCCTACATACAAATGCTTACAATGCTTTTGTGATAAGTAGGTCCCCTTACCTTGTGATTATTACAAAAAAATACATGAGGAAAATTTTTGATAGGGTAACCACTATTCATGGATGCCATCTTCAGATGACTTCAAACATATACACAAGTAAAATCCCATAATTTTTTTATAGTGTGTCATTTAATAAATTAACACTATGTTATTTAATAATTTCATAATGTGTTTTTTAGAAATAAATAAATAACTATGTTTATGTGAAGATTGAATGGATAAACTTAGAGAAATGATAACAAATAATTATTATAAATCTATGTTAGCTAGTATTTTAGTATGGCTAATTGTGAGAAATAACAAAAAATACTTACCAATTAAGGTTAGTGAAAGGCACAAGACCTAGGTTTACAAATGTTCACACTAATTACAAAAAAAAATTACAAATAATTACCAATTTGGGGTAATTGGTTGTAATTATCTTAATAGAGACCAATTTTTGTACTAAGAATTAGGGGTGAATTAGGACTAGCAATGCCCAATTAAGTTTAATGAAATATGAGAATAGTCTAAATCAACCAAGTTTTATAATAGTTTAGTTAATTCCAGCCAATAGTGATAATATTTTATTATGAGTAGATATTTCATTAATGTAGTGATGGGTATGACCTCATATAGAGTAACCTTGTGGAATATTCTCCTAGTTAGTAGTTTTCAATAGCCACCATGAATTTATTAAATAACACATTATGAACTTATTAAATAACATAATATGCATTTAATATAAAATATATTATGTTTTTTTTCATCATTCTTGTATATATTGATGTACATCCCATATTATTTTATTTATTAAATTGGTCATCTACACTACAAACCTATATGAGTAACTAGGTGTACATATAACCCTAAATAAACCACATGTAACACTAAGAATGGTTAAATAAGACAAAATATTGTAGTAATAATAACTAATTGTAACAAATAATAACCAGTGATGATTAATTGACTCTTTTTTTTCATTATTATGTGCTCATAAATCATTATTGGATAAAAATTGCAAATCAAGACCCCTAAAGAGAATCCGTTTAAGGATATAAATGATTTGTGGCTATGCATACAAATTTAAAAATGCATTTATAGAATCATTTTGTTATGATAAGAATTTCTAATAATGACCTTCTATAGAGTAACCTTTTCGAATATTCTCTTGGTTAACCATTTTCAATAGCCACTATGAATTTATTAAATAATATATTATGAATTTATCAATTAACACTCTATGAATTTATTAAATAGAACACTGTGAATTTATTAAATTGCACACAGTGAATTTATTAAAGTTAACACACTATGAAAAATAATTCCTATCCATCTTTTCATACATTGAACAAAACACACCATGCGAAGAGAAACATGAAACTAAAATAAAGTGTCAAAAGACACAATTTATCACTTGAAACACCAATCTTACCTATATTAGTGTAGGTTTTTATTTTTCCCTATGTTTTAATCAGGGAAATTGTTTTTTTATGCATACATGAAGTTTTCCTACATTTTTGGGATAGGCTAGCTTATGTGGAGATGTGTGTCATAGATGTGTCATAGGTGTCATAAGAATGTCATAAGTAATTCCCTTGATGGGAGTTACTTCTCTATTCTTAGCACCTTGTCACCACCTTTCATGGAGGAGTTACAATCTATTCTTGGGTGCCTTAACCACCTTTTGTGGAGGAGTTACTTACGTGATCTCCTATATGTATTCTTCACTTTGGCCATCTCATGTTAATCAGATTTTGGTTTTCTCCATTTTATCTTGTTCAATTTATCTTCTTGTATAATTTCAAATTGCTTTAGTATCTATGTGGTGTGCACTTGCTTCATCTCATGTGATCACGTCTCCATTGCATTCACATTATCTGGATTTTGGCAACAACTCCAATATGGTATCAGAGCCACTCTGGTAATCGTGTGTCTAGTTATGCTATTAGTTTATTATAAAATTCTTACTTTGTTTTCTTAGTGTATACTGGCTAAAGAAATCGACAAGGCATTCTTAGAAGCCCCATTAGTAGCCAGAGTGCTGATGGGCTCACTAGCGGTCTTAAGTGTTTCCAAGGGACTGTATTTCGACACTGCATGATATTCCAGCATGGAAACTTGCTGAGCACTGGAGAGCTTTTTTAGCTTAGCCATGACCAACCCACTAAAGGCTTCATCTATTGGTGTGAACAGAGTGAGGCCATGGCCAGTGGCACTAGAAATGGCATCTTTATAGGTTTTAAGAACGCCATGGTGGTGATCTACTGCATGAATATCTTGCAACCAGCCTTGTCGAGCACGTCTATGATATTAAGATTGGTGGCAGAGGGAACTAGTGTGGTTAGATCAGAGGGCACGATGAGCTTGGTGATCTCCAACACTAAAATATTGTAGGGTATCTCCTTCATGGACTTCACAAATTGGTAATTCTATTGATTGTTGAGTTCAGACCTTTTTTTGGTTTCCAACGCCCATGAGGTGGGCCCTCTCTCTCTCTCTTGTTGTTTATTTCATAAATCTGCTTTTAAAATTTTTTTGATCTAAATAAGTCATTTGAATGTTTGAATTAAAATCAAATTTGAAATTAGCATTCAAAAAAAAAATAGTTTAGAGGTTTTCAAAACTTGTATCTTCGACCTACAAAGATGAAGGGTGAGGCTCAGGTTGGCAGGAGGCCAATTCCCCCTCACACAAACCTCATTTGGATTCCTCGCTCCATGCCGAATCCAATGAGTGGTTGGAATGCCACTTTCTCTCTCAAAATAGGCATTTTTTTAATGTTTTAGTGCTTTTTTTGCAAAAACACTAGTTTACGAGAAAATTGAACCTTTAATATCTTGCAAATGGTAGCTCAAATTTGGGTGCCATTTTTTGCAAAAGTGTTTGCAATTCAATTTTCCACAGTGTAGGCTTGTTATTTGTAAAAAAAATGAACTAGTTTATAAAGTGCCTAAAATTTGGGTCTCCCAGGACGCATTTACGACTGAGTCCAACATCCTATTTGCTTAAAGTCTTGCATTGATTACTATAAGATGCATTTTAGACTGAGCCCAGCATATTTTGAGCATACACTTGCATATTTAGGGGGGGCTCAACATTTTGTGTGGGTGTGATTGCTTTTCACAACTTGCAAATCTTTGCTTTCATTCTCCTTTTTGCATAATTTCACAATTTGCAATCAACACAACTTCACCTAAATTCAGCTTAAAATGAATTCTTTTCAACTTAAACCCCTAACACCCTTCAACTATCATGAATGGAAGGTTAAAATGTCAATCATTCTTAGAAGCAAAGAGTTGTATAGGATCACCATGGGTACTGAAGTAAAACCCAACACTGATGCTGAAAAGGTCAAGTGGTACAACCATAGTGATGAAGCCTATGGATTACTGAGCTTGTCTATGTCTCCAAAACTTCTCTTTTATTTAAAAACCTCCAAGACTCCCAAAGACATATGGGACACCTTAGAACTCTTATTTGGGAAGCTTGATGAGATGAGAGGACATGAGCTTTAAAATGAACTCATAAGTCTAAGTCCTAGAAAATTTGACACCCTACAAGACTTCTTCACTAAGTTTAAGGCCCTTAGATTGCAATTGAAAGAATTCAGGATAGAGAAGAAAGATGATCAACTCATCCTTTCTATTCTTGCAAAGTTAGGTCCAAGCTATTAAGTCTTTGTCTCCACTTTTCATGCCACAAAAAGTGCCCTTGGCACTACATGGAAAATGACTTCTTTGGATTCATTCATTGCCAACTTGACTAGGGAGCAAGATAAGCTAATTCAAATGGGCACAATGAAGTCTACTCAACCCCAAGCTTTGATAGCTAGAAATGGTAAGGATAAGACTTCAACAAAGGAGAAGAAGAAAAAGAATAAGGACTAGGAGAAGAAGAAATAAAACAACAATCCTACCAAAAACAACACTGAGTCTTCCTCCTCCAATGTTAAACCTAAGAAGGAGAAGGTTAAGTGTGTCTATTGTAAAAAGACAAGGCATAATGAACACAAATGCATGAAGAAACAAATAGATCACCTAACTCATCTTCTAGAGAAGCACAACATAGGTGTTCTTGAGTCCATTAATCAGAATTCATCTACCCAAGATTCTACCAAGGCAAAAGGCAAGGGTAAGGAGAAAGAAAAGGGCAAGGCCCTTGTAGCTACTATAGCATCTACATCATCATGGGTCATTGATTTGGGTGCTTCTCACCACATGGGCTCTTCACTAGTTGATTTTTCATCTTTAGAGCCTTGTAGCATGACTTCAATTAGTTTGGGTGATGACACATCAGTTTCTATTGTAGAGAGAGGGTTAGTTGAAATGAAAGGAGGAACATTCAATAATGTTTTAGGTGTTCCTTTTCTTTCAACCAATCTTCTATCAGTATACCAAATCACTCACATTGGCCAGGGCATGAGAGTTGATTTTTCACCAGATTTAGTGGCTATCAGGGAATTACATAGTTATACTACAGTGGCAGTGGGTAAGGCAGATCACCAAGCAAGGTTATACACCTTCTCACATTTTGCACCAGATTCTTCTCCAATAGCATTGCTGACTTATTCAAATGGAGTTAGCAAATTATGGCATGAGCGGTTTGGCCACCTTAACTACCGCTACCTTGAGCAACTTTGTAAAAATGACATGGTCATTGGCTTGCCTTGTGTTCAATTATCAAAATGACTTTGCGAGGGGTGCTCCCTTGGGAAGCATCCCAAAGCAAAATTTGACAAAGGCAAAGCTTGGAGGGATTTGCAACATTTGGAGTTAGTCCACAGTGATGTATCATAACCATCTTTCACAAGGGCCAAGTACATCCTCACTTTTATTGATGATTTCTCTAGGTACATTTGGATATATTTTCTCAAACAAAAATCTGAAGTGTTTGAAAATTTTCTAGACTTCAAGGCTCTTGTTGAGAAACAGAGTGAGAAATACATCAAGGTTCTTTGAACTGATAATGGAGGGGAGTATGTTAGCATCAAGTTTGAGTAGTTTTGCACCATAGAGGGGATTGATTTGTAGTGCACAGTCACTTACAATCCTTCACAGAATGGGGTTTTAGAATGCAAAAATAGGTTCTTGAAAGAGATGGGTAGCTGTATGATTCACTCCAAATCCTTAGCACCACAGTACTAGGCCTAAGCCATCAATTGTGCTTGCTACATTCAAAATAGGGTTCCTCACAAAGCTTTGAAATGGATAACACCCTTTGAAGCTTGGCATAAAAGGAAACCTGATGTTGAGCACCTTAGGGTTTTTATATCCCTAGTCATGGCTTGCATTTTGAAGAAGAAACACAAAGCTATGGAGTGTTAGTCCAAGCCTTACATCTTTGTAGGATATCCAAATGGTATTAAGTGGTATCACTTTCTAGATCTAGTCACTCATGAGTTATTCATCGAGAGAAGTGTCCATTTTCAAGAGAGTCCTAGAGACTCAACACTTGACACTTCTTCTCCCTCATCGAATCTACTTTTTCATGATGATTCTTCATTAGATTTAGATCAGCTATAGCAGGTTCTCAAGCTAGAAACATCTTCTTCTTCTTCAAGTTCAGATAGCAAGGATAGTGATGTAGAGTCATCCACCTCTAGTCAGTTAGAGGATGAGGAGTTAGCACCTGACTCGCCCACTTCTAGGCCACTTTGGGCTAGACATACACTTGAGAGTGTTGGCACTTGGGCTAGAGATCTCGTAGATGATAGACATACTAGGGGGGATTTTTAGAGAGATCCACATGCCTTCTTTGCTTTAGTTTTAGATCCATAGACTTTTCGAGAGGCATCTGGGGTACCTGAGTGGGATAGTGCTATGGAGGAAGAATATTCTTCCTTAATCAAAAATCACACTTGGGATTTTACTTCACTTCCTAAGGGAATAAATATGGTTCAATGTAGGTGGATATATCGGACCAAGTTTGAAGAAGATGGGTTAGTTGATAAGTATAAGGCACAATTGGTCACCAAGGGTTTCTCACAGGTGGTAGGCATTGACTACTCAGAGACCTTTGCACCCATTGCAAAGATGACTTCTATCTGACTCACCTTGACTATTGGCGTAGCACATGGTTGGGATGTGCACCAGATGGATGTGAAGAGTGCCCTTCTTCACAGAGACATAGAGGAGGAGATCTACATGGAGCAGCCACCATGATTTGTTCAAGATTCTTCCTTAGTATGCAGACTTAGGAAATCTATCTATGGCCTTAAACAAGCCCCTCGAGATTGGTATGCCAAGATGGATTCCTTCCTTCTCACAATGGGTTTCACTAGGTCCCATTCTGACCCCAATGTCTACTTCTTACAACAAGATGATTCACTCCTAATTTTGGTTCTATATGTTGATGACCTTTTGATCATCGAGAGTTCTTCATCGGCTATTATAGCAGTGAAGGCATCTCTCCAAGATAGATTTGACATGATAGACTTGGGTTTGTTGCACTACTTCTTGGGCATCGAGATCTCACAGTCAGATTTAGGGATTTCTCTTGCATAGCCTAAGTATGCTCTTGACTTATTGGCTCGATTTCACATGGCTGATTGCAAGCCATCTCTAACTCCCTTTCTATTAGGAGTCAAACTTGAGGATGACTATTCTTCACCATTGGTTGATGCCACTCAGTATCGACAACTTGTTGGTAGTCTCATCTACTTGACTCACACCAAGCCTGACATATCATATACAGTGGGAATTGTCTCCAAATTTATGCAAGAACCTCATGAGCTGCATTGGAAAGCAGCTAAGAGGATCTTACATTACATACAGGGTTCACATAGATACGAGATTCATTACAGATTTGGCATAGAGGTTGAATTAGTTGGATATATAGATTTAGACTGGGCTGGTGATTCACAGACTCACAAGTCCACTTCTGGTTACAGTTTCTCTCTAGGTTCTGGTCTTATCAGTTGGTATAGCAAGAATCAAAATGCTATTGCTATATCATCCACAAAGGTAGAGTACATGGGAGTTGTTAATGCAGCTACTAAGGCTATTTGGCTTCAAGGGATTCTTTTTGAGTTTGGTATTCCTATTAGGAAGCCCACCATCATTTATTGTGACAACTAGAGTACCATTTAGATTTGCAAGAATCTAGTTCAGCACCAGTGGACCAAGCACATAGAGATTCACATGCATTTCATTCAGGAGCTTATTCATAGTTAGGTCACTAACTTGATATTTTGCCAATTTTTAGAGCAGGTTGCAAACATCTTCACCAAACCTTTCACCGAGAGCAAGTTCATTCATCTACGAGCTCTTCTTGGGGTGCGGTCTACATTTGTAGCAACATCATCTTTAGGGGGGCCTTCTAGCCTCTTCATTTCTTTTATGTCTCTCTTTTGGGGGGGAGTTTTTTCCTATGGGTTTTCTCCTTTTCTCTATCTTATGAGAGATTGCATTTGTACATGGGTACCTCATCAAGCCTAGTTATCAGGACCCATTTTATATTTCCACACTACCCACCTAAGCTACGCTTATGGGGGGTATTAGTGTACATTTTTTTTCCCTATTTTTTAATTAGGGAAAAAAAATTGCATACATGGAGTTTTCCTATATTTGTGGGATAGGCTAGCTTATGTGGAGACGTGTGTCATAGATGTGTCATAGGTGTCATAAGAATGTCATAAGTAACTCTCTTGATGGGAGTTACTTCTCTATTCTTAGCACCTTGTCACCACCTTTCATGGAGGAGTTATAGTCTATTCTTGGGTGCCTTGACCACCTTTTGTGGAGGAGTTACTTATGTGATCTCCTATATTTATTCTTCACTTTGGCCATCTCACATTAATCAGATTTTGGTTTTCTCCATTTTGTCTTGTGCAATTTATCTTCTTGTATAATTTCAAATTGCTTTAGCATCTATGTGGTGTGCACTTGATTCATCTCGTGTGATCATGTCTCCATTGCATTTGCATTATCCAAATTTTGGACTAAAATCACTAGATTAAATAGTATTCTAAGGATAAATAAAACCATATCTCCATAGAGAATAACCTTTCAAGTATGATCAATTTTTATATTCCCAAAGAGTAAGCTAGGACATGTTAATCAAATTTTCCCACATGTTGATAGATATTAGTCATTAGGCCCCCAAGAATACACCAAGTTGATGATAACTATGATCACTAGGATCCCAATAATATGCCCAAGACATTAATAGCTAGTGATAGCTAGCCTTCCAAGAATATTCCAAGTCTTTGATATCTAGAAATTATTAGGGTCTCATGATATATTCTTAGTCAATAATACCTAAGAATCATTAGGTTTGAAATAATATATCAAGTTTTTGATACCTAACGATCATTGGGCTCCCAAAGACCCTGACAAGTCTCTCATATCTAGTGGGCACTAGGTTTCTAAACATTGAAACATATCATCCATATTTAGTGGTTGTTAGGTTCTAAAATACTACATGTCATTCACAATTAATGGTCACTAGGTTACCAAAGATCTCGACAAGTCATTCATACCTAGCTTTCACTTGGTTCTCAAATATCTCAACTTGTCACTCATGCGTATATGTCCCTAAGTTTCTCAAGGAATATGAGATGCAAGATTTTCCTTGCTAATAATTATTGTATTTCTTAATGTGTCCATCTTCACTAGAAACCTATATGTCTAATTGGCATATATATTTTTTTAATTCCATCAATATTAAAAAGGTGGGAGGTTTACAAAAACTTAATGAACATGATTTAGCTACAATGGAAAACACAATAAGAAGGTTAATAATTTTAGGTTCTAAAAATGAAACTTGGAAAACACAATGTGTATCACATAAACCCTCTCTAACAAAATAACAATCATATGATAAAAATATTAATGGCTTAGACTAATAATATAGGTTTATAGTGTAAATGAGACTCATAATAAATTATTATTAATTAACTACCTGATATTATGGGTATAATATAACTTAATTACTTTTCTCACATTTTGTACAAAAATTATGAGTGTGTTGTTTAATAAATTCATAATGTTTTATTCAAAATTTATTTTAAAGTAAGTCATTTAATAAAAATAGGATGTTTTATTTAATCATAAACAAATTTTACATATAATAAGGAACAACATGAAGCCTAACATTATTTTGATCATTTAAGTATGTTTCATGATAATCATGGGTCAATTATGTGTGCATAGCCTCAAATGTCCCTTCATCACTTGGATCCCTCCTAATTAGGGTATTGGTTTTTTAAATTTTATCTAATAATGACTAGGTAATTTGGCTTCATTTCTCTAATCATGTCTAATTGGGAGACCAACATTCCTCTTATTATAGTTGTGTAAAACAATACAAATAAGAAATTTTCATACAAAATATGATCAAGACAACCATAAAAGTGGGTGTAGAGAATAAGATTCATAATAACTATAGGCTTAAAGATGAAAGTCCAATTTAATGTCCCACACAATGTTTAATGCACCTCTATATCTGTTAGAAGCATTTTGCATCATTACAAGTTTCTTTCATAGGGACTCAATTAATATTATGATATGAGAATGACTCTTAGGGAAGTATTAAGGTTTATTTTAATGATAATATTTAATGGATAAAGTTATAAAAATGAAAAAAACTAAGTATTAAAACTCTAATTTAGCTATAATTGGAGTACTAAAGATTCAAGATGTATGAATTGTAAACCACCTCATATAAAATATGAACTCTACTTCTCAAGCAACAAATTAGCATTTGTCTTAGTCATGGTTTAAAATAAAATTGTAGCATTCAAATGCAAACTATCAACATTATACAAAACATTATGAATCATATCACAATTTTAATCATATAAATATGTTTAATGGTGTCAATTATGTGTGCATAGCCCTAAATGACTAATAAGTGTGATTATTCCTAAATAAATTATCTCTTGAACCAATAATGACTACTAATGACCAATTAAGGTCAATGAAGGGGCCATCTAAAAACTAGGTCAACAATCATATAATGTTATTATTATGATGATTAACCCTAAATCAACTAAGTAGGGATTATTGTGACCAATTAAGTTTGATTGTCCCTAAATCAACAATCTCTTGCATTAAGAACAATTAAAATGACCAATTAGGTTAATGGAGGGATTATTTAAAAGTTAATTCCTCTTAGTTATTTGCATTTAAAGGGCTTATCTAAAAATTTTCTTTTCTTTCATTAAACCATAGTTGCCTTTACATAAGAGTGTTCTAATTATCACTAGGATGTAGAGTTATATTAAATGATAGTGCATTTGATTCTTAGAGATCCCTCCTAAATTTCTTGACACAAATTACAAAAACATGAATATGCTCCTTGATTTTTAGTGAAATTTTAAGAATGATTTCAAGAAGTTTTTTGACTTATTAATAAATTGAAAAGGGTGAGATTAGTTACATGATTCAACATAGTCACTAACACTGTGCTCATTTGTGATTTCATCTGCATAATTCATGTTGACCTCCCCACCTTGAATAGGACATGCATCTTTAACTAAAACAACCATTTTTTTACATTATCCACTATAGTTAAAAATACAAATGTTTTTTCTCAACAAAATGATCTAAAAGAAAAAAATTACATTGCCTTATAACATTTGTGGTTGTTTATTTGAATTAGCCTCATTTATCCTACTCGTTTGTAACACCTTCAAAACATGTTTATTGTAGACACCTAAATTTTGGTCATTGGCACTTTGAAAAAATGAATTTTAAACTTACTTTGACATAGCTGGACAATGCACATATACATGTTTTGAGTACAATTTCCCTCTTAATATACATGTTGAATAACTCTACCTCTCTAGTAAGACATACTTTAAATTCTCTTAATTATCAGTTTGGTCTTCTAAATATCTTAAGCTTTCTAAAGCTTCATAAATTTCCTAAGTAAATAAATAAACTTCAATAATATTGGGAAGCTCAAACTATCTCCCACTTGATTCCAATCATCCAAATATCTACTATAAAAATAAGTTAAGTGTGTACTTAGTTTTTGGTTCTAATATTTTACCTTTGTTGATTCAAAAAAATTAAGGCCTACAGATATTTTATTTAGTTAAATTAAAGTAATGTAGTATAAATCTCATGCCATTGTATTTTGTTTCATTTGATGATAAGATTTAATTGAATATATATGGGTGACATCATCTTTCAAATTCCCTAATGTCATCAATTTTTCAAAGCCTCTATCACCATCTGATCTATTCATATTGAGAAGTTGAGATTCAAGCTTAAATTTATGTAAGGTGGCACCAGTAAAAGTTAAAAAGTCAAGGAAGACATGTGGTGAATGTGAGCCATAAAATTAAGTTTTATAAGGGTATGTTATAGAGACCTCATGTTTTTGATGTCATCAAAGCATGCTTATAGAGCTAATCTCTAGCCATTCGATCCACAAGTTATTAAGAGGTTTAAACCTTACTTAATACTTCAAAGTAACTATATATAAGAACATTTTAAAAGTATCATCTAGCCATATGATTGAGCATGATCTATAATGTGATCCATGATAAATAAAAGAGATGATGCCAACTTTCTAAAAACTATCATGTCATTGTATCAATCTTATAGTTTTAATCTCACATCATCAAATCAAACACAATGAAAATGAATGAAATATAGAAAGATAATTGAATATATTTTGAGATTCATATCTTTTATTATATTCGAATAACTTATTTAATATATATCCTATATAAAAACTCTTAATTATATATTTCATGTATAAATTAATGTATATTAGTAAGATTAGCCTTTAACCCACAATTAATTGATAAAGTTATTTGGAGTCATACTACCTATAGTAAATATTCAAAAACTTCACTAACTCATATCTTTTAAATTAATGGATAAAGTACTTCAAGAAGATCCATTGGATTTCAATCAATGAAAAAAAGACTATCGAGTTACCGTTTTCAAAAAATAAGTAGAGTAGGGATAGAAGATTAGATCTCATAAAGATAGCATGGGGTATTCTAGTTGTAGATATTAAAATATGATTTATGTATTACTCTAGTCTTGTACACTTGGAAAATACATATCATGGTTGTATATTTCATTTATATACTTTCCCACTACCGAAACTCTCATATTCACTATCTCTTTGGGCTTAAATTATTTATCTCCTATTTTAACCAATGTTATTCTGATGACTAGGCCTTTTATATTGTGCAAAAATAACTAAATCTAATTCTAGCTTCTTGGACACTTGCATCCCAGACACACACATGCATTGATGTAAGTGTCCACCTTTCCAACAAAGTGTCTAGTGCTTAAAAATCATTCAATTTACAAATTAAATATATCTTAAAGGTTGGCCTAAGTGCTTTAGTGTGAGATATTTATAAAATGGATTAGTATATATACAATACAAACCTTCATTCATTTCTCACCTTGAAATCACATACAACTCACAAGGAAATATACCAAAAATCACTCAATCAAGCATTTGAATGAGTACATCTACCCTATTTTTCCATATTTCCATATCAATCATAACAGAAGTATTCCATGGATCTTAAGCATTCAAAGAGAAACCAATAATCCATATTTTATAAGTTACAAGATAGGTCACTACATGTCTATGATTATCACACATTACATCTTTGTGCATATACAACCCAACACATAGGGGATAACTACATACTTCCAAGGCCCTCTTCAGAGTATTAGCTATATAGGTAATACCTATTGATAGATGGGTCCTTAGGACAACTTGACACTGTGATCCCACTAACCTATTTTTCTCACAGTCACTTCAAGGGTGAAGAAACTAGGATTTGATCATTTAATAAAGAGAAACAACCTATGCACATGATCTAAAGATATCATAAGAAAGGTGATAGAAAACCTAGAAGGCTCTAGTTGGTCACATCTAGATCTAATTATTATTCAATATAGGCCATCTACATTGAAGTTAGACACCTATATCAACACAGTCATCCAAATCCGATGTAAGAATTTGAGGCCATAGAAATAATATTCCTAGAATATAACAATTGTTCCAAGATCACCTTCTAATCCACTTCCAAACTATTCTAGGTTAGAACTACATGAGCATAATAAATCAGCTAAGTATTCATTATTCCCTATTCATTGAAATATCTATCAATAGTTGTACTTTTATATTTCTATCAATCTTAGTTATATAACTTCATAATATTATATATCTAAGTTTATATATAATTTTCATTTTCATTAGGTTAGTTCATCATCCTTGTGAAAAATATAATATAATACCCCTTAACCCTAGATATCCACACATCTAAATTTAGGGTTAAACATTTGGTGAAGCTGACCTATGAGTTTCATTGTCACATAAATATTATATATTTGATGTTCTTCCCCTTTTTCCCTTAATATTTCTCTCCTTTATTTCCTTCATCATAGATGAATAGATTATTTTTATGCCCATGATTATAAAACTCTTCAAATTTATATCAAGGATTGAAAATTGACTATCATTGTATTTTTTCAAATACACAATCATGTCATCTAAAATCTTTAAATGGTGTTATCTACCATCTCTCCAACTAGGTCCATGCCACCACCATCCCAAGAGTTGAGCTGAACAACATTAAAAATATATCCAAACTTTTCCTTTATCTCCTATATCCACATTTGATTCATATGGGCAACTTATTACATTGTATGATCAAGAAAAATTTCACCAAATGCACAATGACATAATGGATGATTTAAAAACTACTCAAAAAGGGAATGTTTCTTAAAATACATTAATTCAAACTCTTTCACTTCCAACATTTCAAAACAATATCCCCCTCTTTAAGGGTGGTGATTTTTCTTCCTTCATTTGATATTGAAATTTTTCAAAAGGTAAATAAAGAAATCATGAACTCTTTACCAAATATCATTAATGCACCATGAATAAGGGTGCATTATAAACATAAATTGTAAAAACCTCTTATTGTTCTAAAAATTTACTTTTATCAATATCAAAAAAGGTTTCTACACAAAAGGATTCTTATATTCTAAAAGATTCATTCATACAAAAAGTTCCTCACATACCAAAAGAAGCACCTTTACCAAAGATACATAAATTTCCAATTACTATATCATTACCAAATTCAGATTAGTCATCAAAGGATAGGCCAAAATTTCCAAAATTTAAATATCTAATACCATCAACAACATATCCTAAATTATGTGATTCTAAACTTGCACTTGTTATCCATGAGGATGATAATACTAATATGCCTAAATTCAAAATAGGTGGTGGATTAGAAACAATGATAACATCTTTTCCAAACACCACAATTCCTAGTGATGATATCATGTCTATGATGAGTAACAATGGAGAGCTTAAAAGACAATTATATATACTTCAAATTCAAATGGCCCACCCATAATGCTAATTCCAATATTACCTAATTCCATAATAAACTAATTGCACAATGTATACTTGAATATCCTTATCCACAATGTTTTTAACTATAAAAATTACCTCTTTTTTATCATCATAAATATTCCTTTGATCACATGATTAAATGTGTACATTCTTTTGGTCAAATGGATAAAGATGATAAACTATTGTTAAAGGATTTTCATAAGAGTATCACTGATTAAGCTCATAATTGATTATATATCTTACCTAAGGGTTCATTGACTATTTTTTTCACAATTAGAGGATGTCTTCCTTTTTAATTTAAACATAAATAAGGGGCTTAGACTCGAATTAGAAAATTTACACAATTTCAAACAACATGATGATGAATCCCTTCAATTTAAAAGTAAATCATATGCTTTAGCATTTAGTCCTTTGGATTTGGAATTACAATACATCTTTAGAAGAGGCCATCTTTCCCCACTAAGGGAAAGAGTGTTACATAAACCATATGAATCATTTACTTATTTATACTTGGATGTTCAAAGATATGCTTCATTCATACTCAAATATCTAAACAAACTTAACATCTCTTCTTACAAATACAAAAGGTTTATTCCACATATAAATGAGGAAGATGAAATACCAAATGAACACTATGAGAAAATGTGTGGTGTTCTTCACATTCATATGGGATATTTACAATAATTACTAAATAGGTTAAAAATACAAGATACAAATCCATAAAAAAACACCTTAAGTTGAATAAATCAAAAAGCATCCATGCTAATAAGATCACACATGGGTGGTGCTTACTTTTATCATAACCATGTTGATCCTACACAAGCAAAAACCACTTGCAATATAAGACATTTTTAAAAAATTGGATTTGATCTAAAATAATTACAACATAAATGAGGTTGGAAAGACTCCTTAGGCAACATAATAATACCAATTGCTTATGGTCCTAAAGTGATTCAAATAAGAGTTTGGGTTTTGCCACAAAAATCTCAAAATGCGTTCACATTAAAAGCCCTCTAGTTATACTAGATGGAAGTGAAAATTAACCAAAATAAGCAAAGTAACTCATTTTCTCATGAATTCAAATTGATCCATATACTACATGATGGTAACCATTCTTATACTTCACATATAAATTGTGAGGAGGATGTTAAGAATACTATTTATTAGTACTCACATAATAATTTGTATAGGTTCATTTAAATATTATAATGTGATGTGGCGTATGTGATGAGTTGTAATAACAGCTCATATAATTTATTGTGGGAGTGATTTGTGAGAAAAAATCATGTAGATTATCTCTAGAGAGATATAAGTGTGTTGAGAGAGTAATGCACTTGTGATTGATTCTAGGGAGAGATATGTGGGATTAAAGATGTGGTTTGACCCTTATCTTGTAGGAGATCATATTTGTACATATATATCTACTTACATGAATAAAAAATCTATTTTGAATTATATTTTTGTGTGCATTCACATTATTGTGTAATTTCATTATTTCATGTGTGTTTAGGTTATGATAATCTAAACCAAAGTTAATATCTAGTATCAAGCTGGAAAAAAAATGAGATTCATTTGAGAAATTCATATGCCTCCTTGGTAGTATTTTCATTTTTTATTTTTGTATTTTATTATTCTTCATGCCGTACATGCATTCAGTCTTATTTAAATTGGTATAAGTGTTTCAACATTGCATTAACTAGTTTTGGCTTTATATTCAGACTAATACATATAATGACCTAGGCATCGAAGAGTAACTCCAAAATTATCAAGACTCCCCTGCATTACTATGGTGATAGATTTCACAACTCAGCAAGCTCCCTAAGCTCACCTCAACTCTATCTCGATCTAGGATGGCCCAATCCTCATCATGATGAAATCCTACACAATATATTTGACCTTCCTTAAATAGTTATAAAAAAAATTATTGAAAATCATCTCTACTTATATATAGAACAAGATATGGTACATCACTAATCATACCAAAAAATGGGTGGAAAAGTCACACCCCACAAGCAAAATCACATCGAGGATAAAAAACACTCCAAAATAAGTTTAAAAATTGGTCACAAAGTGACCACACCCACAAAAAATTACATCACATCAACTATTTGACAAAAAAGTAGAGAGATCAAGGTACAAATAATAGTAAAGAGAATAATTAAGCAACTATAAAAAAACATGGACATTAGGGGAGGTAGATGAGATGGAAAATCCTAAGGTTTACCACCCCATCCTCCCAAGGTAGAAGGATCCTCACTAATAGTTAAGGGCTCCTGACCTATGTTTTGTTGAGAATCTAAAGTCTCATTTTGAATTATTTTAGGGGAAATTTCCAAAGCCAAGTGTGGGAATTTACCTTGGGAAAGCAGACCCCAACCTTTGATGTCACCATCTTGGGATGGGGGAGGAGATCCCTATCCCCTACCATCACCTCCAAATTTGGATGAGCCATTTCGGCCACTACAATAAGGAGAAGAATAATGAGGTGGTGACCATCATGGAGAGTTACTCTTGTGGCTTTATTTAGACCCATGTCAATGTGGCCCATGTCCTTATCCCTAAGGAGGTGAAGGATGGTATGGGGGCTCAGGAGGTTCACTATTGACTATGTATGGAACATTTCCCTAGTGATCAAGCAAATGTTAGATGTGGTTAAGTTCTAGATGGACCTTGTCTGTTTGGCTTTGAATCTAAAGAGAAACATTCAATAGCATAGTATTTTTATCAGTAATAAAAAAATTGCATTCTAACTTTTCATGATTAAAGTAAGCATAGTTTCTAGCTTTCTAGATTTGAAATAAAATATCAACTCAAAAGATCTACCAAAAATGATTATATTTTATAGGTAATAGATTTGAGTCTGCTAAGAGAGCCATATTCCACATGAAGAATTCAAATTAAAAGGGATAGAAAATGGAATGAATATAGTGCCATGCAAATTGTGCATGAGGTAAAAACTAAAAAAGGTACTTAATAGTCTTTGGTTACTGGCAAGCTAGGAAAATGGGGTTAGGCATGCATAGATGTTTGATCCAGTCTCCCACAAGTAGGCCTTGGTAGAGAAGGAACCATAAGAAATGAGCTTTCTTGGGCTCAATAAAAGCATACCATAGAATAATAAAATGTCAGGCCCAGATCCCATAATTGGAATGGAGATTCCATCTAATATTGAGCATATAGTCTAAAATATGTTGTGGAGCAAGGAATTGGTACCCTAGCTAAGGAGAGTAATGGGTAAAGGGGGTGGTCATAGGCCAATGTCAATCTTTCCACCAAGGAATAAGAGAATTGACTCCAATTTTATGTAAGTACTCATCAAGTATGGATCCTTGAATTTATATAATAGACTCTACATCTAAAGCTCATGGCATCACCCCCAACTCACTTGATATAACCACATACTCAGTGAAGACATGTTGTAGGCTCCTTGCAACCCTGCACTCTTTCTTGATAGCTTCATTTTATCATGATTTTCATAGTTGTGTTCCCTTTGTCATTACCACATTTTATTTTTTTAATACATCATTTAGTGTATTGATTTTGTGTGATATCTATAATGTTAAGTATTTTTTTTTGTAAAGTGTCCTATATGTTTGTTAAGATTAGTGATTTATCATTTTTTAAAAGTTTTTAGAAGTGGTTATTTGATTATTTTTATACATATGTGCATTTAGTCTTTATGTTTTTATTTAAAAGAGATAATTTTATTTTTATGTGATTATGTTATAGGGCTCGTATGTATTTAGGTTTAAAGTTGTGTGGTAGTTTATGTTTTTTGTTTATTGGTATATTATCATTTTTAGATGTCAATATGTAAAAGGTTTACTTATTTTAGAATTTTATTTGTGTCATGTTTTATTTGTTTTAATTTAATTATCTTTTAGTTTGAATATTGTTTTAAATTTATTATTTATGTTTTATTGGTATTAATAAAGTCGATATTAAATTTTGGTTGTTTTTAAGTGTCATTAAAAGTGTTGAAAAAAATGCTTACATTGTTATTAGAAGCACTATCAGTTGAAATTGATGTCCAAGTCAAAAATTGTGAGGGGGCATTGTGTAAATGAGCCTTAAAGATGAATTTGTTAAGTAAAAATTTGTAGGAGGATGGAGGAAATGGAGGAAGGAGGACAAATTGCATCCTCTTATCAGTCACCAAAAATAGGTCTGCACAATATGATTTGGTGGCATGTTTTTTTTCTTTTTTTCATCATTTTGTATGATGTGTTTTTAAATAAGTATAGAAGTAAATTTTGGTTTAGATATGTAATAAGTGAGTAATTATAAATGTAATATCCTAATGTAAAAATGTAGTAAAAAATATAAAAGCATAATTGAAAAACAACATCATAATACTTGAAGACAATGAATAGATGTGTGTGTCCTTGATCATTCCTAGGTTATTGGTAATCATGTATAAAACCATTTTATGAAATAAAAATAGATGTGTGTGTCCTTATGTGTGTCCATTTTATTAAATATGTGGGTTGATTCATATTTTTTAGGAGATCATCTTTGTGTGTGTGTGTGTGTGTGTGTACTTACATGAATACAAAATCCTATTTGAATTAAATTTTTGTGTGCATTCACATCTATTGTGAAATTTCATTATTTCATGTGTGTTTAGGTTATGATTATCTAAACTAGAGTTATTAGAGGAACATTCTATGCACCATTTTCACCTATCCAACCATGTTCCAAAAAATTCAAATGAACCAAACTAAGGTTGAAAACATAAAATAAACCAAAAAAAATCATCATGTTCTTAGTTGTACTATTTCTTATACATGAGTTGTTTGTTCCTTGTTAATATATATAATATCATTATTTTGATATATACACATGTATTTCATACTTTATTTGAGTGTGATACATGCATTCCTAGGTACATGACATATGGATATACAATGGTTGGGATTTCCCTCTACTCATGTCCTAAGTACATTGGGGGCATCTATTTCTTAGATCATGATACACCTAGGTTATATTATTCTATGATCACTTTATATTATCATGTTTGAGATTATATATACTTATGCATGACTTTATCCATGCTTATACCTTTCACATTGTACTTGATATACTATGTATTTAACATTTATTTCAAACACATTTGTTTAATAATTAGTATGTTATGTTCAGGTTGGTCACCTATTTTATTTGCTTATTGTTATCTTTCATTGTATTACCTATTAGAGCATTTGAATATGCTCCATTGATTGTGGCCCCTATGCCATGTTTTCCTATTTTGACATTTGAATATGTCATTATTTGTTGTATGTGGACATTTTAATATGTCATTATATGCTTTGTGGACATTTGACTAAGTCATGTCCTGTCATTTGTGTAGAATTTGAATATGCCCCTTATATGAGGTCACATTAAACCATTTCTTGTTGCTTTACTTTTGAGTGATCTTGTGTGTGTGCTTGATATCTTATTAATATTTTATTTTTACTCTCTCTACATTTTTGTGATTGACATCATGCATATTAGGATTTGATGTGATCACATACTGTGTGCCTAAAATGCTAAATCTACTTAGACATGTTACTCATATATGCTACATGATCCATACACAACTTATATTATTATCTTGTCCTTTTTAGGGAAGTTAATTACAAGCTTTTACTTATCCTCACCTAAAAAGTGGGGAATATCATTAGGGTCATGTCATACAGTCATGGCTTCCACACTTTCATAATTTTATATTTCAGTTGGGGCATGTCAAAAAGACATGGCCTCCACACTTATTCAGTACTCAAATTCTCTAGATTATAGTGGGAGCATGCTATGTAAACATGTTCTCCACATTTTACATTGATTATTAGATTATCTAGATTCAATGGGGGCATGTCATAGAAATGTTTCCTCCACATTTCAATTGATTTCATATTCACCAGACTTCATAGTTGTATGATTCATATACACATTTGTGGTAGCATTATATACATTGATATTGTTACTATACCCAAATTTCAACTTGAGACATATATGAGGTGTTTCTATGATGAAAAGGGCACCTAAAATTGTAAAATCAAATCATTTCCATATTTCAAATACTATCAGGGACTATTATTGTACCCAAGTTGGACTTTTATGGACTCTTATCAATCCAATATACTACAGTAATTGGTTCACTTTTGAAAGGTTGAGTTGATTGAATTGCTCAATCTTATCAAGATTATAAGTTAGAATTTATTAAGTCATCTAAATTTAATAAACTAATAGGTTGTATTTGATTAAATTATACATCCTCACCAGATATATGTTGTGGGTTGATTAAATTTCTCACACTCACCAAATCATGCACATATCTGGGTTGCATGATTGAGATAAGATAAGCTCAATAGACATGTTGTAATTCACATTTACACCAAGTTTTGGGGCATGTGTCCTTCAATATATATATATATATATATATATATATATATATATATATATATATATATATATATATATATATATATATATATATATATACATACATATATATATATATACATACATATATATATATACATACATATATATATATATATATACACACACACATATATATATATATACATATATATATATATATACATATATATATACATATATATATATATATATATACATATATATATATATATACATATATACATATATACATATATACATATATATATACTTTTAATTTCATATTTTTCCTAATCTTAGATTCAATGCTTCATAATGAGGCATCCTTTCAAATCAAATTGCCAAAAGGCAAGATAGTTGCATCAACACATAGGTTTACTCCTAACCTTGCTCTTTCTAGTTTCAAGCATTTCAAATTATTTCAATTTCATATTTCATACCCTAATTATATATCGTAACATCATATTATTTTTAGGTTAGTCACCAGCAAAGGTTAGAGTATCTTATTACTCATGTTTGCTAGGTTCCAAGTTATTTGTCTTTACCTAGTTTTGTCTTAGATGGGGTTTTGTCCCATATTGGCTACTTTAGCTTTCATCTTATTTTTCCTTGATTATATAAGTAAGTGATCTAAATTTTAATATACATGTTTCATATGATTTGCAATGCTTCATAATCTTTTGCAATTCTTTTGTGAACAACAATTGTCTTGTTTACATCTGGTTTTCTTTCTTAGTGTGTATGTTGAAGCATCATTGGTTGTAGTAATGAGCCATTGGAGAGATATTGGTTGAAGAGTTTTGATAACTCTTTCATGGTATCAGATCCACCCCCCAACATCCATTTCTCATTTTTAAATTTATCCCATTGTAAATCCATTATTATTACATTGATTGAGCCCTTTTTGTAGCTATGTCCATAGTCGTTTGAGCTATTTTTTGCAATCAACAATTTTTTGATACATTTTCAGGTCTTCTAACCTATGCCATTGATTCCAAAATACCTAAAAATTCTAGGATCACATATCAATTTATTGAAAATAAATAATTTTGAAAAAACTCATTTTTGGGGGTTTTTCAGCATTTTTGGGACAAATTTGCATATATCCATATAGCGAATTTATTTACATTTTATCAAGACTTTTTCTGTGTTTTTATAGGTTTTATAATATCTTTAGTGGGTCTTAAAAAATTTATTCCCCTCAACACCCTTGAGATAGATCTAGCAAGTCATACATTTTTGTAGGGTTTTTCAGTAAATTTTTTATTTCATAAGTTGTGGCTTATTTTTGCAACCTAAGACGCAAGCAACAGATATGAAAGTTTTGAAATACTCCATTATGGCTGCTTAGTAATTAATGGGGCCTTGAGAGCATCAGTTATGTCATTACAAAAGGTTATTTTCTTCACCACATGGCTCTTGAGTTCTAACTCGTTCTACACATTCTACACAGGAATATCAAGCACAAAAAGGTAACCTTCAGTGTTAACCTTAATTTGGGCTTCAAAGACCATTGTTCCACTTTCATGTAGTCCTCTCAACTTATCCATCATGCTCTACATTAATATGCAATATCCCAACCAACTACATTGGATTTTTGTAGCTTATTCTGGGCATTTCACCTTTTTTGTGTAGAGCATACAAATCTGCATCATTCCAAACTAGTGGTTTGCTATTTGTTTTATATGTATTAAGTTCATTGGGATTTGTAATGTTCAAATTTGATATGGCACTGGGAACACTTGCATGTCTTCCATTTCCATGATTAAGTTATGTATGTTTTTCATGCATCACTCCACTCAACCACAAGACTTGTCTTAACAAAAATAAAATATGGACTTTTTGAGCCATGCTCACTTTTAGGAAGTCTATGGAGTTTTTGTTTTAATATGAGTGTAAATGGTCGTTAAAAAGTTTTTGAAAGCATTCAAAAGTATGGTGGAGGTCATGGGGTCAAAACCCCTTTGTATTTTTCATTAAAAAAAAAAATTAAACCCACTTTATCCTATTTAAAATCCACATGCTTTTCTTCAAAAGTGGCATTTCTAAAATGGCAAACTACTTTGTAAAAAAGGGGGACCTGATTTTTTGTATGGTGGGGCATAGATTTTATTTAGTGGGGGCCATTTTTTATGCACATATAATTTTTTATTGTTTTTAATTTAAAAATAATATATTGTTAAAGAATTTGTTTTATTGCATTGGTTATTTTACCTTGTTCTCTCATGTATTGAAGATGAAGGGTGAGGCCCGCATTGGTAGGAGGCCAATTCCTCCTCATAAATTAAACCATTTCATTCTTTATTCTATGTCAGTTCTAATAAGTGGTTGGAATTCTAGGTCCACCTTAATCGCAATATTTTTTTTTTAACTTTTAGTGCAATTTTTTATTAAATAGGCCTCATTTATAGGAAATTGATTATTTAATAACTTTTGATTGGTAGCTCAAAATTGAGCACCATATTTTTCAAAAGCTCATATTTTTTTAATTTTCCACACATTGGTCTTATTTACATGTTAATATTCACTAAAATATAAAGTGCCACATTCTAGGGGGTCTCTTCACATTTGATATGTTGCCTTGTGCTTACGGCATGTGGTGACAATTTAGTGGTGACACATTTTGCTATGTTATGAGCATTTATTGAGGGAATATTTATTGTTTTGCACATACCTTATCTCTTTATTTTTTTATAGATCTAAGGGTGAGGTCCAATATGGTAGGAGGTCAAACCCCCTCATAGGCAACATAAACTTCCTTCTTACTTCCTTTGGATTGCATTGTCATTATTTGTTACACTCATGGACACATTTTTGGTTGAGTCTGATATTCTATTCTTGAGTGTGCATTGTCACCACTATGGGGTTTTCTATGCTATGGTCCTTATATTTTACTTCATACATGCACTATCTCAAATGCATTTTTTGTTTAGACTGATGTCCTTTTGTATGTGATTTGCATGTTATTTTGACTGTTGATCCTTCTCTGGTGTGTTTGCATACATTATTGATATTTTTTCTATTTTCCACACTCTTCCATCAACCCATGACATGCATTGATACTTTAACACATTGGTAGTTTGTCTCATGTCTCCTTAAGGCCCCTTTCTTAGTGCCTTGCCTTCTTCTATGGAGACACTTTGTTCACTCCCTTATTTTTGGATCACCTCTCTTGATGGCTTATTCAGTAGGTCGATAGTCTCCTTGTTTGGAGATATTATAGTGAATCCTAGTGTATTCCTTATTTCCATCTGGTATTTTTTATGTATGGGTTATATTGTACTCACACTAATTTATAAAGTGTCATAGGGGGTTTGTTGATTCAGCCTTGTCTACCTTCACGTGTTTGTGTGCTCTATTTTGGGCACCTTTTCACTTCTTTAGTTGCTTATCTCTTCCATCACCACCATGATCCATCCTATTTGAGAGACCTTTTCTAGATTTTTGACACCATTTTTATGATAGTTAATAGTTTCCCATACTTGAATGTAGTTATGCTAGTGATTCCCAGTGTCACTTATCTTTTTTGATAGTTTAACAATCTCTTTCAGTGTGTTATGAAGCTACTCTAGTGTATACAGTGTCAACTTGTTTGATGTTCAAGTAGTGGATTTGAACCACTCATATATAAATTTTACCTCCACTTTATCCATTTAGTAGTATGAGGGGTGTGTGTACATTCTACTTCTTGGTGTTGAGCATTCTTTACACATGCAGTACTCTTTTATACTTTTGTCACCACTGACATTCTTCTTGATTGAATCTATTTTGGTGAAGCCTAGTGTCAATTGTTTTTTAACTGAGTAGTGGATTCAGACCACTCATATAGATTGATTTCTTTCATAACTTATGATTACTTAGAGTGCAGACTTCTTCAACATCATCTTTGGGGGGATTTTTAGCTCTCTCTTCTTCTTTTCTCTCTTTTGGGGGAGATTTTCCTATGGTTTTTTTCTCTTTTCTCCATTTTATGAGATTCATATGTGTGTGTGTGTGTGTGTGTGTGTGTGTGTGTGTGTGTGTGTGTGTGTGTGTGTGTGTGTGTGTGTGTGTGTGTGTGTGTGTGTTGCACTCTTTTGAGTATTTTATAGATTCTTCCTTTTTACATGGATATCTTATTTAGGCACTTTATTTCTTGAAACCTATATGAGGATTGTTAATTGACTTCATGGACTTCTTGGTGATTCTTATAGTGACACCAGTGCGGTATCCCCACCAATGAAACCAATGTGGTAGCCCCACCAGTCTTTATGGTCACTTTTCACCATCTTTTTAGAGGGTGTTCAAGTGATGCTTATTTGGGTTAATCATTATACCTAGTAATTTAGAGCATATTGTTTGTGTTTAGTGATCCTAGTATTCAACACCATTCCTACTTTGACTTGGTGGTTATAGAAATTCAACATCTATGTACTCTGGCATGATAGATTGGCATCCATAGGGACATGTGGCTCTACACTACATCCTCTATTATTAGCCCTTGGCTTCACTTAAGGGGGGGTATTAGAGTACCTTATTATTTATGATTTTTAGGTTCCTACTTATTTGTTTTTACCTAGTTTTTTCCTATGTGGGGTTTTGTCCCACATTGGCTAGTTTAGCTTGCATCTTGTTTTGTCTTGCCTGTATAAGCAAGTAATCTACATTGTAATATACATATTTTATATGATTTAAAATTCTTCATAATCTTTTGCATATCTTTTGTGAATAATAATTTCCTTGTTTACAATTGGTTTTCTTTCTTAGCATGTATGTTGAAGCATTAATAGATGTAGTAATGAGCTATTGGAGAGATCTTGGCTAAAGAATTTTGATAACTCTTTCAATTGATTTAATTTTATAAGTTTGAGTTGATTTAATCACTTCATATTATCAATCTTATAAGTTAAACTTGATTAAATCATATAATGTTAATAAACTTATAAGTTGGATTTGATTAAATTATCCATCCTCACCAGATATATGTTGTGGGTTGATTAAATTTCTCACACTTATCAAATCATGCACATATTTGGGTTGCACAATTGAGATAAAACAAGCTCAATGGACATGTTTTAATTCACCTTTACACCAAGTTTTTGGGCATGTGTCATGTTTTAATTCACCTTTACACCAAATTTTTGGGTTTGTGTCCTTCAATATATATATATATATATATATATATATATATATATATATATATATATATATATATATGCTCTTTTAGATTCATATTTGTCTTAATCTTAAATTCAATGCTTCATAATGAGGGATCCTTTCAAATCAAATTTCCAAAAAGTAAGATAGTTGCATCAACATAAGGTGTACTCCTAACCTTATTATTTGTACTTTCAAGCATTTCAAATAATTTCAATTTCATATTTCATATACTAATTATATATTGTAACATCATATTGTTTATAGGTCAGTCACTAAAACAACACTCAATATGGGCTCATGCAAAGACAAGGTGTGTTATACACACCTAGGTATGCATTTCTTTCCTTTAAACTATCAATTTCATTACTAGATTAAAGGGGCGGATGTATAATGTAAAATCTAATTTATGTAGTATTTTAATATTATACACTTGGAAAATACCTATCATAGTTATACTTCTTAGTTATAGACTTGCTTATTGTTGAAAGTCTCACGTTCACTATCTCTTTATGCCTAAATTATTTATCTCTTAGTCCAACCATTATTATTCTGATGGATAGGCCTTCTATACTATGTAAAAATATTTAAACTTGATTATTATCCTTCACTATCAGTTTTGGACTTATACCTATTTTCTATCTTCATTACCAATTTTGGACTTATACTTATTTTCTATCTTCATGGACAGTTGTGTCTTAGATAAACACCTGCATCAATGCAAGTATCTACCTTTCTTATAAAATTTCCACCTTTCCTACAAAGTATCCAGTGCCCAAAAATCATCCAATTTATAAATGAAATGTATCCTAAAGGTTAGCCTAAGCTATTTAGTGTGATATATTTATAAAATGGATTAGTATATATATATAAGATCAAACCTCATTCATTCTTTACCTAGAAATTATATACAACTCATAAGTAATATATAAATAATTCTAGTGACTAAACTACCTTATTCTTCCTTATTTCTATATAAATAATAGAAGTAGTATTTCCATGAGTCTCAAGCATTCAAAGAGCAACCCATGAGCCATATTTGTCAAGTTACAATCTACGTCACTGCATGTCTATGTTTATCACATATTGCATCTTTTTACATACACAAACTAACATGTAGGGTATAAATACATAAGTATGAGGCCCTAATCAAAGTATTGGATATATAGGTAGTACCCATTAATAGAGGAATTTTTAGGGAAGCTTGACACCAAGAACCCACTAACCCATTTTTCCATAGTCACTCCAAGGGTAAAGAAGATAGGGATTGATCATTTGACAAAGACTTATAACTTATGCACATGATCTAAAGACATCAAAAGAAAGGTAATAAAAAAACCTAAAAGGCTCTAGTCGGTCGCATCTAAATCTAGTTAGTATTCTATATAGTACACATGCATTAAAGTTAGACATCTATCGATGTAACCATATAGATCCAATGCAAGTCTCTAAGATCACATAAATAATATTCTCATAATATAAATTTTTTCTAAAATCACCTTCTAATCCACTTCTATCTTTTTCTAGGTTAGACCTACATGAGCATAGTAAATCAGTTAAATATTCATCATTCCCTAATCATTACAATATCTATCAATAGTTGTACTTTACTATTTTTAACAATATCAATTTATAACTACATAATATTATTTATCAGAGTTTATATCTAATTGACCTACTCATTAGGTTAGTTCATCATCCTTATGAAAAATCTAATCTAATATCCCATAACCCTAGATATCGACATATATCTAAATTTAGGGTTAAACACTAGTCTATCATGAAATGGAATTTAATCTAGGAAAAAATGAGACTATGGTAAATATAATGGATTGATATAATGAGTTATAGTTTGAAATATGTTGAGCTAAAACTAATTAGGCATAATTGAATTACTAAAAATGGAGGCATACAAATAAATATTTTCCCTCTACTCTTGTACTTACTAGTGGAGAGTGTTTTATTCCTCTCCTTATTTTATCCTTAAATTATATGAGCTCATTTGAATAAGGGGAGTTGATTCCTTTAACTTTTGAGTCTGTGTATTTTTTAAATCCATATCTAAAACCTTTATTACTATTATGAAATAATTACTTCAAACCTCTCATTATAATGGGGTGTCTTCTATGTGTATTACCTTCTAATTAGTATAATGGTCATGACTGTAAGTGACCACCCTTTGACTTTGATTTACTTCTCTCTAATCTCCTATATTTTGTTAATTTTATTTATGTTCACCTTCTTTTCTTTCATATTAGTCATTTTAAATTTATAGTGATAAGGAATTAACCTATTTCTTATTCTAGTGCATTATCATCCATTTCATGATTATTTCTCTCTCTAATTTCTCTTTAAAATTTTCTTTTTAGCATTTAGCTTAGGTACATTAGCATCAAAATAAGAAATATGACCAACTAGATTTAGAGTATATCTTATAAGATCAATCCCACACTATCAAGAGTTCCAATTTTGTGACTATTATGTAGGTGTAAACCAATCAAACACAATGGACCATCAAAAAAAATTGGTATGCTTAGTGTGACACAAACTAAAATCTTGTGATTTTATTCAATATGAAATAAAATTAAACACATTCATTTGATGTTTCAGTGCTAATCTCATATCTAATCACCTTTTTAAATATTTTCTCAATGACCTGGTGACTCTGCTAGTCAAAAAATTAAAACTCAAAGAAGGAACAAACCTTGCCTTCACATTCAAATAAATTTCAATTATTTCTCATAGAAAACTTATTTAAAAAAAAACGTTACTGCTATGATGAAAATGATACATAAGGGAACACAAAATATCTTTATCTTTTGTTGCTTGGGATTATAGAAGACCACTATTATTAAAACAATGGAATCCCTTTCCTAAAACAACCATTAAAGTCATTCCTATTATTATTGGAGATGGATATTTCAACCCTATATACCACATATAATATTTTGAAAATATATTTATAATACATAATATTATAGATAATGATTTGGAACTTATATTATTGGTTTTATCCTTTAAAATAAAAACATTGGAATGGTTCAAAGGATTGACATCTCAATTGATATCAACTTGGGATCAGTTGTACGAGAATATGCAATATTAATTCAAGGAAAGAATAGATAATATATCTATGATAGATCATATTACTATAATCAAGAAGGATTCCAAGGAATGTATATGTGCTTTCAGCTTCGTATTCAAAAAAAATCAAAAAGTACACTTATTGATTTTTCCCTCTACTAGTTATGGATTATTTATACCATACAAGAGCTTTAGAATCTAATGTTGAATTATTGAAACAAGTTATAAGTGGTAGAACATTAGCGAAATCCTATGAATTTGATGTTATGGCTGAGGACAAACTTATACAAGTTGACATCGCCATTCCTATAGTCACCTCAAATTCTGAGTTGAATGATGGCAATTCTAAAAAATTTATTATACAAATCCTAAATTCACCCTAAGCATCCCAAGATTAGTCTATAAATTATAGTAATAACTTGATCACATAATTTTATAATAAGTTCTCTGCCCTAAAATTCCAAATGGATATCCAATAGTACCAAGATATTTTAGCTCTCAAAATTAATTCAATACCTTGTCCCCAACCCCATAAACTACCAACAATATTCAATATAAAGGGTGAGGAAGTATTGGTGAACAATTTTTTTTCACTATTATGATGAGATGGAAGAACTAGCTAAGTGTGAGCAAGTAAAATATCAAAGGCTTGGTATTAGATGGACAATCCACACATTAAAAAATAAATACTTAAGGATTTCTTCATTATGGAGTGGAATTATGATGACCAAGAGGAATCATTATTTCTTTAAGAACTTAAGTGGTAGGATATCAATGTCAAACCTTTGGAGCATAGATGAGAAACTAAAAGGAAGAATGAGAACTTAACAATGAAATATATTGAGTTTGACCATTTTGACCTTGTTAAACAAGAAGTAGTAGTGATAAAACACAAATTAACATTAATTCCATATAGTTAAAAACAAATAAAGGAGCATGACTATCATATAGACCTTTATCTATCTTTGAAGAAGGTTTTCCCGTCCTTACAGAAAAAGAATGATGTCCTTTTCAAAATAAATACCATAAAGGAAAAGAAGACATAAAGGATGCCAACATGATGGATTCATTATTCATAATTAACGAAGGCTATGTTATCTTTCAAGATAGAAAGTTCCCTCTTACCCAAAAGAATTAGTAATCTTAGAATGGGACCAATTGTGGCCAAAATGAAAAGGATCCTAATTCTCAGGAGGAATACACAAGATTTTTTTTCAGAAGGGATGACTAATGAGGTTCCAAGATTACTTGAAAACTAGAAAAAGTTAGCCATTGGTCATGTTCGTATCAAAGCATGAGGAAGAATTAGAAATTTAAAAATATCAACCCATGCAGTTAATTGGATCAAAACAAAAAAATGACTATAAAAAAATGGATGTCTTTCAAGTAGAGGATATTTATTCAAAGAATAAATAAGTTCAAAATGACTAAATTTCTTGTCTTATTTATTATTAATTATTTAATAATATTTTTTGTCACTTACAAAATAATCTCATGGAAAAATATCTTAAGGGTAGTTATTTCTCCCTTCCACTCAAAGGTTTTGATTAAATAGTTTCTTCTAAGAATTTATTAGGTTAGGAATTTGTTTTCAACATAATAATAGGTTTAGAATCATCTTGCATGAGTCCACTTAAACGTATATATGTATTTTATTAAATTATATAGTTTATTTAGCAATTATAAAAGATAAACATAGGTGCACAAAGTAATATATCCAATCATAAAGATAGAATAAAATAAAAACAAAGGAATCTATAAGGCCCTCAACCTTTAGATAATATAAAAAGATGCATCCTATATATATATATATATATGACGAATATTTTTATATTATCTAAATTTTGAAGGACTCTATAAATCCCATATATATAGGGAATCTATAGGATCCCTCAACCTTTAGATTTTATATATACATATACACACACACACATATATATATATGATCTATAACCTTTAGATTTTATATATACATATACACATATATATATGTGATCTATAAGGGCCCTCAACCTTTAGATAATATAAAATGATGCATCTTTTATAAATAGAATGTACATATTTTTATATTATCTAAAGGTTGAAGGCCCCTATAAATCCCATATATATAGGTAATTTATAGGAGCCCTCAACCTTTAGATAATATAAAATGATGCATCCTATATATATATATATATATATATATATATATATAATGCACATTTTTATATTGTCTAAAGGTTGAGGCCCCTATAGATCATGTATGTATGTATATATGTATGTACATATGAACATATGTATATATGTATGTACATATGAACATATGTATATATGTATGTACATACATACGTATATATGTATGTATACATACACATATAGGATCTATAAGGATGTTCAACCTTTAGATAAATAAAAAGATGCATTATATATATATATGGAGAGAGAGAGAGAGAGGGGAGATGCATATTTTTATATTATCTAAAGGTTGAAGGCCCCCTATAGATCCTATATATATGTTTTTGGGGGGGATGGGAGGAAGGTTGAGGGCCCTTATTGGCCCCTATTGATCCCCCATATATATATATATATATATATATATATATATATATATATATATGAGATCAATAGGATCCCTCAAACTTTAGACTATATATATAATATATAAAGGTTGAGAGCCCTATAGATCCCATGTATATATATGATACATATTTTTATATTATCTAAAGGTTGAGGGCCCATATATATATATATATATATATATATATATATATATATATATATATATATATGATGCATCTTTTTATACTATTTAGAGATTGAGAGCCCCTGTAGATCCCCAATGTATATATACAAGATTAAAGGTTGAGGGGCCCTATAGATCCTCCACACACACACACACACACACACACACATAGATAGTGAATCTTTTTATATTATATATAGGTTGAGGGCCATTGTAGATACCATATATATATATATATATATAGGGTATCTATTGGAACCCTCAACCTTTTCATAATATAAAAATAATAAGGATGTGTAGTCATCTACAGTATCATTTTAATGCAATGAGTGTCACTTGAGACCACCCTGTCCTTAGATCAGCCCTAGACCTATATTAGGCCTCTTTTGATCCTTTTCTAGTTTATATGCACATCTAGCCTATTCCTAGATATACTAAAATCCACATTGATCCATCACCTAGGCATCCTCAATCCTCATTCACATGTGCTAGCCACTTGGATAATAGTGCAACCCCATTGGTTTATAGTGTAGTGCACTATTAGAAAAGGGGGTAGAGTTATTATCCCTTAGATTCCTTTGCCCCTAAAAATTATCTTTCCACTTCCCAAAGTATCTTAAGGTTGACCTAGACTCATTTCATCTCTCGACAAGCATCAAAACACTATATAAATACCACTCTCATTTATTTATTAGATAGATGGCAATTCTCATGAACAAGCTTAGAAATAATTGTACAAATTAAGGTTATTGGTCCTTATTTACCCATATTTATATATACATCCAAATACAATAGCCCAAATCTCAGATTTACTTAGGTTTTTAATCTTAATTTGTATTTAAAGCATTCAAATTGGCATACATACTCAAGCATACTAGCATCACTCTCATTTGTACCAACACTTAGATTGGGATAATTATATCAAGCTTGATCCCCTTTTGAGGTATTGGTATGTAGGTAGTGTTCAACACATGGGGTTTTGAATTCATGCCAAACCTATCCTACTAATACCACTTTTCTTCCACTTGTGTTCATCAAAACCTAGCAAGCATGGATGCTTAGATTTCATAGTGAAATTAGTCAAAATGTAGAATATATGATGATTTAGTTCTCGATCATAAAGGCATGGGATTCCTGAAATAGATCAAAGGTCTACCCAAAATTTCATTGCTTTGCATGTACATGGTGATTATCATAGCATCTAAGGTCAATAATTTTGTGTGTTATTGGCTAAGAGGGTCATGTTATTGTCCAAAGAGGGTTCTGACACCTGTTCTCTATTGATGACACTCTACCCTACTCCTACATCACTTTTTTGCCTACCACTTATCTGTCTAAGTCATATTTTCCAGCTAAGTACACCTTTTCTAATTCATTGCTATTTATATAATATTCAAATAAATTAATTATTGTAAAAATTAGTGGCTATTAATACTGTCATGTTTTATTCCCTAATTTTATTACTCGACTCTTTATAAACCAAGGTTACATTCCATAATCCTAAAAAATATAAAACATTTGGTGAACCCAACTTACTTCAAACATATTTCTCAAAACCTTAGTTCACCATTAGGATTTCCCTTCTTATTTTCCATAATTGTCTTAGTATTTCACTCTTTTCATCATGATAGAAGCCATTTTCTATTTTTTGGTATAAAGTCTTGTGGTTTTTCTTGCGTGCTTATTTCCTACCATTTGTATAATGATGCACATGTATGTCACTCCTCTCATGGATCATGTTAGAACTCAGCTTCTTTCATACATTGGTCCACCTCATTTTGAGCCCCCATTCTACGGAGAGCATTGTTTCATAGCCAATTTTTAGTTACCTCAAGTTAATACTCAAAATTAGAGAGATAAAATGACTCCTTTTGTTCCTCCTCCTTCTAGACCCATTTACTACCTTTACTCACATCCCACTTCTACTACTTGCCCTTGACAAATAGTAGATCCCACATTTTGAGCTATTACTAGACAAAATTACATGCTTCTTCATCTTATAAATGAATATCATAATCTCATGATCCCTCCTAATCCCCAACATAATACAATGAGACCTCATGATCAGCATAGAGTAGACAATATTTTTAATCAATTGATAAATACACCAACCAATACTTCTATAGTATAGTTACTTTAAAAGGTGATTCCATCTTCAAAGATATTCTTTTTAAAACACTCAATCATACATTTTTGCCTCATGATATAGAACCAACTTATTTTACATCTATTATGAACACTATAAAAGACATTGAAGATGTTATATCTTTTACCAATGATATTTTCCCTCACAGGTAGTTATCTATCAAAATCTACCAGTCTTCATTCAAGCAAAAATTAAAACCACCACTATTAAATGAGTTCTAATTGATAGTGGTTCAAGTATTAACATATGCAACCTCACATTTTTACAAATTATGGTCTTTGATATAGCATCCATTTAGAAGACAAATAAGAACATTTAAGGTTTTAATGGCATTCCCTAATAGGCATTAGGTTCTATTACTTTGGATATCATGGTCAAGCCAAACACTCTATCCACATAGTTTTAGGTGATGCCTAACCATTTTCATTACAATTTATTACATGAGAGATATTAGATACATGTCATGGAGGTAATACCCTCTATTTGGGACATAGTCTCAAGTTTTATATGATGGATACTTATACACTTTTCCAATTGATAACTAATAATTCATATATTTTAGAGTCACTAAGCCTACTACCTCGATTATATCCTTAGATGGGACACCTCATGTTCTCATAGAGTCCATATCTCATATCATTCCTATAGAACAGATGCATACATATGAGGTTAGGGAATCTAGCACCAATATTCATGTTGTCATTATAAATCCTCATACCACATAGTTATCTTCACCCATGATGGAGAATGACAATCATCTAATATAGTTCCCCTTACCCATGAGAGTTGATGAGATTTTCATAGCATAATTACCACTACTTGTTAACTCAAAGGAAATATATCAAAAACTTAGATGCATATCCCACACCACCACAGAGGATAATATAGTGCCCATGAACATTGATGATTATTTATGTGGATTGAGATTCACACCAGTAGGCCTTGGAGAGTACAGATATGATTCTAAGTAAATCATACCTTTCCCTACACAAACATCACTACCAATCCACAATACCACAAATACAAGCCCAAACACTCACTTGCAGTTAGAGGCAAATTCTTATATACACTCAATACATATGGTTATGTTTATGGATATTGACCCAATTGTCTAGATTTAGGTAGGATAGACCATAGTTGATCTTATAGATACTACTTAAAAGAGGATTGATGGCATGACCCACAAATCACCATAGATCTATTGGTATATTATCACTGTATAATGATAAACCCTTTTTTATTTTTCATAAGATTACTAGACATGATACAGATATATGCTCAGCATTAAAATAGAGATTGAATAAAATCAAAGCTCAAGGCACTATCCAAATTACACAGCCTCTACCTTCACCATTACATGCACCATATAGACTCTTCACCAACCTAGACACTTCAAGAATGATTCATTGACTATCTGAGCTTTCATCAAGTACCAACACATCCATAATATTGTTATAGATAAGGATTCTAATCCCAACACTTTTACTTTGGAATTCTTATAGAACATAGGACATCAAGAGACTAAGGTACATCATATCATAAATTTTTAGGACTCTTTAGGACATATCACATTACCATTTACATGTGGCCCTAAGGTGGCCAACACACTACTTTTTGTCATGAGCACAAATACTGACATATAGGTTACACTTCACAATACATGGTTATAGGCAATATATGCCATAATAAATGAGATAGATAAATGTTTAAATTTTAGTTATGAGGGGCACATAGTTTTAATTTTACATGATGGCGCTGATGAAAATCATATATTTCATACAAACATCTAGTGATCTAATGTGGTCTACCCTGGGACCACACAGGAGGTTTTTTACATAGTAGAGGAATTATTTTTGGAATGCATATAATACAAACTAATGCCAAGGATAAGGCTATAGTTGTGTATAAATAATGGTATGATGATCATAATGATGATGATTTATTTGATTTTGGGCAGATTTAGTATGATAATTGATGACCTACCACCAGAACTATCATTTGACTACCCACATCCTGTGGATGTGCTCTTAGGTCTATAGAGTCACTACATTTTATTTGTACATAATCTCTTTTACTTCCAGTATTACTTGTAAATAGTTTCATTTTTTTAATTTAATTATACATAGTTCCCTTTATCTTGTTCCTTATACATAGTTTCATTTTCATGTTGCTTATACATAGATTATATTTAGAAAAATATATATATATATAATATACTCAAAAATATAAAAACATTTGTTGGACCCCAAAACTTGACTAAATGTTTTGGATTTTTAACATGGAACTAGCATAGCACAAGAGGAGCATGGCATGGGAATACCATAGCACAAAACTAGCATGTCATAGGAAGACCATGACATGGAACCAATGAGGCTTGAGAGAATAAGGTTGTAGAATTTATCAGTGTGAGAAGACCCAATCAAAGATGGAACATAACTATGATAAACCCAAGAAAATAGGACTCAAAACACCAATGAAAGACTTGGGGAGTGCATGGGAAGAGGGAGATGATTGAGGAGCAATTCTCAAGGACCATCTAGACTATAACCATCATGAGTTTCACATCAACCCACAAAAAGGATGATATTTGGCAGCAAGGATCTAGCATCAAAAAGAATATAGGGGGCACAAAGTCCTAGATCCTTAGGAGATAAAATTATAAGACTTCCATGACTCTCAGTATTTAATATTTTGTTGGCCAATCACACATGTGGTCATTTATTATGTAACTACTTGGTTAGGGAAAAATAATTATAAATACCCTTGTGTGGAAACATGTAAGGTGATTGATTATGGATAGAATATTGGGACTATATAATATAAACTTGAAAAAATTACATTAGTTCAAGCATTATGTGTTTATGATATTTGAGTATGAATAGTGGATTGGATTAACTAATTATGATGTTTATCTCTCATAATGTGATTTGTAGAACATACATTATGAATTAGCAATCCCTTAAACTTCATGGCATTTGTGTTTGTGTTCGTAGTGATTGTGATTAATGAGTCAAGGTTTATAGTGGTGTAACTAATTAGATATATGAATAAACTCAAATATATGATAGTTTTTCTTATTGAGCAACATAACCCATGGGAACCGGTCTCTTGCTATGAACTTTAGGTGAGTGTACAAGACCATAGTTTTGCATGAAGATCTAATGTGGAAGCTTGTTGGAGCTACACTCTAGTGCCTAAAGAAATGTAATTAATAGAATAAAAACCCCAATATTTTGGTTCTATTGTCAATAACCATAGCACTTGTTACATAGTAATGGAAGATGCCTGAACGTATAACCCTTGAAAGTATTAAACAATGGATTACTGGGGTGAGGATAATTTTATGGTTCCTTATCTTAAACTAGGAGTTTATACACATCAATGGGTGGAACAACATCTATAAAGAACATTATATGAGACCTTCTTTGTCAAATTCCCTATTCACTTGTATGCTTGGTTATCTGCATATGCTCAAGGTTGATCATGAAATTTTGGGAGAAGACAAGCTTGGACGTTAAAACATCAAAGGGCTATATCATGAATAGGAATACCATGGACATGAGCTATTAATATTTGGTGGAAAGGCGTGTTGAATAGCTACATTTTTTAGTATGTTTTAACCACTTACTCTTATCCTAAAGAAGCTAAGTTCTAGTTTCTCTGAGAACCATGTGGTCAGTATATTATACATTTCCCACTAGAATTCAAGAAGTTGTTTATTAATTATATACTCAGAACGCTGCCAATGGAGGGATAAATCATCATCACATGAGCCATATAGTTAGAAAGGGAATATATAAGTGTTGGTTAAATAAATTTAGGTTAAAAAAGGTATCTAGTTAGTGGGCATTGAAAAAGTGAAAATATGATGAAGCTCGATAGAGGATCATAGGAGGAAGCAACATAGAAAGGGAATGGGATAACTTAGCAAGTGTTGTTAGGATCTATAGGGAAGTAGGAACACATAAAGACTCCATCACTTTCAAACCATGTTCCATGCCAATTCTATCATATGAAGGAAAAACTAGTTGGATAGAAGAGACTGAAGAACCAACTAAGTTCCATAACCATAGTGCATGTTCATGCTTTTGAATCAGATAAATTACTTATACATAATTGGGATATGAATAGTGTAGAGTTATAAATTGATCTTATAAGAGAAATTGTAGTTGATCCAATTTTAACTCATCCAAAATTAACACTTTCTTTCTCTATTTAATGGAATTTCATGGCCCAACTTGGGATGCCTAGTGGACCTAGTATTCATTGTAGACAAAGTACAAGCCCAAATATCATTAATCAACCAACTACCACACCCCAAATCATGGGTGTTAGTATTTGAGGAATTGGAGGTAGACTTAGAGGTGGTATAGGAGGAAGTAGTTGACTTCCCCCTTAAGAAATAGGATCTAGGGGTTCTCAACTATCACTAGCATAAGCACCTCAATATCTAATAGTATATTATGAAATGATACTTCACTTACCTAGATATTAGGGTGTGGATAATGTTGTAGATCATGTCTATAAGTGCGAACTCATTTGGAGGGCATGAGGCATAACTTATTCTAAATGAAAGGCCACATAATTTTTTACCACATGTATAGAAAGAGTACATAAGTGGTATAGGAAGTTTGACCCTCGATAAGTAGTAATTGACTATGATCAGCTCAAAATAGAATTCCTTCAAGAATTTGACATTCTCAATTTGAACAATAAAGTATCACCATGCTAAAAGATATAAAGTAATAACTCACTAAAAGTGTGTGGGATTATGATACATAATTTAAAACACTCTTGTCAAAACTTTCATTTGAAATTAATGCTTATCAACATGCCCAATGGTTCATGGGAGGTTTGTACTAGCCCGCACAAACCCCTGGAAGCTACTCTCTACACTGAAACTGTTGGGAGTATTGACACTAAGAATAGTCCTTTCATGAAGGCCTAAACAACTTTAATGGCATCAAAACTAGAAAAATTGATTGCAAATAATGTGTAAAATAATCATAATGGTCTTTGGTGTACTGATTTTAAGTATGAAGGTTATAACCAAACCAAATACCCATGCAAAAACATCTATGTTATACTAAAGTAGTCATGTAAAATATGTCACAAAGATCATGATGTAAATTATTATCATATCCTACAATGGGATACACATTCTAAGCTGTCTAAATACTACAAAATATGTGATGCCTACAACTATAATATAAATTATTTTTGGCTAATTAATGATATACATGAGGTATTTGTGCACAATACCCACCAAACTACTATTTCTAACAATCAAGATAATGGTGGATTTCATGGACAAGGCTGAGGATGAAGATGAGGAGGTGGCCTTTTCCAACCAAGAATGTGTTATAAGTGTGTATCTCCAAACTATTGTCAATGAGAGTGTCTCATCTACCTAACATGTGCGTTTTATAAAAAAGTACATCAATTGGAAGAATGTCTTAACCTATACATGATCATCACTGAGGAAAGAAATGAAAAAGGTGCCTATATGATTTAGATTGATAAACATCACTGGTGGTCGTGCCTTAACACCCCAATAGCCAAATAGGTGAATATCACTATGCATAGTGGTGGACAATCTCAGTCTAAATCTACTCCTATTGAGAAATTATAGCATGAAGAGAATCATGCAATGAAGTATCATGATGCCTAAAAATAGAAGGATGTACTCCAGGATACTATGACATTGGTAAGGGAACTACAAGGAGAAATTTAGTTTCTTAAGGACCAAGAAGCAACACAACGTGTTGATATGTAAAAGGCCACAGAACCTCAAAACATGGCATGAAAAAAAATTTAAGAGATTTACAAGCATATGTTGGATGAAGACATTATTCTGCAACTGAGTACTTGGCTCAAAAATCAAGTACAAACATCAACTAAATTTTAACCTCAATTGTATCAACCAATTGAAGATCATTGATTGATTCATGCTCAATGATAAGATACCCCTATTCCTCTTAGCCCTTAAGAGGATAAATAAATACTGGTGAATGCTACCATCAATGGTTGGGTGATTCAAGATAGCTTGGTTGACACTGGTGCTAAAGTTAATATCCTCACAAAGGATGCATGGTGCAAAATAGTTAGTCCAACATTTGAACCATTACCACATGCATTATTTAAGGTTAACAAAACTCATACTCTACCAATTAAAATCCTTAAGAATGCAATGGTTGATATCCTTGGAGTACCCTTCAAATCTGATTTTGAAGTTCTTGAGTTAGCTAAGGTAGATAATTTCCCATATCTATTGTGGTGACCTTGATGTTATAAAAATAATGCAAACTTAAGATTCAAAAGTGTTACATCAATTTTGAGAATATTGATCAATATGTTATTATTCTATTGGATCAAACACATCGGTCCCCATACAAAGAACCTATTAATGTGAAAGAAGATATTAACCACATATATAATGTCACAACCAAAGATGGTGAGTATCAAAATCGTACTCATGATCGCATCCTCTGATGGATGGATACTTAGTCCCTTTTTGATACTACAAGTAATGCTTGTAATTTTTATGCCCATGGTGACTATGACCTCACTAGAATAGTGTTTGGTGCCATTGGAAGTTGTGAGAATGTTCCACGCTAGTATCATAAGCACCATAGGTTTGTTCACCTTGTTATTGAATAAGTTATGAGAGGAACAATTATGGATGTACCATTAGAAAGACTTGATGAATCTCTTCAATTTCATGGACAATTAGAAGTCCATGACTTTATCCAACATCTTGAAGACTTCTATGATTTTGATAATGATCATCTATTATCATTGGTTCACCCTTTTGACAACATAGCCACAAGGTGGTGGTGAACCCATAATGAGTTACTTCTCCATTAGGATCAAGGATAAAGTATGTTTTTATTTGCATCACCGATTTCATCATGATAACTGAATACAGGGTACAATAAGCTATATTAGATTACAATCACCAAAACCACACATCAAAGCTTATGAATCCATGTGGAGGGATTAAGAGTCTTTCTTTCTAGAGTACTTATGGGTACATGTTTTTTATGGAACTTTAAAAACATGGGTTGGATCATGGTATTTTCATTAATAATGACATATGGGTACTCATTTTTGGCATCTATTGAAAGAGAGCCTGAACTCAGTGTTATCTTATTCATCTCCAAGAATGTATTTGTGGCTCACTCTCTAGGCCATGCATGAAGTAGTTTTTGGTAACCCTAGTCCCATTAAAGATCACCTGAGATATATACATGATGTCCTAGAAGAAGGTTTACTTCCCTATCATGATTCATCTAAATAACTTTTTCTCATGCTAGACCTTATGTTTGATTAGGAATGTCATGAAGATATATGCCTACAGATGCAAAAACTTGTATTTCAAGTAGATGAAGGTGAAGGGTCAAACCCACCTAACCCATTAGAAAACTATTTAGATATCCCTCTAGATTATGGTACACAAAATATTCATGACACTGGTACTAATGTAGGCCACCCTTACTCAAAACCTCTTCAAATAATGTAATGCAATATTAGAAAAAAATAAGAACCAAAAATAGCTATTGTATGTAACTATTAGACTAACACAGAGGTCTCAAAAATATTTGAATTAATGAAATAATAACAATATTTATTTCCAAGAATTTATAATGAGATGAAAGGTGTCCATCCATCTCTAGGCAAAATGCATATCAAACTGGTTAACAGTGATTGATCAGTCAGGAAAAGGCCATATAAGATGAATCAAAATTTATGTGCTCATGTGAAGGAATAAATTGATAGTATGTTACATGCCAGAGTGATCACCCTAATTGATGAATCTAAGTGGGTCAGTGCCATGTTCATAAGTATAAAAAAATATGGATGCATTAGTATTTGCATTCATTACCATATACTTAACACATCTTACATTAATGATCCCTTCTTAATGTTATTCACAAAATAAAACCTTGAAGGAGTCACTGGGTGTGAAATTTATACGTTCATAGATGGATTTTATAGGTACCATCAGGTCCATATCATCAAGGAGGATCGACCTAAGACTACATTTTCCATCGAATGGGGATTATTCACATATACCATTATGCCTTTTAGGCTGAATAACACACCTATTATATTATCATGTATAGCTGTTGAAGCCTTTAAAGACTTCATCAATAAATTCCTTCAAGTTTACTTGTATGACTGGATAGTTTATGGCTTGGTAAAGGACCATTGTTCTAATCTACATCTCATGCTTGAGCATTGATTAGTACTAAAATAATCACTAAATCTAAATAAATGTCTTTTTGCTACATATTTTGGTGTTCCTCTAGGACATATTATTTATAAGGATGGACTTTTGGTAGACCTATAAAACATATTTGTCATTCTTTTCCTCCCAACACCAAAGTCTTAGTGTGAAGTTTGTGTCTTTCTAGGACATACTAGGTATTATAGGAAATTCATCTAAGGATATGCAAATATTATCATGTCTTTGGAGGAACTCTTAAAATATAATGATCACTTTAGCTAGACCTACTCTTGCCAAGAAACTTTTGAGGTCTTAAAAGACAAACTAGTCATTTTTCCAATTCTATAGTTCCCTAATTAGACAATACCATTCCATGTCCATGATGTTGCCTCTAGAATGGCCATTGGTGCAGTCTTTACACAACTAGGTGAAGCTCGCCTTGGTCACCCTATCTATTTTTCTATTAGGAATCTTACTTTAGCTTAGAGGAATTACACTACCATGGAGTGCGAATCACTTTCAATAGTTTATGCTTTGTAGAAATTTTGATAATATATTTTGGCCACTCCTTTTTTATTTTATATAAGCCATAAAGCTTTAAAATATCTAGTTAATAAACATGTATTTCATGGCCGCATCTACCACTAGATAATATTATTTCAAGAATTTCTATTCTCTGTCATGGTCAAACTAAGAAAAACTAATTTTGGTCCTAACCATCTTTCTTGAATTGATTCTAAAGAACCACCATGTGCTATTGAGGATGACCTCCATTATGTTCAACTATTTTGGTTTTTTCATGTTCCTAAGGAGTTGAAAGATATTGTAGATTTCTTAACTACTAGGTTGATGCTCGATTATCTACCTCCATAGGCTAATAAATAACTCATAGTCCATGTCACACCTTTTTAGCTCATTGGAGGGGACTTATAAAAGTTTGGCCAAGATGAATTTCTTTGACATTGTGTCATGAAACATGAATGCTCCAAAAAACTCCAAGAAGTAAACAAAGGCATTATAGGAGGACACTATGATTGGGAAGCTACTACGTGCAAGGTACTATTAACCAAACTATGGTGGCCTACATTTTTTTAAGATGCTAAAATGCATGTTAGGAAATGTGATATTTGTTAATGCATCAAAAAACCAAATTATCAGGATACCATGTCATTATGTCCTATTATATCTCAAGAACCATTTGAAATGTGGGCCATTGATTTTGTTGGCCTCATTAATCAAGTTGGATGACATATAGGTTCTTATTATATCATTACAGTGACTAATTATCTCATGCATTGGGTTCAATCCATGCCAACAAAGGATTGTACTACTACTATTGTGTGCTTCATATGGGAACATATCATAACCCATTTTGGCTTCTCATTAATTTTTATTAGTGATCATGGTACACATTTCCTCAATGAAACTATTCACATCTTACTTGTTGAATTCATTATTACCCATCACAAAACAACCCCATATCATCCTCATGCCAATGGCACTACTGAGGCATTCAATAAGATCTTAGGCACAACACTTATAAATATTTTTAATATTGGCCATACAAACTAGGATGATAGAGTGTCTACAATACTTTGGGCTTATCAAACAACTTATAAGTGCCTGAATAAAAATACATCATTCAATCGACTCTATGTGATAATGTAGCAGTAAATATAGAGTATGAGAAAAATGTAGTATGACAAAAACATCACAAGGACAAAACATAATGAGTAAAAATGTAGTGGTATTTTTAATGTTGCAAAAATATCACGAAGAGCATAATTGGGATATTTTAGTGATTATCACATTGTTTATTTGTTGTCTAGTTAATTTTGGTGATAGTAGTTAATATTTCATGGTATAAAAGTAATGCACCAAATTTACAAGAAAAATAATATAGGAAAATGTGATTTTGTGAGTTTGGATGTTTAGTTGAAAGTTGTGTCATCTTCTATGTGAGTGCATCCTTTACTATGTTTTATTCCTGTGATGTTTTGTCCTCACTACATTTTTTCCTTGCTACATTTAATCGCCATTATGTTTTAAACCACTATGTTTTTATCCACTACTTTTTTGATGGATGCCATTCAATCTGGTGTATGGAATGGAAGTAGTTATACTAATTAAATTCTTGGTACCATCTCTCGTATTACATGCATTGGACAATAGGATGAATATTTATCATAAAAACCATATTTGGATGCTTTATTGCATTTGGATAGATCCTATTTCCTTACTCATTAGATTCAAGATGTGGAGAAACATAAACAAAAATCATGGCATGTTCGACACATCAAGCATAAGACATTTATCTCGAGAATAAAAGTTTTGTTCTATGACTTCAAGTTTGTGTGCCATTTTGGGAAACTTTGTATTCACTAGGATGGTCCTTTTGTTGTTCACATCATTTGACCTATCAGGTTTATTGTTTACAAAGATTGAATGGTAAATTTCTTCTTGGATATTACAATGGTAGTCAGATACAACCATACTTCTCTACTTAAAAGTATAATTTTTGTAACAATAAATCTTATGCCATTAGTTTAGGATTTCTTATTTTCAATAAAAGCACTCCCATAGTGGTGCACAATGTTTCTTTTATAAAAGGTTGGTTTATTTTTGTACTTAGACTTTGTCAAGGACCATGACACACTTTTAGTGTGGGGTAAGAGGTAGTATATGTATTCACATAAATGATGCATGCACACTTTTAGGATAAGATATTCCCACCAAATAGTTTAAGAATTCAAAAATTTAAACAACTATATTCCACTCCAAAGATAAGTGTAAGATAAGACATGTCATTAATATTAAAGTAAACATAGTTATGATAAATGTGCCAACATCATGACAAGACAATACCATTAAATGTATTTATGGTGAGAAGTGATGGTCAAAGAATGATGGCCATTATGAATGCATTAATAATGAGAAGTGATGTTTGGAAAGAAGGGGGTAGTAAATATAAGTTACCCCTTTGAACCTATAAAAAGGACTTGGGAGCTCATTTTAAATTTTACCTTTACTTTCATTTGAGTTTTATAGATCTGATGATCGAACTATGTCTAGTCGATTCCAGAGCAAGTGCAAGTTTAGAGCATCAAAATCTCATAAAAAATTACTACGAATAACATTAACTAAGTAATCAAGCACAAAAGGTATCCCTAAAACATGACTTATGATAGAGATAAATGGTAGTTTTAGGTTGCATAGGTAGACATCTACCATTAGAGGGTGATGAAGCAAGAAAAAATGAGTCATCTACACTAAAATCATGTATTATTTTGGGAATGTTGGATGGTTATGTCTCAACCTTCAAGCTCTATAGAGGGTAATATGGCCTAAGAAGGCCTTAAAAAATAATCCATTGCCAACCATACCAGAAGAGGAAGTATCACTTGGGGGTAGGTAGTACTAATCAAAGAAGAAACACCTGAAGAACAATCACAATGTGTAGAAGGTGAAGAATCTAGGATGGCATACCAAAAAAAGAAGGAATTAGCACCTCCATCCCCACCATTGATTATAAAAGAGATTAAATACCCATAAATGATGTTGCACATGGAAATTTGGGTCTTAAAAGTACCCTCTTACACCATATTTGACTACAACCACTGTCAAGCAGGGAATGAGGTTGAGTTATAAAATGACTACTGGGTTGAGCACCATAACACCAAAAATAAATTAGCATATGACCTCAAAATTTTAATGCATTGGATGTTATATGGCTATTTTAGTTGTTCAACATTTCATACTTTAGAAAACCTATGAAATCAGTTAAGTTTCTACTCTTGCACATCCATGAGGACTACCTCTACTTTGTTGGGTATAGCATGAAAATTACACATAAAAGAATAAGCAAGGTATCATAACTAAAGTGCTCTATCATGGACATGGAGTTTGAATTAGAAGACTTGGAGGAAATAGGTAAAATAATAATGGTACTCATGGACCAAAATCATGGCCATGCCATGCACATCAAAAACCTACAAGATCTTACCCTCTAAGTAGTTGTGTGTATCATCATGACCAAGATCGATGGCATTGACCATTGGAAAGAGGTGGATATGGCTCACCTCTACATCACTCACTAGGTAATTGAGGGCCTAAAATAAAAAATTTCAATGTATTTTTCCCACAAAATCATAGAAGATGTTGAAAAGACCCATCGGATACCAAGTTATAGGTTTCCATTGGGGGTGTTTTGTTGTTAATGGTATTTTATGAGATTAGTGTACTAGACTATACCTCAGTTGAACTAAAGTGAGCATACCCACCCAAAAACAAGTCCCCCATTGAGTGTTACAAGGATTTCATATGCCCCAAGCATATCATCCTTAATTAAAAAAATAAGATGAAATCATGGTACAATGATATGAAGGAGACCTTTGGGAATGAATGGTGTATTCCTAAATATTTTCCTATTTATGTTAGTGAACAAGCCAAGTTTTCCATAAAACAACATTTCTCTTTAGAACACATCAAGATGGTCCCTTCTAGATAAATTTCTACTTAATTGAAGCTACCTTATGCTTTCATAGTCTGGTAATTCATCGATTTGATAAATTGCATATTTGATGTACATCCCCTCACCATAAAAGCAGACTAAATCAACTTGGAGATTCACACTCTTTTAAATATGAACATCTATCTTGGCCATAAGGCCTACAAAGAAAAGTAGGAGATTGATCATATCGATTTCAAGTTTAAGTAGACCATGGTTGAGGAACAAGTGCATGTTAGGTTGTGGAACTAAAAGCTTCATTGATGCAGACATTAGAGGAGGTTGCTGAGTGTCACAGTCAATGGTGTCAATTAGGCCAACTGACGTTGATCAGGTTTAGACAGGAATCTACCGACATCGGTCAAGGATCAGCCGATGTCAGTCATCTCCAGGCAAACAGGGACTGACGTTGGTCACCTGTGCAGTTCCATAATTGCTAGTTCACGGACAGTTAGTTAATGAACCAGTTGTTTGCATGTTAAAAGGCTAATTTTAGTCTTGAGCTGTGGATCTAATTATTGTAATTAGATGTCTAATTATTGTTTGCATGAGATCTATATAATAGACTCATGGGTTGTATTGTAATTTGTGCTAGTTAGAGTTGAGCAGGTAGCTCCTTCTGTGTGTGCAGAGAGCAAGGGTAGCTCCTCCTAGTTCCACAGCAGTGCCAAGTGTGGGTGCTAGTTTGGAGAATCAAAAGGGTTCTTCATGTATGTAGGATCTTGGTCGGTAGGTGTGCAAGGCCACGTTTGGAGATCTACATGGTGTGTGTGTGTGCGAGGTCAAAGGAGATCTACAGGTGGTAGCAGGATCAAAGGTGACATCAACACATCAAAGGGTAGAAGAGGAAGGCAAGGTAGATCCTTCCAATTGTAAGAACAGGTTGATTTGCAGGTTGTTTCAAGATCAGGGAGAAGTTCTACATGGTAAGTAAGATCATTTGAGTTACAGGTTGTTGCAAATTCATGGGAGATCTACTTGGAGTATGTTGTGTACTCGGTTGAGTATGTGTGTATACTCAGTGTACTGGCAGTAGTGATACTAGTTGGAGGTAAACACCAACTCTGTGTTTGAGTTGTGTGTTGGGACCGTAAGAGAGAGAGTGAGCTCTTAAAGAGATTTATTATTTATGCCCTAGAGGTGTGGGAACCCTAGAGGTGTGTAAGGAAGAAGACTATGGCATCTTCTTTGTTGTATTTCCTTTTGGAAGAGTATTAAAATGATTGGGTATTGTCTCTCATATTTTGTGTTGTTAAGGAATTCTAGTTACTTATGATTATGGTTTAATTCTGCATGTTAAGTTGCTTGTATATGGTAATCAACTGTTCTTCCTTGGGTTCCTAACAGTTGGTATTAGAGCATGTTTATTGTTCTAGATGCCTGACAGTGCATAATCTATTTTATATGTTACAACCCAAGAAGAAATCTTCAAAAGGCACATAACATGTAAGGGAAAACTTACCCCTATACCACAACTGGTGAATAAGTAGGTTGGGCTTGATTTAGCATAATTTCATGATAGGATCCTCTAAAATGATAGACTACTACCTAGGCACTACCATCAAGACTTTAACTATCATGGGCATCTCCACCTAGACCTTCACCACCACTTCTCCACCTAGACCTTTACCACCAAGGGCTTCTCCACCTATACCTTCACCATCATGGATTCTCCACCTAGACCTTCACCACCATGAGCTTCTCTACCCATGGCTTCACCTCTAAGAGCAACACCACAAAAGGCATCACCATCAAGGGTTTCACCATCAAGGGCAACCTGACAAGATACATAAAATAAATAACCTAAGGGGTCAGCACCATTACCCCCTATAAAACTAGTTTAGGAAGAACCTAAAGGTCAAAAAGAAGAAATGAAAGAATTTGACTCTAAAAAGACACCCTCCCTAGCATGAAATGAAGAGACCACCTTTGATGATGTGTAATTGGACATTGGTGGTCCATTTTGTAAAGAGGGGGATGGTTTTGATACACAGTAGATGAGTGGAATGTCCATTGATAACACTTCTTTGGTTACAAATATAGAGGTCAAAATCTTTGAGCATGACCCCAACAAAGGAAAGGAGCCTACCATTTATAAAGAAAATTTTCCATTGATTGATGCATCCACAAAATTATGCACTTAGTATCAAATAGGTATCCAAAATAGGATTCTCTATTTATGATTGTATTTCCTTCCCCAAGATACAACTACTGATATAAGGCAATAAATGTGCTTAATTTTGTATATGTATAATGAAGAGCACCATTTTGAGATACCTCTAGACAACCTATTGTTAGATTCTTAGGCACTAGTGCTACAACACTATGTTTTGATCCTTATAATATCTCCCCTCTATAAGTGAGTACCACATTTTTGAAAATGGATTTTGAAGTCACGCACCAAAATATACTATCATATTCTGATGTGCATGATGCAAAAAAGAAACATGGATAGGTAGTGTTGATGTACAAGAAAGAATTTGCCACTATGAAGGCACTTGAAGAAGAAGTGGCCATGTTAAAATAATAAATTAAGGAATCCATAGAGGCCAAAGCAAAAACTTTAAATTTGTGTAAATCAATTTTGGCCAAAAATCAGCATTGGTAGATGGAGTGCCTCTAGACAAAGAAGTTATGGATAAATTGGAGACCTTAGTGAATCTCTTATTGAAATGATACAATGAATAGTCCATACCAAGAAATGAAGCATTATGGGAGGTTTATTAGTTTACCAAGGTCGTGTAAGTATTTAAGTGCACCCTTGAAAGAGTTGGGTAAGTGATCCCCATCTTGGATGGAATTTTTGAAAAATTGGCACGCTCTAATAAAATTTTGGAGGCTTGACTCAATGTAGAGGAATCTTAAAGGTAAAAGTTGGTAGATTCTACCCTCCTAATAAAATGTCACACTAAGCATGTAAAGGCATTTAAATATGTTGAATCTATGGAGGAAATAATAAACATGCATATACATCGACTTAATGCTAGTTTTGTAGCTCTTTGAGGATAGGTTGTTATTGAGGTCGTTACATTTGAAGAAGTTCCAAATGATGTTATAAATCCCTCAACCAAGTGGCTAATAAATCAAATGAATGTCATGACCAACCTAAGGAGATGAATAAATCAAAGGTGGCCATAAAGGAAATAACATCCAAACTGCTTGACATTTTATCACATAGGGACAGTGTCAGGAAGCAGATTAAACAAATAGGGCCTGAGTTTTTGGTTGAGGCCAAAATTGAGACTTAGTCTTGGATGGAATAAGTGCATAGTGTGGGGTGATGTTGGATCCAAATTTTTGAATAAGTGTTTTATATTTTCGGCATGGAACCAACACAGTGTGAGAGGGACATGACATAGAAATACCATGGCATAAAACTATCATGTTGTATATAGACTATGGCATAGAACTAGAAAGGTACGAGAGAACAAGGGAATGGAAGTTATCAACATGAGAAGACCCAGTCAAAGACAAAACATAATTATGATAAACTCAAGATCATAGGACTCAGAATAGTAAAAAAATACTTGGGGAGCACATGAAAAGTGGGAGATGATTAAGGAGTGATTCTTAAAGACCATATAGACTATAACCATCATGAGGTTTACACTAGAGCATGAAGAGGACATTTGGTATTAAGGATATAACATAAAATAAGAATATAGGGGGTATAAAGGCCTAGGTCTTTAGGAGATAAAAATTTTAAGACTACCACGACTCTCAGTCTTTAAGAGTTCGTTGGTGAATCACCCATGTGGTCATTTATTATGTAACTACTCGGTTAGGGAAAAAAAAGTATAAATACCTCTATGTGGAAACATGTAAGGTGACTAATTATGGATAAAATATTAGGACTTTATAATATGGACTTGCAAAAATTACATTAGTTTAGGCATTGTGTGTTTATGATATTTGATTGTGAATAGTGGATTGGATTTACTAATTATGTTGCTTATCTCTCATAATGGGATTTGTAGAACATACATTATGAATTAGTGATCCCTTAAACGTCATGGCATTTGTGTTTGTGCTCTTGGTGATTATGATTAATGATTCAAGGTTTATAGTGGTGTATTTATTTTTTTATATAATACTAATTAGATATATGAATAAACTCAAGTATATGACTAGTTTTTGTTACTGAACAATATAACCCATGGGAACTGGTCTCTTGCTACAAGCTTCAGGTAAGTGTGTAAGACCATAGTCTTGCATGAAGGACTAGTGCACAAGCTTGTTAGGGATACACTCTAGTTCCTAAAAAAATGTAATTAATTGAATAAAAAAACACAACATTCAAATATTACTCATAAAATACAAATTTTAGATTGTATGCATTCCATGTTTACATTCCTTCTATTTGCCAGCTACTACATATGTTATCTATGTTAGTGTAGTCAATTTTATCTTACATATGTGCTTCATTTTTTCACTTCGAGTATTTGTATATTACTATAAGACTCTGATCCTCTACACATATCTAAATTTTTGACTATCCACCCATTGGGGGCACATACACATAAACTAATTTAACATTGCTATATTAACCCATTCGGGACATCATACATATAACTTCTAATTTTTAGGTTATATCTTTATATACTCCATATCACATATTTAGCATTGATTATATCTTAATATTGATCATCCTATATTACACTAATTTTTTTCCAACTACTACTACTATAGACATATCTTATGTACATATTTGTTCTTATATGTATTCTTACCACATGATTATTACATACTTTTATTTCTAGATTTATTAGACTAGATTTGATTATGTCTATTTTATTCTACATCTACTCAAGGGCATTTGAATATGCCATTGTCATTTCACTACTTTTATGCTTTGAACATGTTCCAATTTCCTTGTATATGCTTCTTGATTGTGTATGTGGACATTTGAACATGTCCTTCCATGTGTCTCTAAGCCAAACTTGCATGATCTTTTATGTATGAAAACATTTAATCATGTCCTTGTATGTGTGCCTTTTCTCAGACTTAGTGGCATGTGCCCATGTCCCTTGTATTATTGCCCCTTGGCCTAATTTTCATGCCTCATGTGTTTGTATATATGTTTTTATGTGTGTGTCATGGCCATGACACTTATCTCTTGTTTTTTGATTTCACATCCAATTTACAATGCCATGATGGACCTCATGTATCTCCCTTTCCTTATTGGGTGCCTTGATGGACATCATGCCCCATCCCCATAAGTAGATTTCTCAAATTATATTCTCTAAAATACATCATACATTGCTAATTTTTGCTCAATTTCTTTTACATTCTGATGTCATATATACACATTATATTGGTTTATCATGTAAATATCATATATTTTCAATCTAACACACATGATGCATAGATTTTATTTTTAAGACATTATTATAGAAGTTAAACAACTTCCCTCAAAAAAGGGGGAATTCACAAGGGTTTATACAGAGGTGAGGCCATCCTAGTGCACTCAAAACATAGTTTTTAACATGCAAACATAGATTACAAAGCTCAAAATCAAGAAAATACAAGGAAATACAATCATACATAGATCGGTCTCAATTTTATTAAAAAAAACACTTTTAGATAATAACGTAGTATACTAATAGGAGTATAGTACGTTATATTCCACCCACTGCACTATTATCCAATAGCCTCAAAAATAGAAAATTCTAAAATTATTAGAAAGGTATAGTAGGTAAAATTTAGATTTGTATAGTCTCAACCATAGATTGTCATATATGATCAATGTATATTCAGTTTTTTCATAGAATTGTGCATGTTTGCTTAGATTGGGGGAATCATACACAACATGATCACTTCTATTTTAGTTTTAGATATGTACAAACATATATTATTATGATTTAATATAGAATCCATACACATAGATATTAGAATTAGGGGCATGTACATAGCACATTGTTTCCATATGCTTAGTTTCATACCAATTCTTTAAGATATAATGACAACCCCATGTCAATATCCACATTATATACTCTAGACACCATATACACTAGTTTTACACAAGTATTACACCATATTGATACCTCATTCCATCTCTAGTGATTGGAATTCCTGAGTGGCCCCAAAGTCATTTTACATTCCTAAGTTCTTGAGTAGCCCCTAAGTTATTTTACATTTCAAAATTCTCGCATGGCCTAAATCCATATTTTACATCTTCAAAAGACCACACAATTTTATTTTTAACTTCTTATACTACATATGGGTAGGAAATGATGGAGTCATGACCTACTTGATTTCTTGAACCACCTACATAAGAGGGTTGGAGAACTCATCAGTCTAATCCAAGTTATTCACAGATTATGATCCACCAAATTGGGGTGGGAAATGATGGAGTCAAGACCATCTTAAGTTATTGAGCCACCTACACATGGGGATTGGGAAAACCATCGGCTCAGTGTAAGTTATTCACCATTTGATCACCATCTACACACATATAGGATTTCACTTGCTTTTTTCATTGGTTCACGTACCTAGTGAGGTGTATTCATTCCTTTCCTCTTTCTCACATATCTTTACTTAGTTTTATATTTGCCTTTCATATTTCTTAATTAAGCACTGATTCATTATTTTTTCATTTATAGGACACATAATGGAGCATAGTTCATAGACTCAACCCCACATTCATGGGCTTCACCTCTTAGGTAAGTCCAAGTAAAAGGGGGGAAAATGGGGGAAAATGTCTTTGTTGAATTTATAAAATAAAAGGGGGGGAAATGTCTTCATCTAAAATGTCATTTTAATGTAATGAGTTTCAATTGAGACCACCATATCCTTAGCTTAACCCTAGACATATTTTAGGGATCTTTTAATCCTTTTCTAGCCTTTATGTGTGTCTAGCCTATTCCTAGATATACTAAAAGTTGTCTAGTCTATTCCTCTTTCACACATTTTATTCACTTAGATAATAGTATAACCACATTAGTCTATAGCGAAGTTTTTTATTGGCAAAGGGGAAACATTATTGACCCTTAGCTTCTCTTTGCCCTAACAATTATTTTTCCACTTCCCAAAGTGTTTTAGGGTCATCCTATACTCATTTCATGTGTTGAAAAGCATCAAAACACTATTGAAAGATCACGCTCATTTATTTATTAGATAGATGTAAATTTTCATGAACAAGCTAAAAAATAGTTATGCAAATTAAGGTTATTGATCTCTATTTACCCCTATTTCTACATTCATCCATCTACAACATCCTAGAGCTTAGGTTTAATCAAGTTTTTAGTCTCAATTCACACCCAAAGCATTCAAATTAGCATTTATACTCAGGCATACTAGCATCACTCTCACTTGCACCAGCACTTAGATTGGGAGAACTACATCAAGGTTGATCCCCTTTCGAGGTATTGGTATGTAGGTAGTGCTCAGCACATAGGGTGTTGAGGTCACACCCAACCTACCCTATTAATGCCACT